>OY720636.1:116486584-116880982 GCA_963169105.1 Ceriagrion tenellum | reverse complement strand
TTCGTTTATGCGTTAACTCGTTCTCGGTTCTGTTGATTGGATTAATTGGGGACAGATGGGAACGCCTTGAGATAACCATGGCCATTGCCTTTTACTTAGTTAAACGCTTTGAATGGAATTATACATGTCCTTTTTTACCTATTGACTAGAATATTAGAGAAATAGATTAGTACAAGGGACTCCGTTGTTTTTTTTTCAGCCAGCCTTGTTTCGATTGGAGACCGATTTCGACAGGTCCTAATAACTTAAGATGATAGATAGCTAAAAGTGCACTTTAGTAAATGGTTGTTTTAAAATGTCAGTTAATGAAAGAATTCATAAACAAATAATGAGTGGAGTCAAATATTTTAATCCACAAAACTCCATATCAGGTAAAGCGTTGGTATTTTGTTTGAAATTTACATAGTTTGAGTCGTGGGAGATAATTATACTACTTGAAAATTTGGGTTAATTAAAGAATTTAAAGGTCCCCAATTTTTATTATCACTTTTCTACGCTGATTAGAGAAATAAAAATGTATTATAAGTTTATTTTTGTATTAAACTTACATTGTTTTTAGTTCCGCGAAACTTGTATATCCCATGTGTATTTCAAGCGCGGTAAACACCGCCATATAGAAATGATTTGACCGTGATTATTGGGTTAATTACTCATTACCTCATTTATTTTCTGTATAAGTCTCAATTTTATAACTCATTTCTCATAAAATTATATTTCCCTGGATGAAATGCCGAACTAAATGTTGTGCACTGAAAAATATCCATCGTTAGCCGAGCCAGAGCTTATAATCCTGTTCCTTGAGCGACGTGAGAGGTCCCATCCTGAACATGATCAGAATATAACAATGAATGGATACGCGACAAAGGTTACGACAAACAATTCTCTGCGTCTCTAAAAGAAAAGAAATTAGCTCTTTTTAATTACTATTACCTTGGGACTCGTTCTTCCTCATCAGAATATAAATGAAAATATCTCGCTAGAAATTTATCAAATAGCCAACGACGTACCAGCCTAAGGATATTCCGTTTTCTACTCGTGTGTGCCTTTGCGTAAATATTCCTAGGTAAATAACTCTGGAACGTATAATATGGTACTCTATAAAACAAAATATATCATAAAGAAGGTAAAACTAATAAATATCATACTCTTATTAAGCTCTGTTTCATTAGATATCCTTGTAGGCATTATAAGGAGATAAACAGTAAGATTAACTGCGGCATGTAGCTGTTTCCCCTAGTATTTTCCCAGTGAGCAAAGTGTTTTTCAATCAAAACTTCAAAGTAGGTATTTAGGAGAATTCGTATAAATGAAGAACATATTCATATCTTCAGTCATAATATCAGTCAACGCTATATTTTAGTCTTCACCAAAGAAGAAAAAGGCAATGGTGAGTTCTATAATTTTTTTTTAAAGATTGTGTATTCCGTAAATGGATTTTTCCACTGTATGGGATTAGATTGGTTTTTGAATCATTCTGCGAGATTTTTCGACCTACTACATAAAAATGTATTACATACAACACTTTTTTATGACCTGTTTTAATTTATTAATTTTCCTGATTAAGTTTCCAGTGTAGGATACTTTGTGAACTATTGTTATACAGGGTGTTCCAGGAGGAAAGTTCGAAACTTCTGGAGGAGGTAGGGGAGGTGATTTTAAGCATTTGTTATCATAGCAACATGGGGTCGCAATTCCTTAGTTGCCGAGCCATGGCAACGCAAACATTTTTTACGAGTATTCTGCAGGCACAATGAAAGCACTCAATCTCAATAACTAGTGTCAATTGAGGAGATTTGAAACTTTTCGAATTGGTGCATAAGATATGTGTTGTTATTGTTATGCTATCTATAATGCTACCGGTATCTTAATTTCAAGATAGCTCTCGAATATTCGTCAAAAAAATAATTCCTCAAAAACAAAAAATGTACGATAGCGCTGTTAGTTTCAGAGATATCAACAAAAAAGTCTAAATAAAAGTTTTAGTAAATTTTTTTTCATTTCAATGCAGCAAAAATCATTACTCTATCTTGTAAAATAAGGAAGATATGGAAACTTAATTGAAGTAATTAAAACGAGGTAACAAATAACCTTTTGGGTAAGAGCTTTAATGTTCATTTTAAACCTTTGAGATTTATGACACTAATTAATACTTTCTTAGGGAAAAATATTCGAGGAGAATATGCAACCAAGGTCATCGTCTGGTTGCTGAGAGTTGCAAAGTTCACAGTCACAAAGACTACAAGGACTTTGTGGACTCTAACCTTTGTAACTGTCAGCAACCTGATGAATATTCGAGAGCCATCTTGAAAATAAGATACCGTTAGCATTTATGATAGCAAAACAATAACAACACATATCTTATACACCGAAGTGAAAGGTTTCAAATCTCCTCAATCGGTACTACTCATTTAGATTGAGTGTTTTCCTTGTAGTTGCAGAATACTTCTGAAAAAGTGTTTTCGTTGCCATAGCTCGGTAACAAAGGAGTTTCAACCCCATGTTGCTATGATAAAAAATGCTTAAAATCACCTCCTTTACCTCCTCCAGAAGTTTCGAACTTGTCTTCTGAAACACCCTGTTTAATTACTTATTTTCATTATTCTCGAAAATCTATCATTCTCCCCTGAATTATCAAACCCCTGTCAATAAACGGTGCTGGAAGCACGAAAAAATGTCAAATGAATATTCATTGGGCCTAAGTATCATGCTCCACTTATTTCTCTCTGCTGCCACATTTTTTTAACCAAAGGCGTCTAGAAAACTGTCAAGTGAAACTTGCTCCTTTCGCTTTGAAGACGGGGTAACGTGGTGTAATTTTCCGTCGCTTCTTTTAAATTCTCAGTGGGCTGTTTCCTATCCCCCAACTGCTTCCATCACCACTACACTCTGTGACTACGGTGCCACCTCTACGAAGAGGCACCCGCACGTCAATCCCTATCTAAGTCTCTTTCCGTGTACCGCACATGGCTCGATGGAAAAAAACGTCGTCAAAGATTAGAAATACCAAAACACGCCGCTTTTTTCGCGCAAATTGCAGGCGACGGCCCACGTGCGAGGAAGAATTGATGAAAGATACAATTGGAAGTGTGAGAGAAGGATAAGGTAGGGGTCGGGATAAGGGAGGCTTCTGTATTGTAAGGGAATTCACTCCCCGGGCTCTAGTCGAAGTCAGTAAAGGTGGCGCATCGTCATTATCTGACAATATATAGAACACCACGTTTGACAGAAAAAGTAACGGTGAGGATACTTGACTTCAAGGGTAGCTGTATAAATGTTTTGGGATGATTGGATGAGTGCATGTGTAAACATTCAATTTGTACGATATGCATAGTGATTTCTCTCCCAAATTTATGGCCAATTTGGGTATATAATAATGGACGACAAGAGGAAATTTGGCTGTAGAGGAAGGAGGGAAAAGGGTAACAGGCATTAATGAACATAGGTGGGTAGGAATTTAGTTTGTAATTTCTGGTCTTATGTTTTCATGGAGCCGTTATTCCGCAGATACTTAGAAACGAGATATTCAAAACAAGCTGCGTTGACCTCAAAGTTGCGCATGTTTTAATTCTTCATGCAGCCTGTACTGCTTAAGTTCTGGTAGAGTGAGGATCGGTTTAATTTGCCTGTACTTTGCTGGTAGCGATACACTCGCACGAGGAATTGTCGATCATCATCTGATTTCAGATGACAAAAGCTGAAATATAGCGGTGCTGCCAAACCATTACAATTCACGTGGAAATCCAATTTTACTTCAGAAACTTCTCAATTAATTTTATATCATAACAAAATATAGCGCCAATTATGAATACTGATCGTGTAACGAGTTTTTACCGCCTTCAATTTTCATCCAATAATGTCACTGCCATTAAAACGGGTCTCGTGTGTAAATTTAAACGCAATGGGATTTCGACAAAGAACGGCTGAATACAAACATGGCTTTAAATTCAGCATATCATGGTAGTAGTAACATCACATTTCCGTCACAAGTTACATAACTAAAAATTCAGTTACGTCGTGAGCCGCTATAGTATTTCTTCGGATTTACAGGATTAAATCGTTTGAAAATATAAATATGCACTCTGGAAAGAAATTTAAGAAGAGTGGGCAACTAGCAAAACAGAAACAGAATTAAGTATACTGGGAAGTCAATGTGTGGCACTTGCAGAACCAAACTCTTGAGGCTCGCGGTGATTTCAGGGCATTGCAAAAACCGAATAACCAACTATCCTAACAACTATCCTTTCGCTGCAGTTTGAATACTATAGTAATCCTTATAGATGTGTGTACGCTGTATTACCATACTGTCTTACTTCAGGCATAATTTATATGCCCTGCATATACTTTTGTGGCCAACTTTCTGTTAACCTACTCATTTCACACATAACATTTAAAATACTAATTATTTGAATTTTAATAAAGTACTATACTATTCATGACACTATAATAGTGATGGCTACATTTAAATGTCACTTTTTATTAAAGTTTTCACTTTTTCCACTGTAAGGATCAAATCTCTTCTCACCGAAATACTCTTTATTAATGAATGTTATCTATAATTTTATCAAAGTGTTCTCAAGCATGATTCAAGGGTCTTTTTTATTTTAAGGGCTTACTGACAAGTTTCAGGTGAAGACAGGTGTGGTTGGTGAGTACCCTATTAACCAACCGCTCCATCTTGGCCGTTAAAAGTGTGAGAATCATTCTTTTTCCTTTTAATTCCGCTAACTCGGGTTTTTCTTGCTTCTCCTCTGGCCCTAACTTCTTTTCCAATTTACATTAGACTCGCTAAGTCCACAGCCTCTTTCCTCTGCTAAGTTCCCGCCGCACCAATAGCATACCTGTCTCCCGAGTGTCGGCTGCTATTTTTCTCCTTGTGGTTGGAGGATTGGCAAAGGGGTGGGATGTTAATGGATTGTTTATGGTTTAATGGAAATCATATATATCCATTACAGTTAGGACAGCTCCTAGTTGTCATTGATAATATACTTTTGGTACTTTGACATTTTGATATCCAATGATGTGATTAACCAGAAGTGAAAGTATGGAATGGAAATTTTAACTATCAAGTGCGCTTAAACTTTTGATTGAATGAATTCATTTCACACGCTTTCAAATTTTATTTATGACCCATAAAACATTAAATAAAATATTTTTGAGGACTCTAAATGACAGTCACCCGATTGGTATCTATCTGCAGCTTTTTGGTTTACTCTGTGGAACAGATTCCCATTTCTTTATTATCACTGACCATATCAAAATCAGTAACGCAATTCATGAGAGCACGCATTAATAGCAGGTCAGGCCTAATTTATTTGTGTTTATTGGGATAATATTTTAATTTTTGCCCATTTCACGTCCAATTAAACTTTGGTCAGTTTTCCAAAGGTAAAAGCTAAATTCGCACAATTTCAAGGCCAAATATGAATAATTTTTCTATTGCATGAGACGTTTTTCAATACAATTGATGTATTGGAGTGAATATGAGGTAATTATTAGTGCTGAGAGGATTTCATTGCACATTGGACATTGAATTTACTTTGCTATTTACAATGATAACTTTAGTTAGACTTTTGATTTGACTTTATAGATAATAATAATTAATGTTGCTGGTTTTGAATTTTGCTGTAATTACCAGGTATAGCAATTGATAATGATTATTAATTGATAGCAGTTACTGCCATGATCAGGACTTAGGATCCCTTGCGTGACCGTATGAGTATGAAACAGTAGTATGTATTCCCAAAATATTGGGAACCTAAACTATTCCTGTTTTTTATGAGCAAGACATATCAATAATAATTCAGAGACTTTCGAGTGATTTGATAAAAGAAATCTTTGCTTTTAACAGCACATAGGATTGATTATTTGTCTCCGATGTATATTGATCAATTTTTGATAGCCGCATCAAATTTTCAAGTTTAAATTGTTGTTCCAACGGGTGCCATCCGCATTTCACATAAAATGTCTTACTTACTAACTCTCTTACTAGCTTACTCTAGGGAGAAGGGGAATTGATTTACTGCATCGTAAATTCGGTTTGCGTGCGGAAAAGTGATGAAAGGAAGACTTCTGAATATTTGATGGAGGAATAGAAAGCAAGGTGTTACAAAAGACTTTGTAATGTTTAGCGTCGAGAGAGAGAGCAATTTTATATCAGATACTTCTCGGGATAAGTCCCTACTGTGCCCCACTCACTAATGTAAATTCCATCTTGGAGTCTCTGTGCGTTATGAAATTCCCTGACGACAAGTTAAACTTGAACGTCTTTTCTTCATACCTGACCAGCTTTCTTGACTTAATTTTTTAATTAGCGGCAAATTATTTATGAGTAGTCACGAAACAAAGAGAGTGCTGATATTTGCAGAATAATTTTCTACCCAGAATTCTACGCAGCATTATTTTATACAATGGTGAATCGATAGTATTTACATTTAAACTCATTCGCTTAAATATGTAGAAATTCCTTCTTTTAATTTTATTCGTTTAATTTCATGGGAAAGTTATATCAGTAATTGAACTAATTTCACAAATGTCACAAAACTGATTCATATACATTTTCATGCCTTACAAGACGATAACGGCATATGATCGGCAGCAAAACGGTAATTGCTGTCTTTGGTTAAAAGTATTTTTTTGATCAGATGGTAATTACGATCATGGGTGATGGAGTTTTGTCTTCTTTAAACCTACTTAAATCTGTGTCAACGTTATTGAAGCCTGCTGTTAATGCTCTGATTCTCGATTGTTCATTTTATTAAATCTGTATCAAATTTATTTCACTCTCCTACCCAGTTGCCTGTAGATTTTTTTAAATCACAATAACTACTTTAATTTCCAATTAATTCTGATACTACACAGCATCGAGCAATACATCGAGAAAGTTTTATTTTGAATATATAACCGACAAATAAATTGAAACCTTTTTCTCATTCGTCTCCTTTGAGATTCTTCCAACTATTTACTTGGAACTTATATTACTGATTCACGAACCAAGAGTAGTTTCCTTTTACCTTAAAGATATTTGGACGCGAATTAAAAATTAAAATAAAAAAATAACATCTTCCTAAGCCAAGTCTCGCCACTCATTGCAAATAAATAGGAATTTTCTAGGTCTAACTTGGTTAGAAAATGAAATTAAACCATGAAATACGTCTGAATATTTCTTAAAAGATCGAAAAATTGGCAAGTACCCAGAGAATAAAAAGAAAAGAATCGGTGTAGGTTGAGTTTGACTGTTTACCTTTGAGAATAACTGTATCAGAGTAAAGAAGTTCTCTCCTAAGAAATACACTCCTTCGCCGTTTTATAGCCAACCGGTTCTCCAGGGCGTTACTCCATGACACATTAATTTTGAATGGGCAAAAATTACCACACCATTAAAGTCCTCCGCATAAAAGAGTATGCATCTCATTTCACCGTGATGCCTTTGAAGGCACGGAAAATAAAAGGAAAGGAAACCACAGGCATAGGTAGACCAACAACTCTTCCCATTTTATGACCCTGACGCTTCAACGTATTACCGAGTTTATGCTTGCGTATGCGTGGTGTCAGTGCATATTTATGTTAACTGAGTGAGAAGAGAACTACGTGCTGAAATGGCATGGAGACTTCATGATCTGCCCCACTGTGTTTGCTTGATACAAAATGGGTAAATGCAAAAATACCCAGGCTTAGAAGCACTGAAGAATATCAGCATAAAATACAGCTTCTATAACATGACATTTCTTACACTACACAGATATACACACATATATATATATATATATATATATATATATATATATATATATATATATATATATATATATATATATATATATATCAAAGAGCCTCTTCTTTCATAATTATTGCTAGAGAGTTCCTGGAAGTGAGTGGGAGCGATAAAAGACCCCCGGTTAAAAAACCTTAGTCTGCCGGCTATGGAGAGCATAATCGGAATGACGTAATGCGAACGATTTTTTCATTTGATACGTGGGCGTCGGAATATAATTTTCACTTATCTGCATATACAACTTAACCCACTTACTTGAATTAAAGCTTTAATGAATTTTACTACACTGATTTCCTTGGTATACTTCAAGACAGTGGCTGAATAATGGCTAAACTCTTCGCCATGCTCATATAATCTTCTTTCTTCTCTGGTGATGGTGCTTCGTACTTAGCTATGCGGTGATTGGATGACTGAATAATATAATAAGCAATTAATGGCCCTATATATTAAGAATGAACATTAGTAACAACCATTACAAAATCACCAGTTGAGTCAAAGATATCATCAGCCTTCTTTTCCATTGACCTCTGGTTTCCCTTGGGACACTTATCAGGGTTAAATTATGATTATATTGTCCGATGAATACAATTATAATATGATTATATACTCCGATGAATCGTTAATGCACTATCTATGAATAGACATTAGCTTGTAACACAAGAGAGGGATGAAAGAGGAATGGAGGCAGGTGGCGCATCTTTTCACGCATAGTATCTTCTAGCATTTACGGCGATGATTCCAGTTTTCCTAGAATCATACTATCAGCCAAATTTCTCTCTTTAATCGAAGAACTTTAAAAGTATCCAGCTTTATTCAGGATAAAGAAAATTTATATCTCCTTCATAAGCAGGTCTTGGATAATTTATATTTGCTGAGCATTTGGCCAACGGGGGACAAAAGAGCACTAAGTACAGATTAAGTGTATCTCCGTCTTTCAACGGTTTACCTTATGTTGGCGTCATATTTCGATAAACTTATCGTTTCCATTGCTTGTCTCTGTCTACCGACGCTTAAGACAATTGCTATGTCTAAACATTGACCGAATTACCGCTCGAGATATCAGATTATTTCAAGTTGCATACACTTGTAGTATAGATAACGACAATAAACTGGGACGAATCACATTTGGGCGAGATGGGCATATCTGTCCCGAGCATTTAAAGTCGTCGACAACGAAATCGTTTCTATGTTCTCTATTGCGGGCTGAAATTTTCTCATTTCCTCCCTTCTTTATACATGTTGTATTGAGCTTCGGGACCCTGACTAATACTTATTTACACTTCTGAAAGTTATACCGTTTCGAAATAGGTGAATGGATTCCTCTAGATATTACAATTAGCTGAATTATCTAGATCCAGATGTGAGTTCTAAGGAATATTCTAGTAAAAGCAATAGAGAGGTCCGAGATTTTTCTTTGAAATTACGAAAAATTTCAGAGAATTTGCTACCAGAAAGTTGGACAATGTATTGTTGCTAAGGAGAATTTTTCAACATGAAGCGAATATAACTTGACAGATTCTTTTCAAGGTGGAGTTCTTGTAGATTATTACAGCATAAAAAAACTGAAGCCATGTCGTTTCTTATGAGCCGAACGCGAGGAATATAAAATTTGTAATATACAATGCTCAAATGAGTAATATGTGTGAATTGTTCTGGACGAGTTCAAAAGTACTTTTCCCCTTTTTTTATTCTCACGTAGAATGAAACATGACGCAGTGTAGTTATGAATGAAGAATATTCATTATCATTATCATTACAACTGGTTTCCCTTGGAACACTCTTTCGTCTCCACTCTTGGGACACATCATATCAACTTTCCTGTAAAGAAGAAGATGTGGTAAAAGTTAGTATTTGTTACACAAATAAGGGATTTGCAATCCACGCCTATTTCCACCTCCTCCCTCAAGTCAAGTAGTAATGTCACGAGGAAAGCAATATCTCACTTCCCGCTTTAGATGCATAAAATTCTTTTTCTGAAGTTAAATCCTCATGAAACTAAACCATTGGTTACTTTAACATGTGCAGTAGTTTAATAGATAAGTGTACTATTCCTAATGGCATTCCTAATACCTAATTACCGATGGTATGTACAATGCATATTCCTGGAAATATTTTATTTTAGATGTATGCTCCTCCTTCAAACACGTTTAAAGTACCTTTGAACTTTCTTGCGTGATGTAATTTGGTTTTGATCCATAGGCGGCACAGAAAAATTTCTTTGCATAACGTAATTGCATACTTATAAGGGTGAAAAGACTATTTTAGTCCGTCAGCGATTCAGAAAAAGATTGTAATCAAAGAAATAAATGAAGATATAATGAAATAACCTAAACAGTTCAATATAGTCCTGTGCTAATCATGGATGCAATTTGTTTTTCTCTACAAATTATCGGTAGACCTTATGACAATAAGTACGACCGAAGTGGACGAGGAGCAGCTACCGCATATCATATGAAGTCAATATACCGAAGAGAATTGATTTTTTGTAAAATGAGTGTGCCCTAAATGAAGACTGTGAACGCGGTCTATTGATTGATTAATAGACCAAAAAATTTAGCATATTCTTCAAGGTTTTAGGTTTTAAAATAATGTATGATATTAATCGAATTTACGCGATCAAGAAAAGATGCCAGATGCCCAAACGCTCTAAATGCAGCATGAGAATAATATTGCCTTTAATAATATAAGGGAGGATTAATTTCTATTCAAAGAGGGGATTACGTGCATGAATATCATTATCAATAAAATATGAACAAATAAAGGAATAGGTAGTAATTAAGCCCAAACATAGTCTGCTTCCTTATACTATTCCCGTTAAAAAATATGAAAGATTACCAAAAATTTTAATATTCTCAGAGTTTAGTAATTACTTTCGAAGAATTCCTTAAAATCTACCCATTTAAATATATAGAATATTTCCAACATTATAACATTTTAAGTTTTTAATAATTACTTTCAATGAATTTATATAATCCGTGAAAAAGTTATTCAACACCCAGGGCCCTAACACATACGTAGACTACATCAGAACCACCACCAAACCTTGCATCTTGGTAAACCAAAACATGTACCTTGGTGAAATTACTTCCACTAAATATTCACAGTACATGTTTGGCGATAAGCCATGACCGTTACGTCAATTTCACCCAATTAGCAAGGTTTAGCACAATCACTACACAATTTAGAACGTATCTTCAAAGCTATCGAAACGTGTGCATAAATGGTACAAAGGTTTTGCTTTCTAACCTCAATTTTCAGCTCAAAAACAGCTCAGCTCATCAATCTTTTTGTATCGTTCACATCAAATATTGCCTCCAAAAATAAAATATATTGACTATTGAGAATAAATATAATAATAATTCTCGAAGAACTAGATTATCCCTTGAGAAACTAAAATATAATGATAAATTAGGGCTAAAAAAACAATTTCTCGACTTAACTTTGAATTCGTATTAATGAACAACTGAATATGTTTCGGCGTGTAATCAAGGACAAAAAATCTGTAAGTGTAACTCCTTCCTAACTTCATTGAAAAGCGCAAACGATTTCCTTTATTTTGACATAAACTTTTTGGAAAAAGCTACACTACATTGTTATGCAAATAAAAGGGTGCTCTTACTTCCTGAACCAAAATATGCTTTATGGATACTCGTAATATGTCTCAACCACTAGCATTATTATGCAAAAAGTTTTATGGTGTTCACCGTTTGAGGCTAGCCTTACAGAGTCGTGTTACAATTGCAAATGTTCGATTTCAATTTTTCACATATCTATATCCAAGCTCGTTAATAATCATCAATGGTATAGGAATTAAAAAAATCTTTAAAGTTTTAAATAAATTTTCTAATGTTAAAAGAAGAAATTAATAGTAAAGAAAGTAACTGCTTTTTTATGAGGAAAAGATATTTTTTGATATTTTGAAAACATATTTTGCTTAAATATCTTTCTCGGGCTTCGCACCGGGTAATGTTTTCATAATTTGTAAAAAGACTTGTTTTCCATTTTCAAGGCACGTGTTTTTTCCGCCGTGACTATTATAACACTAAAATTAAACAAGATGTTGATGCCCCAACAATGAAGGTTGCGATCCCTATAATTGGCTGACGTGTTCCGCTGGCCGTTGAATCATTTTCACAGACTGGTTGAACAATTGAAACCAGGGTTAAAGTATATCGTAGGCACTGTAGATTGGCGCAACCAGAGAAGTCGGCAGTGGCGGAACACAGCATCAACGAAGACCATGCCATTAAATAGACCGATGCAAAAATCCTTTGCCACGCACACCGTTACTGGGACCGCATTATCAAAGAGGCCATTGAGATACGATTGCACCCGCATAATTTGAATAGAGACACCGGATTCCAACTGAGTAATACCTGGTGGCCAGTGGTCAAATTTATTAAAAAGACGAGAAAATGATTCAACGGCCAGGGGAACACGTCAGCTAATCATAGGGATCGCAACCTTCATTGTTGGCACATCAACAGCTTGTTTAATTTTAGTGTTATAGTGGTCACGGCGGAAAAAACACGTGCTTTGAAAATGGAAAACAAGTCGTTTTCCGAAACGTCGTCGGATTATGAAAACATTACCCGGTGCGAAGCCCGAGTAAGATATTTAAATATAATACACCGGGAAAATCTTAAATCATTTATATTTTGCTTGATTAGAAACTTCGCAAGAATAAAAGGCAGCGTATAATTTTCTTCAAGTTAATCAAAAGTCAAACAGTGGCATTTTAGTGCAACAACCAATACGAGAAGAACCAGTGAAAGGTCAACGAGTACAAAACGATAAAATAACACTGCTCTGCATTTTGAAAACAATTTTTTGATGTTTTGGTTTTGACTATCGTTTCCCCCTAATTTTTAGATGCTGATTCCAAATATGTAATCAGTTTTCTTCTATCACGTCCAGATTTTTTTAAAAATCAAAACAAAATTTTCTTATTCATCCATTACCGGCATATATTTATATCCCTCTTCAAGATAATTGTCATGGTTATAAACTAAACGTATATTAGAATCCTGTAATTTTAAACAGAGGGCGAGTACATTTTACAATAAGTAATAACAATTGATATGATTTAATGACCTAACCTTTTATTTTATAGGCAAAAATTTTCTTCTTTTTGCACTTCTTCCATAAGCCTGAGAAGTATTTTCCCGTTTCAGGGACCAACAGTAGTCTGCCATCATATTAATAGTACAACCACCATGGTATCTTCTTTCAATGTCTTTTAAATCTTGGTGGAAACGTTCTCCTTGTTCCTCGCTGTAAAATCCAAGACAACAGTCTGGAAAATAGTCAATGCGAGCACGTAGGAAGTGTAACTTCATACTCATATTACAACCTAGTTTTCTCAAATTTTCCAGCATGGTGTTCACAATTGTTTTATAATCTGGACTCCTTCTGTTCCCTAGGAAGTTTTTCACAACATCTTTGTCGCTCTGCCAGGCTCGCTTTTCTGTTTGGCTCATTGTATCCAGTAAAAACACCTGCTTTCAGCTTATTTTGGGTCATTCTGTAATAAACACTACATATGTATTTAAAAAAATCACTGTCCTTGTCTAGGGCACCCACAAACTGAAGCTTAATACCCAATTTAATATAAAGGGGAGGGAGAAGAACTTTTGTGGGTTCGACTAGGGGCACGTTAACAACATTCTTTGTTCCGGGTGTCAAGGATCCTCTGGTTGGCCACTTTCTCCTTTGCCAGAGATTTTTTCGGTCTCGACTATACCATTCACACAGGAAGCAAGGCATTTTAGTGTATCCTATTTGAAGTCCCAGTAAAAGGTTGATAACTTTGAAGTCACCACATAAAACCCACCCAAACAGGAGTAATTCACACACTGCAGTAGAAATTGCAAACTTTCATATGATTCTTTCAATGTAATTGAATATGCAAGGATATTACCATTGCGGAGTAAAACACCTTTCAGGCTGGTTACCAAAGAATCTATGAAAAGCCTCCATTCAGAAGTTATGTACCTCACGCCAAGCCACGTTACAAGCTTTAGTATATCGTTGCAGAAAATCATAGACCTTTCTTCTGAAAATAATGAAACAATTTCCTGTTCCCGGGATCTGTAACATGAAATGTTGGAAGCTAGCAGTTCAGCGCTTTCCTTTGGTAACGCAAGATCACGGACCAAGTCATTCAATGCGGTCTGACTAAATAAATGTGGGGTATTGTCGCTTGCACTGGGTAAAACTTTTCTGTATCTGATCCACTGATGTCTGTTGTATCACTTTCAACTTCCATTTGAGGCGATGTACAGGTTGAAGATGGACAAGAAGGGATAGGTAGGCTTTCGTCATGTTTGATTGGTCTCATTGCGGATCGCAAATGTGGATAAACAACGTCAATTTTGTTCTTGGCACTGAAACCTTACACTTTAACCTGACAAAAATAACAGTCTACTGTATGGTTTAATTGTTCCATCCATACCATTGGAAGAGCGAAATAATATTTATTCTTTTTCCATTCATTCACAACCTCAATCCTTCCACGCAAGTCTTACATACTATCTGGGGTGCCCATGGTTTATTTTCATCGCCAAGTACGAGTCCAAAATACGCAAAGTAGGCTTCTTTGACGAATGGTGTTATGTTTAGTCTTTGTTTACTGAAGATGTACTTTCCACATATGTAACAGAATGTGTTTGGGTCATTTTTGCAGCCACGTGAAGACATTGCAGTCAGAATTCACAATTTGTCACTTAATGAAACCGTTCAGTTCACCACACTATTAGGCTGGTTGCACACACGAGGATTTTCAAGTTTTTAAGGACTGAAGTAAGTTAGAGCTTATGCACTGAACGGATCGTTTGGTGTTATTTTGCTCAGTGCGAGTTAGACTATTGTGAGTGCAACACTGTTGCTTGAGTATTTATTGGTTTTTCTATTGTTCTTTCCTCTTCATTCGACGACGGAATAACAATAAAGCTAGAATTTTCTCTCAGACCACTTCAGACTCTACAAAGTGCTTTCTGAGTCATATGGCGACAAAAGAATTCATCTGACATGTACGACGGCGACGAAGATTTGACCGCTCTGTGTGTAAACGCTAGATTTTTGTGAGCGGCGACGGTAAACTCCGTAGCTTATAAATCCGCCATGAGTGTAACCGGCCTTAGGAGTACAACACAATCATCATTCACTCCTTTATAACGCTCAGTACTTTCCATGTCCTACTATGGTATACAGATGAAACACAAATTCTTGATTTTCTCGAAAACCTGACGTGATAGAAAACAACGATTTACACCGTTCAACTCAGCGCAAAAAATTCGTTTAGGAACACACATTCATTTTAAAACATCATTTTTGATGCAGAGCAGTGTAATAACACACGGAGTACTACATGTGCTCTTACTGCTTAAATAACGTACATTTACGATAGTTACTGAATGATTGACCATATCATGACATAAATTTCTGTCTTTATTCCTTCATATCATTTAGTTAGATTGAGTATAATTTAACACCAATTTATACCCTGATTTACCATATTTCTCAACTAATTAATCCAATTTCCTCCTAGGAACAGCTTTTAATTAATATTAGATTCTTATACGAAGGGGGATATTAGTGTACTCCTCTCGATGTTACCATTCCATGCTTTGTCATGTACTTTTTTCTTCTCCTATAAATTAATCCGCTCTCACATCGTTAGTATTAATCCTGCCTTTTACAACTGTGAATGCAATGTAACGAGGTTCCACAAACTGACCGCTCACGAATATTAGCATAGCTGAGGGAATACGATGTCCTATTTTGTAAATTAGGGACGAATTGTGGACGGTAACGAACTTAATGTATTGTTAGAATGTATTGTGTGGATTCTGGGTAGCCCAATAGTCCATGAATTTTCTTATCGTCATGAATCATATCGATGATCACCTAAACAAAAAAATGATTCTTCCTTTAATGTAATAAGCTTCATAGTGGAATCATTCGGAAATTATTGACTAATCAACCCAAATCCTCATCGAACTCTAATGGGCATTAAAGGTTTTAAGAGTTCACTTCCAAGCCAAAACCCGCGTAATCAAATGAAAAAGTTCAAATAAAGTGTTTTACAACAACAGAAAATCCTACGAGCTTACGATTCTCCCAATTTTAGGTAAAGTCCGTTGAAAAGGCTGATTAGAGCTAGGAGAAATAGGGAAAGAGGATAAAAAGAGTGTGCTTATGGTCTATCTAGTTTTCAAATTATTCAAATTGCAAAATGCGATGTTTCTCAGTTGCGTGCCCGGAAGAAAATTTTCCACCAAACGGATATAATTGCCTTAAAAATTAAGTTAAATTCAGCGGGATTCGAACTCGGAACCATTTTTTCCATTTTCAACACACTCAAATTGCCATTGGTAGATCTGGGTTCAAATTTTGGTCCAGCCAAATTATTTTTTCCGGGTGAATTAAATCCATCGAGTTTCACTGTGCTCATCTGTACCTATCTGTCGTGGTCAACAATTGTGCATGGAAAGAAGAAATGTTTGAGACTCTCTATCGTCAATGCAAATCTCGTATTTTATATTTTCCTATCAGTTATAAAGATTAACAGTGAATAGGTCCAATATTGCTAATATCTAACCCTGGGGTAATCTGTTAGCATAATGATTTTGCAATGTTAGTTTATAATAACGGTGTTCATATTGTCGTGTAAACATCTTATATTCTGCCTTCTATTTCACGTTATATATCATCGGTTAACAGCAAGAGGTCGGCAGGAGGAGGTAATTTATTGGGAAATGCTGTCGTCCACTTGGGACATCGGACCGAAACTTTTTCCCAAATTACAAAACAGACGTACTCGCTCACTTTAAATCCCACTCAACAATAGTACATCTCCACTCTTTTCCAACATTCCGATCGTAGCTGGTTAGCGGTTACTGGTTAGTACATTTGAGTTCTTGATGTCATCGACTTTAGGTATTTCAATGCCTTTTACCAATGTTCCTGCCCTTGACATCGACGACCCTACTGCCTGTCTTCACGGCAGCAGTCTGTAATATGGACGAGGAATAATTTATTTATGTGGCTTGTAAGGTTTTGAACTAAAATAATAACAATAGAAATAGGGAGTGAGAATTGGAGAAGAAATTTTGAAGAATCATTTGGACTTTTTTTATTATCCCATGCCAGAGGTTATGTGACCTCGGTCGTTCAAGGAAAAATATTGAGCCAACGAGGAAGAAGGTCTCTTCATGTAGTAATCTATGGCAAGAGAGCTGCCGATACAAATAAAAGGTGCCACCGAAAGAATATGCATTTACAATAACGAATTCTACTTTCTGTATGAAAATTTTAATTATTTTAGTTTCCATTTTACTCTTTTGCTTACGAATGACTTTTTGGTGTTACGAAGATTCATCTTTTTGCATAACAAACAGCTGTAAAATATTTCAATAAAGGTTTTTCTTCATCTCCAAAAATTTAAATTTAACAGGAAGTAATATGTTTCTTCTCTTATTTTACTTTTAAATCTTATTTTCTGCATTACTACATCATCATTTATCAATATAATAAACACTCCCATAGTATTTACCAGCTAATTTATCTCAATAGAAGGTAAATTTAAATTTGGATGGATTATTTACCAAAATATATTATTTGGTTCTGTCATTACTAGTGGAACTACAAAAAAATTTGGCCTTGTATTGTGGTAAATTGTTTTCTAGACTAGTTTCAATATATGCTACTTTTATTATTTAATGTATTTAACTTAAGGTTGTACTTTTTCCTAAAAGATTATTTTCCAGCTGCATAAATGGAAAGTACCCGCGGATATTGACTCAAGATCCCTTTTCTTCTTACTTTTCACTGATAGAAATTGCTTATGTGAGAAACAAATAGATGGCATCATGGAATAGAAACCATGAAAGAGTTTAAAAGACCACACCGTCTTTCAAAGCCATTTCTCCGTTCGTCATTCAACTTTAGATCAAAATAAAAGATTTTTCCTCCTAATCATTCTCAAGAACATCCATAATCTCCATATTAGAGATTCATCGCCCATTCGCGCTCATCTATTCTACGTTCCATCTCCATTCTCCTCCGCCAAAATTTGATCTTCCGTGCCTGACTTACACTACTCTCCTCCTTTCCTTCACTGACGTTTTAAAGTTCAAAGCAGCTAAATTCGTCAGAAATAATAGCTCTTCAGCCATTGGGGACTTCTGCTGATTCGCCGTCCTCATTGCGTGCAATAAATCAGGACAATGTTCTCGTTCTTCGATGTCATGAGCATTCAACGCAAAACCACCCTTCCTCCCTTTTGTACAAAGACTCACACAAGCAAGAGCTGATATTGCTGTCGAAGAGGATGGCAGTGAACGCCAAACCGTTGTCTTTGTTAAAAGCTCTCGGAACTCGAGCTCTGCGTACATGGTGCGTATAGTTCATCGTCGGAAAGTTTTACTCTCCAAGTTTTGCAGTTCACCCATCAGTAATCCGTGACGATTGTTTTTGGTAGGAGAATGCTTGAATAAAACAACCTTTGGAACAAAGTGCGGTCTAAGAACTGCTGTGGGAATTGCTGTAACATGCTTCGTGGTTGTCGAGATATTTTTTTTCATAGCCACGCCATTTCAATAGTATTGAGGTCCTCATTTTCTCTTTGCGGTGGATTAATGAAGATATATGTGTGATTCTTTTTCTAGCTTAAATTATGATCTCTGACGGGAGGAATGCCTAAGGCTGTGCAGTCTGAGGAAATAGAAGTTGAAAGGGAGGCTTTCAGCCCACACAAATGCATTTCCTTATATTTATAAATGTGCTAAGGTCGCACTTCCGAGACTGGACGCTTTGGAAGTTTCTCTTGGAAGATGTAGAACAAACTTTGTGAATGCAATTGAGAAGAGGTGAAAGAGCGAGGAGTAAGGATTCAGGCTATGCTAATTGTATTCAAAGTACTTCAGCATAAACTTACTGCCTGAATGCAGTGACTCCTAGTAAGTTCGCATCTGGAAACAGAAAGATTTCTTTCGCACGTGGGCAGAAAGGGGTGAGCGGAGGAGTGGATCCCGCCGGGGACCAGTGGGCGTCGATGCAAATGTTCTTCTGAAAAAATCTTTACCTCTGAAAAAAGTCTGCATTGATTGTTGAGGCTTCATAGATGGCGTTGCTTGAGATTTTGGCATCGCGTTTCTTTGCAGTGCGTCAATCGTATTTTCTGTGAACTATGGTGTAAGTTATTATTCTAAAAAATTTTAATTTGCAAAGAATATTCCATTCAATCCTCAAAAATCCCGCTCCTCGGAGTAAGGCAAAAAATGACTACATTATTGGTCCAAATACCACTGTATTTTTACATATTCCCAAACTGTATTTATAGATGATAGATATCGGCTTTGACTGAAAAGGTTACGAAACTACGCAGATATGCTAGATAAAGGCTGTATGTTGTACGCCTGAGGCGTCTCGAGCATGACTTCTCAGCCGCTGATTACATGTGCCTCCAAAGAGATAGTCATACCCTTGAATTTGAAGTAAAATGAAGCATTTCTATGACATTCAGTAAATGTAAACTATGAAAAACTTTCGAACGCCTAACATCACTGAAAGACCAGGAGGGTGGGTAGACCGGGACTTCGGACCGGCTTGGTTGACCGGGAATTTGGGCCGTAGGATACTGCCAAGTCGTCATGCATGGTTGCGGCAGTGGCCAGCGAATAAATTTGGTTCTCAGAGAACGATTGGACCTCGGAGAACGGTTGGCTACGTATAAAAGGGGCGGAATGATGCTTTAAAGTGTAGTAACTTGAAATTTTGGCCCCCAAGTAACGAGGTTAATTTTATCAAAACGGTTATATTGAGCATGGTCAAAAATAGGCTTCTTGACCAAAATATATATGAACCACTGAAGCCGGATTTTTGTTTTTTCGTTTAAATTATATTTTGTATCCCAATAACATAAGTTTTATAATTTTGACGCGGAAGAAAAGTACAAAATAATCAACACCTTTGTGTGCGTTTTGTAGAAGTGAGAGCTCACCAGATCATAGTTGGGCGAGTGCTATTCATTAAACATATTAAAAGGTTATATGTTGAAAGTTTGTTTATAAAAATCTTGTCATTTTAAGGATATATTGAGATCAGTATGGTGGCATAGAGGGAGATTGGTTGAGTACGATTGATATATTTGTATTTCTTTTAATGTGCGTAGCAGAAGTACATTAAACAATGTCAACATGGACTAGAATAGGATACAAATGGAGAGGAAATGTTGTGTATTGTTTGGAAGTTCACAACTCTTCTGCTCTCAGATGACTCTCTTCACCTCACATACCAGTTATCTTTTACAGCTGACTTAATTCCAGCTATTGCTGGTTCTCGACAAACACCAAGCTCAATTGTAGCACATAAGTTTAGGTAAACCAGTTTGTGCAAGCCCTTTAACCTTGAACAGAGTTGTGTGCACCATAAAATTCCAGAACATAATAAGTTAATTTCATTCCGATAATTAACCAAAGATAATTAGAGCAAGAAGTTGATACATCGGAAGATTTAATGGAAACAGTGAGTTATTATAAATCAAAATGAAGATATATTTTAAGAAAATCCAAATGATACAGGTGTTTTAAGTTACGCTGAATATAATTTGCATCATCTTTAGTTCAAATAGTTGAACATATTTAACCAAAGGATCGCATAGTTAAAGGATTTTCCTTAAAGTATTTTTATACTACATGTAAATAAGTATTTATTCTACACTTACTCTTCATCGGGCTTTCTTTAATCGCCCCAAACCCTACATAAACTTCTACATCTTGCTGGAACTTAGCCGTTATGGAATTTTATAAATCAGTGGAAGCAATAGAGTTAGACTTACGGTTCGCGTTTTAATCTTGGTCCATCATCGGTCAACACAGAGACAATTCTGTCAACCAATTGGGACAATTCCAATCTTTAGGTATTTGAATAAATGATAAATAATTACAGGTAGCAGTCATTGGCAATGAAAGTGTTGATATAAAGCTTTGGTCGTCAGAAGGGCCTTTTTTAAGACACTCGAAATCTTTTCCCTATTCGTCATGCGGAGGGTGTAGGTAAGAACAAATTATTTGCCACAACGAAAGATGAAACAATACTTCAACAAGTAAAAGTGAAATTTTAAAAGTCGTACAATAATGGTATTGAAAATTAAGCCAAATGTTTAGAAATTGGAAAATGTATACGAGGCTCTGATTTTGTGCAAGTGTAGCGAGAGAACTAATTTTCTCAGAAAAAAATGGATCACGTAATTTGGTGTGCCATTCTAAGGACAACAGAAAATAATAATCAAAATTGCATTTCCAGTCAAGGTTCGGAATCAAGAAAGAAAACCGGGAATAAAGGCAAATTTTCCCCAAAAATTTCAAATTTTATGTCACTAGGTGACCAAAGTATTCGCGCTAGAACAAAGCCAATCACTTAATTGTGTGTATTGTAGATTAATATTCAATCACCACTAAAGAAAACCATGTAAGTCTGAACCACCTAATCAAATCGAACCATGTGAGTCCGTTTTCGATGTTATAGTTTCTTAGAAGACAGAGTGGAGTAACCGCGAAGAGAAAATGAAAAATCACCCTAATGAAGCCATTTTTTGCGCTGTTAAAGTTGAAAGTACCCGGTTTTTGGACTTTTTTCTATGGTTTCTTGAAACAACCCTGCCATCTTGCCAATTGTATTGTCTACAGCACTTCCAAAATAGGGTTAGCATATACATAATTTCATACGTTATGTCTGTTACATAGTAGTAGGCTTCACGCTCTATAATCCTTCAGGAAGTATATTACTTTATATCAGAGAATATACCAGAGTATTCACCGTCAACATGTCAATTCTCATTGTAGCTCTCGTGAAATGACGACATCGAGCATTGTCCAAACTAAACGACTAAGTCCAGCATTGTAAGACAGTAACGTGCAAGTTGACTACCACAGATGGAGATTTCCTTGTCATAAAATTTCCACCTCTATCGCGGAGTGTCTTATCATTGGTTGTCTAAGGCTTGAAAATGTAACCTACGCAAAATATCTCACAATGAATAATGCTCGCTCCTCCCACGAAGCTCCATTTTTAGAGAACAGTTGGAAGGTTTATGGACGTAGGTAGGTGACAAGACAAACAGGACCTGGGAAAACGGAGCTATTAATCGCCGCTGTCGAACAATGACTTCTGAGTTGAGAGAAGTAAGCCTCCATTGTTATGCACTCGAGAGAAATCGGGAAGTTATGTCCCATTAAGTTGAATACCGGGTAGGATACGAGGAGAGACGCCACAGAAGTGATTTGTGACTTCAGCTTGCTCGAGTTTGTGGCCGTTGTGTTTGACGCTGTGCTCACTTTGTTGCCGGTGATGCATGGGATGAGAATATCTAACCAAAGTTAATCTAGGAAAATATGACAAAAAGAGATAATTACATGAAACTCACCTCAGGATAAACAAGTTGAACTTATTATTCCACGAACACATTCACCACTGTTGTATTTCCTAAAGTCACGACCTTTTAATCAACTAGTCTTCGATAGAAAAATTTCCCATTGTCAGTGGACCCAATAACATCTGACAGAGTTGAAAATAAAACCATGAACCTTTGATTAAGAATGCCTGTGTGGTATATGTCTTCCATATTCGCACCTCTAAAATGGCTGAATTCATACTTCGTACCTTATTAAAGTGGTCAACGATGTCAGGATTTCTGGTAGACTGGAGGTAAAGATGAGAGGTGGCCACTCACCTTCAATCAAGAATTTCTAGAATTTCCGTCTCTCTCCATTCGGAGACTCTTATGAAATCCGACTCTCGCATTCTCCGGGCGTGGCTAAAGTAATTAAGTCGCGCTGGACCAAGGGTTCCCTGTCGCCTCCGGTGGGCCGTTTGAAAATGCGCTTTTCAGTGATCATAAACTGGAAGGCTACATCGGGTTTGTTTGGCGTTTCACCTGCCCATATTTATTTTTGCGCCGCACTCTGAAATGCGATCTCCTCCCACAACATTTGGAGAGCGGGAGATTCCGCACCCGTTCTTAATTGCATACTCGTTTCCCCTTGCTAAAGCGTTGCCGGTGGATCTCATTTCGAATATGTGGAGACAATCCCCTCTCCCACTTTGTGTGGAATAGAGTCATCCTCCTCTCTAGGGAGCCCGGATCTCGCTTTAAAATTTCATGTAGCAAGCAGCGTAAGGCTAAATAACGGAAATACACACAGGCTCGACTCTTTACCCTTCCTCCATGTCTTCAATTTAACCCGGCAATAGGGAGGTGAATTTTCGCGGGACATGAGTGTTAACGTGAGTCTTCTGGACCGATTAGAATTTGGAATTTTAAAAATATTATATCAGAAGCCATGATCTCACAATAAAAGTTGTTGATCCACTTTCCACAGAACTTTATTCAACGACCATGGTTTTATAACGACCCATAAGCTACGTCATTTTCAAATCATCATCGAAAAGAGATCATGGCATCTGTACTCCATTTCTACAAAATATCCCTTGATACACAAAACCTAAGATGATATGAGTTTCCTCTTGAACGATCAGTAAATAACTGCATTCATTTTAGAATTTAAAAATAAATATTTGGAATTTTCACTGCAAAAATAGAATGTAATTAAACTTTAGCTTAATATAGGTTATTGAGTAAAAACAGTACACTTGATCTTTGTTCATCTTTAGAGCATAGCAGCATTATTGATTCATTTTCAAAATATGTAAAACATTACTTATCTACATTCTTAGTGTGTCATATTTTATTCAGTAGTATAACAAAAGAATCTGTATTTGACGGTACTAGTGATGACGCACAATCTGCTAGTATTGCAAGTAGTAGTTAGGACCGTAGGTATCTCTCAGTAGTAGTATGCTTACACGACGTGATTGTTTGGCTCTTGCTGTGGAGGATCGGTACAAAATCGGAAGCTACTAGGATAGGATGAACTGCGAAATTTCATATTTTTCCTGCGTCACCAGAAATATTGCAATGTCGAAATGCGAGACAGAACGTCACCAATTTAGAGTTACCGCGTTAAATGTATAATGCCACCACCAATCTCTACTTCTGATAATTTTGCTAATATAAGGAACACCTTTGGACGAATTGCCGTCTCATTTGCTTCAAGGGATCGAATTACGAATGAATACGAGACTTTTTGACGAGTGTTGTCCTTTCTCCTAATTTAAAAAAAATGATCTATCGTCAACATCTTTTGCAAGCTGTTGAAAAACACCTTTTATTTGTTGCATATATGCCAAAGAGCCATCAGGCGATGAAATATAAATGGGCAGGAATTGGGTCACATTGGCCACAGAAAATCAATTGCATTACCCAAAGACAAAGATTGTAGTTTCTTGGTGTCCTCTCCCATATATTATCCATGATTTGCTACTCAATTCTCTACATCATTGGTCGTTCAATCCTAAGATTGGTTGACTGCAGTCCTCCATCCTTCCCCATCAAATGCCAGTTTCCTTATTTCCTGGTAGCTTATCCTATATACTCTCCTCTTCATTTCGTCTGAACACTTTTTGCTCCAGTTTTCTTTCAATTATATTCTTCTCTGTATCATTATGGATTGTTTATCTTATTTCCTTCTAATAATTCCATCATATAATAGTAGGAATGTCAGAAACAGTACTTGAGAACAATTAGTCTACATTGGTGAGAGACCTCATATTTTATTACATATTTCCTTTAATGAGGAATCTTGGAACAGGGAAATTCAATGAATAATCAAAACTAAAATTATACCCGAGTCAAAATACTTTAATTGTTTGAACAAGAATCCTGTAAAAACAGCGTCAGATACAATTAAAGGTGATAGGAATATGCAACAACTCTCTTTGAACGCCACTTTTGTATTATTATTCTTTTGGTTGGATGGTTGATATCTTAGGCCTGCCCAAGCTATGCGTTCAGCTCAATGTGTGTATGGAGAATGAGTGCTTATATGAATGGCATTACGCGAATTATTCGCGTCTGTGTAAAAAATAAACGATCAAAATTTGCACGTGGGTGGTTCTAAAAGGGGGCGACCAAGCATGCTTTGAGCTACCTCAGAATGCTTTCGATTCGATACACAGTGTTGATTTGAACGAGCAAAGCTCCTCGTGGGAGGAAGAACTGTCTTCTCTCTGCCTATAGCAAAGAATGATCAAAGGTATTCACGAAAGAAGTGTCTAAAAGAACCGGAGGGTTCCCGGAAATCAGAAGGAATGTGTACAGAAAGGCAATTGGGGCCCATGTTACCGACTACAATTTGACGTAAAATACCTTTTTCCATTCCTTCTCATGTCTCTTGCGAGTCTCTCGTTATAATTCACTCTCCGTATTTTCTTTCACCCATCGCCATGATTTCCATTTTATTTATTTAAAAAGCTTCTATGAAACGTCTCGCGCCGTCCATCGTTATATTTGTCACCTCGAACTTTAAACCAAGTGGACGATTTTTTCGTCTCCCTGATTACTCGTGTAGGCAACAAGGGCAATAAATTACCATTCCTTACATTCGATAACGTAGTCGTTGTTTTATTTAATTTCATTTTTATCAATTCGCGAGTGCAAATGATGAATTTATAATTGGTTTGTTTGTGAATTTCATTTATATTGTTCATTTCCCTAATGCTAGATAATTTAAAATAAAACTGCAAGAAAGAGTAGAGTTATTCATTTGGCGAATGTGAACACTTTTGTAAGCGTTACTTATCGGAGAATTTGTGATTGCAGTGTATACAAAGTACTCAAGCATGCCGCGAATACGGCGTTGAAATATAATGTAATTGTCATGAGAAAAACTCGGCCTGGACCAGGAAGCCCGAATTTTTTGCCACGGCAATTTCATTGATTGCAGCAAAATTTCACCTTCCATCCTCACCCCTCCCACATCACCGCCCCCAGCTGAGTTGATTTGTATATATATGCGTTGGAATTGTAGAGACATTACCTGAAGATGACGTTGAACGTCGAAACCCGGGTCGTTTCAAATAAAAATATGTGGAAAAACAAAGTCAAGTGTTATCATACCAAGTTAACAGATTCCACCAAGTTACGCCTGATACTGCCAATTATAGCTTAACTTAATTTGAGGAAGAAAGAGAAAGTTCATTTTTTTGTTCCTAACCGACATGCTCTCACTTCGCCATTACCATCTTCACGAAAGTCTCCGAATGGACCAACCACTTCCTCAAAGCCTACACCAATCCCACCATGTACGGCGATTTTTGAATTATTTTATCACATTCATTTGAACCATGTCTTTGCTGTTTTCTAACCTCATATTTGCAAAAGTCACTCTCCCAAACCACTGTTCCATAAAGTTCCACCATAACACTCCTTCAAATGCCTATATTTTTACGATATTTCACTAATAGCTCTTTGGCGGAAAATCCTCCCCTTGAAGAGGTCTTCTCCAAGAGCGCAGCGCTGATGGGAATACACAGTTCTCATGAATTTTTCGGCTCATGTAGTGCTGAATGTCTGGGCCGTTTGCGCATTTATTTAAAATTTCCAATATTTTGCCAACTGTTGGTTGGATTGGATTAGATATTAGGGGAGGCGACCGACAGCTAAGGTCATTTGCACCATAGGGTACAGGTAAGGGAGGAATGGTGGATAGAAACCCGGCGTCGGCATTAGCCTGCTCCTAACGAAAGGTGCCGATGGGACCACGGCTCAACTACTCTTCCGACAGACGGAGTACTGTACTTGAAGTGCCCTCCAGAAGACACACAAGTAGTGATCGAGTTTCCTCTGAAAAATATCTTCCTGTGCAGGGTTTTGAACCCTCGCCATCCGTATGGTTAGCCAGTACTCCAGCCACCACACCAACCCGATACCTTAAACTGTTTGGGACAAAGAAGTAATATAAAAGGCCATGTAGTGCTGAATGTCTGGGCTAACGAATATATTTGTCTTAAGTTAGAACAAAATTCGTGATCACGTTTTATTGTTGAAACCACTGCCATGAGCGTATCAAATGTATGCTTTTTTGCAAAATAGGAACTAAGACGACAGTTAAGTTCATGTTAGTCATAAAGTTGCCTGAAAATATTCAATTTGCAAATTTTTAAGCGGTCAGAGTGATAGAACAGAAACACTTATACACAATTATATTAAATGTTATCTGCGTATTTTTTGTTGCTGAGAAAAACCGATATTGTGTCGTGCGCTTCTCATAATATTCAAAATTACATAATAAATTATCCTATTAACTTAAAGCTAGTAAAATATCTCGGGTTGATCTATGGAACGGGTTTTATTCTCCCCATCCTTTTCTTTCATTCCAAGAGATTTCTTGCAGCCACGAGTTTTATTGGTACGAATGGGTCACAAGGTACCGAAAACCTGCTGTTTTACCCCTGTTAAACCCATGTTAATTCCATGAAATGGAGCAATGAGATATTTTTTCCCTGCGTGTATATGCGATGCGGATATCCAACCCTATTTCATCTTTGCTGCTTAACTTGATACAAGTGCGTGCTCTAAAAATGATACATTCATTCCTTTCGCATATCCCGTACTCTTCAAGTTTTGAAAATCATGTGCGATAGTTTTATAGTCCCCCTATTCTTTCCAAGAGAGTGATTTCGGGTATTTTTAACTATATATCATATGAGCGTTTTGCGAGCTGATGGGTGCGCGTATGTGAACATGTGAAATCCATCTGATTCCCCCCCATAAAGACTTTTATAATCGATTGGTGTAAATTCAGTGTTTAATATCATAGGATTCTCTGGCATTCAATTTTCCGCCATAATTATTCCATTTTCCGCCAGATATGACTGAGGATCTTAGACTTCTCGTCATCTTTAGAGGATCTTCCTTCTCAGAATGACAGATACTGGCAGGAGCAGGTCCGTAATTCTGGCCAAGGAAAGTTCTCCCATGTTTGTCTTTCTGTTAGAAAATCAGGAAATGTCTGGATGTGAAATAAGAAAAGTTTCCTTAACGCAATTGATAATATTTACCGAAGATAAAAAGGCTGATAAAGGGTAGGTGGCAGTTTTATTCGAACTACCCAACCAAACATCAAAATCTATGAGTTTGATTTGACGACCTTAGGTAAATCATTTTGCTTTCACATGAACTCTGCACTCAATGCTTACAGGTAGGACTTCGTAATGTTTTCCCTGGGTTGTCTCTCGTGGATGATAAAAATAACCGTGCATGGGCATTTTCTCTGAAAACAACGCTATACAAGTTGATCATTCCTGTGGTAGTGATTAATTGAAGCCATAAAGTTGCATTTTGATAGAAAGTCTTGGCCTCTCAAACGTTTACTTTTAGCCAATTCCTCCGATACGATCTACATTTTCATTCATTCCCGTTGAGTTAATTAAAGTTTTTAACTAAAAATTTGAATGATATTAAATAAAAAATTCGGTAGAAAAATATTATAATTAGAAAATTGTAGATGGCCATTCGTAATCAAATATTTTATTTTATCTGTAATTTCATTCAAACTGATAGAATTTAGAGTTCCACTTAGAAATGCCATGCAGAATGTCTTTAAGATTTAAATACCGGGAAGCAAGGACGTCCTTCTGTGTAAGACAACTCAGGATAAATCCACAGTCATGCATCCTCCTTCTATGATGATGGAAACAAGTAAAGAAGAGAGACATGAGACGCCAAGCGATCCAGACGATTTCTGAGGAAGGCGAGAATGCTAAGGCGGAAAGAAGATTTAAGGTAAAGCAGGGATTGTTTTCGGGAGTTTAAAGAACCTGGGTGAAGATTGCGGAGGGGTGAAGATGCGAAGCAAGAACTCAAGGTCTGAAATTTTAGCGGGAGAGGGGTACCACCTTACCTTTCCACCCACCCCTCTTATTATTGCAAGCAATGTCATGCCCACTCTCTTTCAGCTTACCCCGCCCGTGCTCTTACTCTCATTTCATTCTCCTTAAGGAATCATTCCTTACTCCGTACTGGCTGCAGGGAAACGACGAGAAATGGAGTGTGAACAAACGGGGGAAAAGGGGCGTGACCCATAGAGGATCGGACGTGGGGCGTAGAGAGCGGGAGAGAAATGAGAAAGGAAAATCTTCACACACTCTTTCTTGAGATGAATCCCAAACTGCCGGCTGTTGTCAGGGCACGCTCTCGGAATTAAAGGAGAGAGAGAGATGAGTGGGTTGAGAAAGCGACGAGCATGTAAGTCGTCCCACGTTGGGAAATCCTTCTCGGGAAAATTCAGTTTCGCCTAGCCTGGGACAATTGTAGAGTTCTCTCTTGCTAATATGGATAGCAGAATAACGTAAGAAACAAAAGAAAACAATAAGAAATGGATTGATTTAAAGAAATCCTCCGTGGGTTTTAATGAGATTTTTTATTGAATAATAACAATCTCACGAACAGATAATAAGTTACAAAAAATGAAGAAACACGGAAGTATAATATACTCGTATATTACCAGCCAATTAAAACAATTGAGTACGATAAAAAATCATATGATTGGTTAGCACATGTTAAAAAAACAACCATCGAAATAAAATTGTTTCTAAACTAAAAAGTTCTATCCCAAAACGCACGTGCCGTAAGTTAATATACTGAAAATTAATATTTGGATAATGTCAGTACTTGGGGGTTAATTATCTCAACGTATCATAACAGAATATCACAGAATAAAATCTATGAAAAAATGTTAAAATTTATGTGCACTTGCTCAACATTCCAATGATTATGTCCTTTCCTTTGATTTGTAAACTTTTTAGACTTAGGGAAAATAATATACATGAGTGTTGCCAAAAATTTTCAATTCAGAACATACATGGTAATGTTTAGTTGTATTTAAATTGAATTTCATAGTTGTATAAGTAGTCATAGAATGTACAAGTTTTAAAATAAATTTTGAGATTTTTTTGTTTTCATGGTCATGCTAATATTTGCTTGAGAACAATTATATTTCTTGCTCCTTGGTTTAATGTGACGTTGGGTGTTAATTTAGTTTTATGCTGGTTAGGTACGTTATTCGTTGTATTATCAAAATATATTATATTTCACATAAAATTATTTGTCATAGGTATAAGTTTTAAAATAAATTTAGAGATTTTTTTGTCTCCATGGTCATGCTAAGATTTTCTTGAGAACAATCATATTTCTTGCTCCTTGGTTTACTGTGACATTTGGAGTTAATTTAGTTTGATGCTGGTTAGGTGCGTTTTTTGTTTCGTAAGTATTATCAAAATATGTTATATTTTTCATAAAATTATTTGTGATGTATTGCAGCTTGTACTTTCGTTGATGCTTGTTGTTCTCTCATTGTTTAGTTTCAAGCCCTGTGAAAGGATTGAAAATACACTGCGACGTTGGTAAATATCAATACGAAGTTTTATAATTTGAGTAAAATCATTAATAAATAAACCACGAAATATTTATACAATATAATAGGATGGAAAATGAATTAAATAGAAATGTTGTCAAAACTTGTTTAATTTAAGGAGTTATTTCCTTTTACATGATTTTTTTTCGTTTTTGCTACATGCGCGAGTAGACTTAGACTTCGTTTGAGATTTACATTCATCTGGCAATATTTTGATGAAGAGGATTATGAGATGAGTGTTTTTGCATCAATGAATGTGATTCTGCATGGCAGCATAAAATATTCCCCATCTGGAGAAGTCAGTACACCGTACTCACTATAATATGAAACTAATTTACTATTAAACATTAAACATAGATCGTAAAACCATCGTTATAAACATATTTCTCTTTTAGAATCTATTGTAAAAATATTTTGGCGAACCAAAATATACCATAATATTGTTGATCTTGGTTTCACTTCAATTTTGGTATAAGTCAAAACAATACGCTCACAATTATAAAATTGAATTATTATAAAGTCCATATGAGAGTACAGTAAAGGACAAGGCAAGAAGTTGGTATCTCAGTGAGGATTCTCGGTCTTCAGCATCTCTTCATCAGAGTTCTTCCTCAGCAGTAAGGGTGTAAATTATTATAGGATCAAATCATAAAAGGATCAAATGATTTTAAAAAATTTCTCCTAGTTTAAGTAGTTAAACTTGTTGATACGAGTAATTATATGAATTTGGAATCATTAAAGAGTCACTTCCAACTTTCAAGGGGATGTGCTGAATGTTTCAAAATTTGGTTTTACCCGCGCCGAGAGCAAATGTTCGAGTCCATGAATATTAATGATTTGCCCACAATCTCTGAAGTTGAAACTCGGCTACTACAGAATTCTGGTCCCGCATTTGGGCAATTTTTTCGAATGCATGAATCTTGCGACTATCATGCATTAACTATTGAAGATAAATGTAACGGATTTATTCTTCGTGGTTGGCTAACACCATCATTTAAGATTAATCAGTTTGTTATATGTTTATTAATATTCTTCGATGCCGACCATAGTTTCATAAAAATATATGTTAATTCTTCTTTTAGTTCTGGATCACACGAATTCTTTTGGTGTTTAATATATTTTTAAATGTAAAGAAGAGTACACATAATGCCAACTTTGATCTGGTAGCATTGCTCAGTTAAAAGTGTAATATAAATTCTACAAGAAATAAGAACCGCAATCCTTCCTGTCGTCAAGTATTTATGCAAGAATGCATATTTTGTAGTATATGACATGTATGCGAGAGACAGTAAAATTTGTGCAATAACTTAATAAGGTAGAATTATAATAGTAGCAAATCAGGCTCAAGACAAATAGAAAAGAACTTAACAGAAATAAATGGAAATGATCTGAAAGCGTACCAACTGAAGTTCCGAAATTCATTTGTCAATGAAACCAATGATAGAGTTAATTCAGATAAAATATCTGCTACTGTGGGCATATGACCATACGTACTCCTCGCCCAATTGCGATTAGTAGCACGTAGTTAGCATGAGGGTTCAGCGTATGCAAAGAGCATATTGAAAGCACTCTTATATTTTCCTCAGAATTCGCTTGAAATATAATGGAAGTATATTATCAGCATCATTTGATAACATTTAATATGTGTTGAGAATCTACTGAAAGCTTTCAGAAAGCCTCTTGGTCAACATTTTACAGTTCCTGCGCAATAATTTGACCACTTCCTCGGTGGAAAGATACAATGGGGTGAAGCAAAGAAGAGGGTATGAAAGTCAATGAGAAGCATTAGTGGCCTACAACGAGTGAAAAGGAAAGATAGAAATGGATCCGACAGTCGTTGCGTGAGAGGTTTAAGTTACTTTGAGTGCAAAGAGGATGGGTAAGATAAGAAATTATTCAGTTATGGAGAGTGGACGATGTACATACATACTAGGCATGTGGAGGAGTGGCCTTTACTTCATTTCCATATTAAAAGCGTAGGTATAAAGATGTGGGTGAGGCGTCTCACTCTATTGCCATTGTAAAGTCTTTAAACACTGAGGGTGGGTTGAATTGAATGTGTTCCACCATTAATAACGCCGAAACAATTGACTACGGGTCCCTCCGCTAGAAGCAACAACTGATTTCATGCAGTAAATTTTATGAATGTAAAATTGATTTCAAATTTGAATGATTGATCACTTATGGTACCGAGAATGATATGTATAAAAACTCAGCTCTAAAATTTGTGGATCAAAATTTAATTAGTAATCATTGCCTTCCCTCTCCGGAGCCTCTCTTTAGCTAAAATAATTTGAGGCGAGCCATTAATATTTAAACCTCTACGTACCTATATTGTTCATAGCAATGATGTATAGCTAATGATACCAGCAAATGTGGAAGAGACGACTACAAATTAGTATTTCTTTAATTACTATCGGCCCGTTATGCGACGATGAAAGAGGCTTTTTTCCTTATAGGGTCACCATATTTTTATTCAATAAGATATTTTGTTCAATCCAAAATTATGTTTCTCAAGAAGTGATCCACGGTCAAAATCTAAGGTAGTTGACCTCCTTTATGTCATATCCTATCAAAGACAATAACTGCGCAAACGGTGTGTTAATATCATTTTCCTTAAACTCTGTATCATTTTCCTAAAATCTTTGGAGGGATGGTTAAAGAAACGGAGTCTATATCTCAATGGCAAGACCAGTAGAAAAGAAATTGAAACTGCAACAGTTAATTTTCATCGTAATTAGAAGAAGCTTGAAGATTTCCATCAGTTTTACTAATAAAATTAATAGATATCCTATTTTGAATGAGCGTTTCTGATTATTGGGAATTATCTACGTAGGCAAAAGCATTGAGCATAATATAAACAGTGGGTATATATTCATGGTTTTAGTTTAAAACTATCTATATTTTTGAGACCATAACTTTTTAATTTGTTCGGTTGAATGATGTGATGAATCAGTAGATTTGAAAATATTGACATTCTATCTCTATTATACCGGTGAAAACATGCTAAACAAACTTAAATATGTTTATTCATTTTCAAAAATGTTGCAAACTTATGTTATCCCGTATATTATGCCAACTATGAAACCTTTTATCAAAGGGATTCCTTCAGATTAGCTACGTTAGTATTTAATTAAAAATTTAAGAAGTCTCAATGGCGCCCCATGCTTGAAGATGGTAGTGATGCTTGCCAAACAGCACAAATGCCGTCGTCATAAACTTCGCCCACACATGGCGTCACTAACGCTTAATGCCGACCACGGCACTATACCTAGACGATAAATATTTGCCATGCATCGGTACTTTTTATCGCCAATTTATTTCCGAGAAAATGACTTTTCTCAACTTTTATCTGTTTTATTTTGCACCATATCTTTGTGACAATGTGCGTAAGAATAAAATAGATGCCATTTCCTTAGTTTTGGAAGGTTAATGCATCTTTCATTTGACCCAAAATGTCCAACTCTTCAATGACTCCAAATGACTCCAACTTGACTCCAAATGACTCCAAATGACTTCAACCAAATGACTCCAACAAATTTCGGTAAATCAGATCATGAGAATACATTTGGGGAGATCGTCGTTTTTCCTCCGATCGGCAAGAGGCACTAATGGCTACCAATGGGACTTTGAGGTAGGTTAGTTGACAGGTAGTCGAATTGTTGATTTGCTCCCAACTGCTGGTTTTTAAATCTGTAAAGTGATACTAAGATCACGCTTTGCATGATCCCTGCATATCACTTTTTTCTCCTTTACGTTGTTGGATTGTACATAATTCAATATGTTTTACTTAAGTAGTGTACCTTTAGTGTAGTGCATGTTGTTGAAAGTTATATGTATGTACATTGTAGTGCATTATGAGGGCAAATAACATCCTGCCAGACACTCTTGAGATGTCTTGCAGGGTAATATGTGGATGTAAATGTAATGAAACTTAGGTTTGGTATCGAGCATATTGCTTCGGTAAGTGAAAGTACCTAAATTCCCAGTAAAAAAGTGTAACCAGGGAGCAATTCAACTAGCAATAAATTGAAAAGGAAAGAGAGCTCCCGCCAACCTATCTTAGGATTGAATACCCAGTGACTAGAGCGTAATGAAGAGCCAACTTTATTGCGGGTGTGCAAGGTGGTTACATCATGGGTGCCGGATAGGTAAAGAGAATGGGGACAGTATATGAAAAAATGAGTTTGCTGCACTCACGCAATTTGTGGCTCAACATCTCCGTCGTGCTCCTTGTCCATCGAGGAATTACGCAAGAGTGCCACTTGCCTCTGGAAACAGGCCAAAGCATGTAATTCTCACTGCTGCAGCTACTCTACCGGATATACATGAGATAAATATTAGGCAACTGGAGTTATTCATGTAAAAGGTCCTGCTTTCATGAAGGTTTTTTTTGCAACAGTCCGTTATTACCTAAGAGTATTTTTTACTTGGAATTAAAATACACGATTTTAAATTTGCGATTACATGTAGTACGATATTAATCACATTTCTGGAAACATTATCCACATTGCACGTATGGAATTTATATTAACGGGAATAGAAAATAGAACGAAACACTTCATTCTACCCTTTGGTAACTGTACCATACAATCTATCACATTAAAATTAGAACTGGTATTTAACTTCATATCAATTTATGGGACCCGATGAAGTTAAATCACGAATTTCTCTCATTTGAGCTGTATACAACGTGACTTGCCCATTTTCGAAAATTTATGACGGTAAATCTATTACCTTTGCGCTTCTGCACATCAAGGGAAATAGACTACAATATCGCTCCGTTACGGATGACATGCTACCAATCTGGGCAATTTATTGAGTTCAAAACTGGGGGAATGGAAAATTCTTGGTACGGAACACATCGTATGATATTTCACGAAAGCGTGAATCCTGATGCGCGTGCAATCATGATATTTCAAGTTTTTCCAAAAGGTCATCTCCATGGAGAAAATACTATAAATAAGCCAGTGTTCATATCTGAACGATAGACACTAATTACGATAATATTTCATGGAATTTAATCGAGGGTGGGTGTTAATCTTACTTTCTGAGCACTGTTTTCAATTACTGGCAAATACTATGGACTCCATCCCTTATCCCTCTGGCTATTTCTCAAAATAAATGTAGGTCATTCCACGTCAGGTCTTTAGTGAGTTGACCTTTGGTGTCACCGATTCGAACCAAATATATTGTGTTGTTTCCTTCAAGTATTTTATCAAAAAGTGTGGAAGCGTTTTTGGAAAAAATATTTGGCAGATCTAGAGACGATCAAAATTTCGACCATTTTGCTCTTAGACATTCTTTTCTTTTCCCTATATCTCCTACTTTTCTCTCTACTTCTTAGTTATCATAAATTCCGTTTAAAAAAAACAAAATTAGACTCGTTATCATTCATAAAATAACAATTATCTTATGTAATGGATGAGAACTGAAAGTGCTCCTGTGCTAAGTATGAGGGCCGCAACTAGTATGGCAATCCTGGAATACTGAAGGGAAAGGTCGTCTTGAAAAGCTGAAGAGATTTTGCTCTTGGAATAATATGCGACTTTTGGGGTAGGAGAAAGTCTCTTGACAACCACTTGTGGAAATGGTTGAAAGGGCAAAAGAGCAGGATACCCGTCCTGTTACTGGTGCTCTTTTCACCATTCAGCGGTGAAAATATTGAACAGAAAGTCCTAAATTAGTGATTGCATTTTTATCGACGACTCCAATCTCTGCTTGAGTAACACATAAGACACTTTGAATGGATGCTCCAAAAGAGCGATGAAAATTATCTTAGAGACGAGTTCATTTTATTTTTCAATCCTTAAATAGAAGAAGGATTTGAGTTTAATAATATGTATTTCAAGATAGCAACTATTAGTTCCAACAGTCACCTCGGAAAAAAGGTAATGGACTCACACACAGGGCCAATAGATAAACGGTAGAAATCCTCTATCTCTACAACTTTAACGAGAACTCTACTCACTGGTCTCATTTAAAAACGAATGTAAATGGAACGGCATTTATAGGACGACAGCAATGTTACTAAATTGTTGAGGGAATTAGGGTGGGAACTTCTATCCGATCGAAGAGAAAAATATAAATTTAATCTTGTACAAAAGTTTGATGTAGACTATTTTTTAAAAGTATTTTATAAGAGCCAAAAAATTGTGCAAAAAACGATCACAGGCGTAATAAGATTAATGAAATTGATTGCAGAACCAATAGATTTTAAATGTCATTTTTCTACGTGCAATAAGGAGCCATAATAGTTGCGATAGATCAGTCCTAGGATACTTTACTCTAACTAGGTAAAATGGGTTTTCCAGTTGTGCTAAATAGTTACTTAGTTATTCACCTTCCATGCAATTTTCGGTATGATATAGTTCTTGCGTGATTTAGTACCTTGTAAAACTATTTTTATGTCGCAGTAATTACAACCACAAGTCGTATCTTAAGTAGTGTACTGCGTGGTAGCATGTTCGTCCACGTAGCACTCTTTTAGTATCTGGTCTGACCACATATTTTCATCCTAACTGCTTTTGGACTGCGCCTGGTATTCCAGGGGAACGTGCCCGGTTCAGCTGGAATGAGGGCTTTATGCCTGGTGTGGAATCACCCCGTGCCACACACTCTAGTCGTGGCTTGCACGGTATTTTGTAGATGCAAATTTAGATATATATGGAACCTTACATGCCGAAGCGCATGTTTTGGCATCAAATGGAAATGTTTTCTTTCCCTCCTCCCTAAACAACCTTCATCGCCGTGCCGAAACTTTTTTAATGTTCCGTAGTCCACGACCTACAATTGCAGAATGGCAGCAGCTTTTGTGAAAGCTATACCCACCCACCTTACCCTTATTGAAAACTTCGGGGACGAATCACAAGTCGAAGAGCGAGGGGATATAGCGAAGTGTTATCTTTTATTCAGCTGTCATGCCGTTTCATGGAATTTCTTTCTCTAGCATCTTGGCAGGAAAAGGAAGATGCGGGAGGAAGACGGCGGTGAAGACTTGCTCCATAAAAATATACGAGGCCATCTTTTCCTCTCCCTCACTTTTTCGATGCTTTCCCCATACATTTTTAAAAGAATTTATTCTTTATCACCTGCCGCTTCCCACTATTTTTTTATGATGACCGACGTTGAACGAGATGGGATATCGGAAAATAAATGACTAGTGGAAAGCATTTCGGAAAAGATAAAAATGGTTTTTGCCAAGATGACAGTCTTGGGAGTCTTTTAATATAGCCGAACTCAATTTCGCGTTGATGATGGCTGAAATAAGCAACGATCGATCAAATAAATGTTCTTTTTCAGTGATGAAAGAGGATTTTTATCAAAAATAATATAAAAAGGAAGTTCTTGAATTTAGATGCGGGCTACGGATGAACTCAAAATCTCACTCATGATTTTATGTTGCAGAAAATATTTTAAGGCTGGGAAAATAAATGTATGCGGTTACTTGAGGCTGCTTTATTTTAAATCTACAATTGTTTTTGCCCATGTATTAGTGTTTTTAATAACCTAGTGAGAAATAATACTATAAATATAATTTACAGAAATTCTGTTGGCATTCATTTAGTATCTCCAAATGTATCATGGTTCAAATAAAAAGGTTCAGTTACGATCAAAATCATATTATTTCATTTACTTATATATAGAGTTGACATAATGACTTAAAGAGTAGAATTACGTGAGAGAATGAGCAGACACGGCTTTCCTTACGAATGCAAAAACACAACGAGCCAGTCTTCACAATGAAGTTTCATCACTCATATGGCAAAAATAGGGGATGTAACACATCTAACATTTCTTTATAAAATAATTTAGAAATCGATTTAAATCAAAAGAAAAGCTAAACTCTTTTTTAAATATCTTTAAAAATTAGGAACAACTCTTTCAGAACAGTAATGAACACTATATGATTATTCTGGATGCAGTAAAAAATATTAATTGGTAATTTATTCGGAAGCTCATGTTTAAAGAAAAGGATTACATATAGATTAAATATCTTTTGGTCATAATTTTGTGTCATCATGCATCAGTTAAACTGTGGTATATTAAGGATATACTTGTAAAATAGGTCTTTTTCAAGAAATTTTTATAAGATCAAAATTATCTCCATTGAATAAACATTAAGTAAGGAGATTTTAATGAGGCTATTCATACCTATGTCACAAAATAGCTTTTGTATGTATTGATTATCATCAGAGCAAATATCATCAGATCAAAGGAATTTGATGCAAAGGATAGGGTCTTTACAGTTCACTCCCTTTTTCCTTAACTTCACTTCAAACTTTGCAGTTATATAACTGCAAATATGCCAAGTAATTAGTGATAATGTAGCTTGAAAGCCTGCGTATTATCGCAATTAGGTTCCATTGCTATTAAAATTATAATTGCGTCTTTGTTCATTTATATCTAGTATTTAAGCCAAATATTTACTGACTGATATGGAAATGGCAAATAGCACTTTAATTATTGTGCATGATACAAAGAAATTATATGACGAATGAATATCATATAAGAAACTCTTAGAATATTTATATACCTGTCATTTAAATATGAACATAAGCTAGGGAAATATTTTACTATGGAATAATAATCAATCTCTAGTTTGAAAACAAATCAAAAGCAGCATCTTGTTCCTCATATCTTAAAGTAAAAAACAGGATATCATACATCTGATGATAGATATATTTTTGTTCGAGGGAAATACCTATCAGCCGTGTCCTTCCAGCCATCATGCTCACAATTGCGACAGAGCAAGGTCGCAAGGCAGCCAAGAACATTCCTGAAGGGCCTCACAGAGACTTTTTTTACAACTATGGCGGGTGTTACACTACTTGTGAAGAACGTATTTTCGGACGATGCCATCCGCACCCCATTTCTCGCCTGAATGTCACTTCCCAGCAGTTTTCTCAAACCCCACGGTTTCCTTTTCCATCAAATCTCAAATAACTGCACCCGATATTTCACATCGCGAGTCTCGCTACCCTTTACCTCCCTAGAATTCTCATATTTTCCCGAATCTTGAGAAAACCTCCTTCCATATCAAGCATAACCCTTTTTCGCAAAGGCATTCCGGAGTGAGTTCCTTTCTCCATGGGTGCAGGGTTTATGGGTGACAGGTGTGCGCGGAGAAATTCTTACGGTCAGCTCGAATTCTCGACCTTCTTCCGCCCGCACGGTGACGGGGACGCGCTGAGCTCTCCCAAAACGATGGGTTTTAGGTCCCCTCTTCCTTCCAAAGCCTCAAGGACATGGCTAGTCTTAGGAATTCAACGCTAAGCGACTTGCATCCCACATCAGCGAACCACAAAAACCTTGGGAGGAAGGATTTAGTGAACGACGCTGGAAACGGTCAGGGGAACAATATTCGAACACCGTGAGAGTTATAGCTTGTAAATATAGCAACGATATCGCATAGTTTCGTAAAATTTGTAATTTTGAGTTTTTACATTATCTTCGTATGTAAAAATTAGAAAATTTTAAAAATCAAGTGATGACATAGTATGTGATACGTCTACAAAACCGTGAGAAAATCTGTTATCTTTGCCTGAAATAGATATAATGCGATAGTTTGGAAAGAGACATTAGGGGAAGGAGGGCATGGATACGTTTAGGCTGTAGAGTGAGAGTTCTCTGTAGCTAAAGGAGGCATGCGCTAAATTTCGCGGTAAGGGACAAGCCCAGCAGGATTGAGCTGAATATTAAGCTCTAATCTTCTCATGCATTCATGCGCTCATCATTCACTTGTTTTTCTCCACAATTTAGCTAGGAAAGTGATGGATGACTATTTCTAGGCTAAATTAAAATTTTATGCCTTCTACTTTAGTAATAGTGTGCTGAGTTTCTTCGATTTGCCACCGGTGCTTCCAAATGATTCCTCTAAAAAAACGCTTGACGAAAGAAAGGTCAACATTAGTTCTAGCTTAACATTTATTAAATTTTCCGAGTTCATTGGTAAAATGATTTGATACATTCATAGGATTCGGAAAAAATATCTTGCGAGCATATAATTCCACTTGACTCACCAAAAAATGTGCTGAACTATTGTGAATTCTTGCTCAGCTGAAGCTGACTCATTGAAGCTCACTCACTCACTGAAGCAGTTCCATCATTCTTTGATTGTAACATGCTATGATGAGAACGAAGCATTATCGGGTGGCACAAGCTGCACGACAGAAGAGTACACCTCTGAGGCGTAAAGGTGTAGGGAACATATACCAGAAAACGCCAAATTTGACTTATTAATTAGAAGGGTACTAAATAAAACATTTATGAATAAATTTAAAAAAATAATGACCTCTTTTCTCCAGAATTTTTAATTGAAAAAAGTTATGTTCAGTTTTATACATAAACTTTAGCAATCGCTCTAACCTTTTTGACGGGATTTCATTGTGTATATTACGTATAAATTCATTTGAATCTGTATGATATTAGAGAAAATTCGTTAAGGGATGAGAAATGAGCCCAAGAAACAGATCCGGGTCAACTGATGAATACGATGGTTGGAAGGATAGAATTTAAGGTTTAGTATTCGATTTGCAAGGAACTAAAAATATACGTTCAATTGTATCAGGCTCAACTATGTGGAAGTTGATATTCAGAAATGAAAAAAACGACTTCGTTTCCTTCCACCGATTTATTTTTTTGGTACGACATGTTTCGACACATAGAGGTCATTGTCAAGTACAAAAAATTTTTAAAATTCAAGCAAATATATACCTGGAAGGGTCTTGGGGGAGGTTGGAGAGGGGTGGAAGAATGGGTGCTAGGAGGGGGGGGGAGGGGAAACCCGGAGAGAGGTGAGGGGTGGCGGTTATGGTGAGAATTAGGGAAAACCCTTAGGAGGACCGCGTTGGTGAGAAAGGTGGGGGCGGGGGATGGAAGGTAGAGGGAGGGGTGGGTTAACTTGGAAAGGGTCGTTTGGTGGAGGTGGATTATCAGCAGGTGTGGAGTTGGGCGGGAGGGATCTGGGTGTTCGTCTTTCGGTGAGGTTTAGAGAGACTTGTAGGAGGGGGGAAATTCTTTCAAAAAGGATGTCGTTTAGTAATTTACATTTACTCATGTTCCTCCTTATTTCTAGCTCCTCCTTCTTGTCCATCTTCCTCTGTGACTGTGTCGAAAATGAACAAGAGTTTTGAATTTGATATTTTCCGCAAAGCCTCCGCAACGGACCATGTCATCCCCTCAGACTCCCGCCATCAAATTTCTCAAGAGCTATCCGTGTTTCACTTTCTTTTAAACAGACTAATGAGTATCCCTCTCTCCAAGAACACATTCAACAAAGAATTAGAAACAATAAAATCAATAGCCATCTCAAACGGTTACAACATAAACATAATAGACAAAATGCTCCAAAAAAAACGTTCCTTCAAAGCACAGTAATTGCTCTTCACTCCAGTAGTAATGGAAAAAGAAAGATTCGATGGTGTAAACTGCCATATTATGGCATGATCTCTGATAAAATAGGAAACCTCTTTCCAAAACAACAGTATAGAGTGACATTTTATAACGGTGAAAACCTCAAAAAATTCCTGGGTAACACAAAAGACCAAGTGCAACCTTTTGAAAGAAGTGGCATTTACAAATTAAAGTGCAACGACTCTGGTGCTCCATATGTTGGGCAGACAGGGCGTACATTCGAGAGAAGAATCGAGGAACATAAGAGATGTTACCGGAACTGCAATCTGTCGCAGTCCCATTTCGCCAAACATCTCTGGGAAGAGAACCACGAGAGCGACTTCAAACCGGAGATACTACACTTTGAGATAAAAGGGAGGAAGATGGACAAGAAGGAGGAGCTAGAAATAAGGAGGAACATGAGTAAATGTAAATTACTAAACGACATCCTTTTTGAAAGAATTTCCCCCCTCCTACAAGTCTCTCCAAACCTCACCGAAAGACGAACACCCAGATCCCTCCCGCCCAACTCCACACCTGCTGATAACCCACCTCCACCTAACGACCCTTTCCAAGTTAACCCACCCCTCCCTCTACCTTCCATCCCCCGCCCCCACCTTTCTCACCAACGCGGTCCTCCTAAGGGTTTACCCTAATTCTCACCATAACCGCCACCCCTCACTTCTCTCCGGGTTTCCCCTCCCCCCCCTCCTAGCACCCATTCTTCCACCCCTCTCCAACCTCCCCCAAGACCCTTCCAGGTATATATTTGCTTGAATTTTAAAAATTTTTTGTACTTGAAAATGACCTCTATGTGTCGAAACATGTCGTACCAAAAAAATAAATCAGTGGAAGGAAACGAAGTCGTTTTTTCATTTGTGAACTAAAAATATATTTTTATGCCAGTGGTGACGTCTTCAATTATTCCTTAAAAAACTACATTTTGATGGAAGCCAGTGCAAAGTCTGGCTTTTTTGGTTTTTAATGTCCCTAACAGGTTCTTCACAAAATTAGGCCCCACCACTGCAAACATCATGTCTTTGGAGCTCTACCCTGCTCATGCCAAGCTCTGTGTGCTGCCTATCCGAGATAAAGACATTGCACCGTCATCAGAAATTCGAAGTCAGAAATCCCTTCATGTGAGCGTTAAGAGAACTTGTGCCACAGATATTCTCTCATCAGACTATTAAGGCGGAGGATTCAGAGATCTTTAAGTGACCAAGTTAAGATAAGGCTGTATGACCCTCTTGATGTCGTGAGGAGGATTTTTCTCCCGGTTCCTACCCGTCACCATCTCCCATCGCCAACCGGTGACGGCGACGTCGGCAACGAGTAAAAGTAATGCGAAGGAATGGCGGCGCCTGCGAGTCGGTCAAACGCGGTTTGTGGTCTGGCTTCGTACATTCATTCGCAATATGGTCAGAGCATAGCAAGAAGTCTTGTTTACTAACATATCCTAATACTGATATCTTCACCTCTAATGTGCGAAAAGAAATCCATTATAAGAGTAAAAATGATATTGCAGGCCTCGGTGGCGGCGGGGTAAAGTCCTCGGATAAAAATCCTCGCCTGACAAAGCGAAGGTCGCGGGTTCGAGTCCCGCCTGGGTAGGATATTTACACCTCCCTGGGCATGGTGGTGTGTGTTCGTCCATATATTAAATGCGTAGTAATTGGCTTCGGCTGTTACGTATAAAGAAATTATTATTATTATTTATTAAAAGCGCTAAATCAGTAAAAATTCTCTCCAGGTTTTCATTCAATGCACAAAAAGTGGTCACTACCCACTGAGACTTGCTGTCCATTAATGAAGTATGTCCGTTGAGTTTAGGGCGCTGTATCTTCATGTAGGGTCGACCAGTTTTAACAAAATAAAATGCATACGATAGAATGATAATTTATACGTTTACTAGAATGTGTAAAAAAACATTTCTATCCTTATATACACTTTTACGATATTTGTTTTGAAAATAGGCCCTGTTTTAGGCGCTCAAAACCCGATGGATCAACTTTATGTTTTCGCCATTCTTTAAATACTTATTGTAGACATAAGTAGTTTAAATATAAGTTAGCCAGACATGTTCCAAACATACCTAAGGAATGAAATTGTTTCTATGTTGATTTTTACACGAGCTTTTGTAAAAGTTATAAACCTCGACTAATTACGAAGCAAACAATGCGATAGAGGTTTGAGTTATATTTTTGTAACCGCAATGACGCCGGCTTTATTAATATGTGCATAACTATTAGTCAAATGGGTGCGCAACGTTGCCACTCGCTGTCCATAAAAATTAAATGCCGGCTCTAAGCAAGGCTGAAATCATTACAGATGTCTTTACCCGGAATTGGGACTGAACTCCCTCACCAAGCCTCATCAGTATAACATATTTTATAACCATTGTCCCAAATATTTTAAATCCTGCAAGGAAATATATGACGATTGGCAGAAATTCTCACGGACTCCATCATCACTGGCTTCTTATATAATTTCTTGCACCTCAACCCCAAATGCTGCAGCACAGACCGCAGTTTAGGCAACCAGATATCCGGGCAATCGCGCAGAGACTCTAACAATTTGTCCTATTTGCTTTGTAGAATTGGAAACACATTCCTCAAATAGAAGTCATGTACCGTTTTTCAAATGACCTCAAGCGTGAAATCATCGTTAAAAATATTTGGACGACCTAGGACCAATTGCCTTTTCCTTGCATTGGATTGGATATTTGGGGAGGCAACCGACGGCTAGGGTCATTTGTGCCATAGGGAATAGGTAAGGGAGGAAGGGTGGATAGAACTCGGCGTCGGCATTAGCCAACTCTTAACGAAAGTCGCCAAGGGGACAACGGTTTAACGTCTCATCCGACAGGCGGAGTACTGTACTTGAAGTGCCCTCCATCAGAAAAGTAGGGATTGGGTTCCTCTGGAAAACATCCGCCTCTGCAGGGATTTGGACCCTGGCCGCCCGTGTGGTAGGCGAGTACTCTAGCCACCACACCAACCCAATCCCTCTTTTCCATGGAGAAGGGTTGTCATCACAAGAATTTTCTTTTTCACTAACTTTAGCTTTAGCAGCCGTTCTTTGCACAGATTTCACGCTAACCCCGAGACACTGGGACGTACTTCAATGTATAGGGAAACGCTTGTTCGATTGTTTTTCCGCCTCCGCTTAGAAAAAGCAAATGGCTCTCGGTATCATTCGCACTTTGCCATCCAAGAGACGATTTCTGCGACCCCTGTTGCACTCATGAAGCGCACTGGTATCATGACTAACGGGAAGAAAAGGGCTGTTCACGAAAGTGAACGGTACAAATTTCGGAGGAGCACGAATGACACGATGCACGGAGCGGCAACAGTGGACAGTTTTGGGCGATATCCTACTATCCCCTAGCGATGCGTTGACGTTCCTTCCCCAGAGAGCCTTGCTTTATCTGCGCGTAAAAGGCATACAAATAAAAATCGTTATTGAAAATCCAAAGATATTTGACAAATAACTATGTACATATTTATAAAACTGGCGTCATTGCGATTACACCATATACCTCAAACCTTTATCGCATCGTTAGTTTCGTAATTTGCCGAGGTTTACAAATTTCACAACAGGAATCAATATAAAACAATTTTTTCTTTTTATTTATTATAAAAATTTCCGGCTAACTTATATCAAAATCTAAAATAAGTATTAAGAGAAATACGATAGCGTAAAGTCGGGTCATCGGGTTTTGAACGCCAAAAACAGGGCCTATTTTCAAAACAGATATCGTAAAAGTGTATATAAGGATATACAACACATTAGTAAACGTAGAAATAATCATTCCATCGTATGCATTTTATTATGTTAAAATTGGTCGACCCTACTTGAAGATACAGGATTCTAAACTAAACGGACTCAACATTTTTAATGGACAGTAGTTCCCAAGGCCAATCTAGAGTGAAACTGTAAGCATGTTTAAGACAGCAAGTTCAACCTCTTCATAAATTCAAATTTGTGATTTGCTCTGGGTCTTGCGGGAAATGCAATATCCGCCAGCATTTGGCAAAATTACTGACTCACATTAAGACAGATTAAAACAAAAATTTCTATTAAAGCCAGTGGTTCAATTATTGTAAATACAAGGTTTTTTGTATTTATGAGCCGACAAAAATTCGTTAGTGAAAGTAAGAATCATTGTTAAAACAATGAAAACTACCTATAATAATCAACCCAATTCATCAGCCTGGGTAAATCACATCTGATTTTAATTATGAGTCCAAGAGTTGGGACTCTTCTTAATGTAAAATATCGAATTTACTGTATTTATTTCAACCATCACTGATTTTTTTGTAATGCCATTGAACAGATGTATCGTTTGTTTTATTACTTTTGAAGTTCGTTTTCTATAATTAGTTAAAATTTGGCAAGTGCTACAGCTCACATATATTTAGCATAATGTTGCACTAAAGGAAGCACTTCTACAGCATTAGTATCTCTATGGAAATTATATTCAGGGTTGCTGCACCTATCTCATGAGGTTAATATAAGCTTCTGATTGATGCAAAATGGATATATCTAGACAAGAGATGATGTAACTCTTCATTTTAAAAACGGAGAAGATCTGGCATTGCTATGACCGAAAATATAAATGACGTAGCATATGTCATTAGTTCAATAAAGATTCACTATTATTTTTTAATGATATTATCCCTGTCCAAATGATAAATTGGACTTTTGTGGCACTGGTGGTTTAAATATTGTGATAACATCCCCGATATAATTAAAAAACCTTATTGGTGATATCACTTCCTGTCAACATCGGAATGGTTTATGTACATGGCTAAAAACATTAGAAAGCTCTAAAAATGTCGCCTGTGTTCCGAAAACCTTTGACATATATTGCGATGGAACAAATGATCGTAATTTTTTTTAAATTGAAATCCTCAGCCAATGAGTAGGAAAACGCAAATGTGAAAATACCTGAGGTTCTTCTTTTCGTGGGTTATAATTTTCCATCCTCCCCATTCTTCTCTGGTTGAAGATTAATAAAATGCCGCAATGCTGAGAAGATTGCGTTGATATACTGTATTGAATGCTGGTGGACAGTCTCGATAATGGTTTTGGCCCAGTGGAAATGTTGAGGACGCTTGTATGATGTGTTTTTATGGTGTTAGTTTAGGTTGGCGGTAGGTTTTTTGACTAAGGTTCTTCCAAAAGCACGTCACTCACCGCATCTATAGCCAAGAAAATGAGGAGATGATGAAAATTGTAAGTGATGAATTGGTATGCGACTCACGATAGTGCAGCCGATTGGATGAGTGATTTAGTTTTTGGATGAAGGACAGGGAAAATTGAGTCCCGTGGACGAGAATTTTGGGTTATGAACTTTCGGGATAATTTTCGGAGGAATGTGGAGGCATGTTCCGGTGTTGCGGGGAGAACCGAGGGAGTTGTGCGGAAGGCAGTTAACCACTGCCCGGGGGATGGGAAGGTGCAAGGAAGTAAGTGAAGGAAAGCCGTGAGCACGAGAGAGAATAGGCTTATCCGCGGAACGCACGTCGTTTGTTCCTTGTTTTTTTATCATATTTCCCCAGGGAGCGCGGTAGCGGTTGATCCTGGCCCGCGGCCTCTGTTATTTTTTTTCATTCCTTCCTCCATAAATCATTGTTAGCGCTGAAAAACACAGAGCGAGAAAGCGTGAGAGAGAGGGAACACTAGGTGGTCGCTTTCGTCCACACTGCACCCTCTGGTACACGCCCGGATCGTTTGCTATGACCAAGAGGGAAGTGGTTTAAAAAAAAGTGACGCGGAAAAATGTTCTCTTTTTTCGTCCCTCTCTCTGGTAACTCCCATTTCCCTCGTGTTCCTCTCTTCTCACCTCCACACGTGGCTGTCATCGACGAAACGAATGCGCGATTTCTCTCTCTCTCTCACTTAGGCATTAACGGACAGCACACCATTCACAGAGAATCGAATTTTTCACTTTTTTTGCTCGACCGAAGTGACTGAAAAGGTTGAAAATGAGTTGCTAAATCACCACTCAAAACGTTTCCTGTCAAATGTAGTCAAGATTTTGATATATGTATTTCAGCTGTCACAAGAAAGTCAATTGTGAACTGTAGACGATAGTTAACTCATAAATATGTTTTAATTTTCTGGTAGTAAATAGAAAATTACTTGTTTTTAGTCCATAAAGTACTCCTTCCCGCGGAGAATATTTCGAGAATGGCACTGGAATTTGCCACAGCATAATTTACCTTCTTTTATCTTCACTTGTTCTGGATATCAATATATTGTACCACTGTAACTCATTCAATAGATGTAAAGGGTGGTGGAGGTAGTGGATTTTTCCTGATCTACGGCGATGCGCTCTTTTATTTCAACGGTGCGAGCATTCCATTTTCTTTCCAAACTAAAATTAGCCTATCTGATGGTAAGTATCGCATTAAATATCATATACACTTTGAGGACATATTCAAGCAAATATTCCAGTCAAAAATTGGTTACATGAGAATGGTAGTACAGCAATAACACTTTTGTTTGGGTGAATGGGAAACACATAGGTGTAAAATTTTATGTTGATAGTTGTTTTAGTGATAATTCATGAAATAATAAAAAAGTGAGCTCTTACGGCTAGAATAATATAAGCGTCAAAATCCAAATGCCGTTTGCTTACAGCTTTCGGAGTTTCATCCTTATTATGCAATTTGTGAAGCCAAAATTCGAGATTTTGTTTATTCGTGCAATAATTATTATTCATTAATAAATATGATAAAGAACTAGGACAAGTTACAGAATTTAACTACTTGGGCAGTAAGATAACAGAAGATGGAAGGAGTTAACGAGAAATTGTGAACAGAATAAAACTAGCAAAAATAGTTTTTAACGATAAAAGACTGTACTGACTTGTAAAAATGTTAGTTTGGAAGTAAGAAAGATGGTTATGAAAGCTTATGTTTGGAGTGTGATCCTTTACGGGTGTGAAGGTTGGACTATCGGGAAACATGAAAAGAGCAGATTAGAGGCCCTAGAAATGTGGTGCTATCGAAGGATGCAGAAAATCAGCTGGCGAGACAGAATCACCAATGAGGAAGTGCTGAGAAGATAACGAGGAAATAGAAGAATTTGGAGACAGATACATACAAGGAGACTTAAACTAATAGTTCACATACTACGATGCAATGATTTTATGAAATTGATAGCAGATGGTTTTATTGACGGGAAAAATCGTAGAGTACGTCTTAGATTAAGCTATATGAAGCAGATCATCAATGATTCTTGATGCGTCTCATAGGTGAAATGAAGAGGAAAGCTGAGCAAAGAGCAGAATGGCGTGCTGTTGCCAACCAACCCATAGGTTGATAACCGAAGAAGAAGAATAAATATTACTCGCAGTATGCAATTATTTGATTTTATGATTTGTAAATTAATTTGGAGTTCCTTTGTCATAGTCATCTTGGTTTCAACGCTTCCGGCTTTGGCATTATTGTCATTTAATATTTCGAACTTTTCATGGAATGGACTAGTTTTATAGTAATCGTGCTGATGAGCAATGGGAGAAATTTTAAAAATTCAGTCATTTCAATAAGCGTGATACTCTTTACTAAAATATGTGAATGAAGTTGAAGGTAGATGAAACATTTCCTGGACTATGACTAATATGGTGCTATGAATATTGGGGACACAAAAAAATACATTTTTAGCCCATATTACCTTTGGGATGCACGAAATTTTTATGGTTTAATGTTTTCCAATTATACATTGGTTTAGAATGACTGTATGTCATGGAAATATTTTAGAATGAAGAAATGACATATTTTATTCAGTCCCTATAACTCTAAACGTATCAAATCAAGGCTTTTTATCCATTCTGTAGTTACAACTGTCATTGATTAATCTTGCTTGAAATATGTGAAAATAAAATATTATAAAAGACGTAAGTCTTTGCTCAGTACTAACGAGCCTTTTTCTCGAGATATCTATTTAATGTAGGCAACATTATTATTCAATGAAGAGCACAACACTAGTCCCACGCATTTACTTCTCAACACAATTTAAAGAGACGGAGATTAATGCATGGCGGATGGATAAAATACTTATTTCTTGAATAGGCAGTTTAGCTTTCTTCTTGTTGGTACATACCTTTGGAATGTAAGAGTCTATAAACGGTCTATAAACACGGTCTATAAAGGCAGCAGACACTTATATTGAGGCACGGAGACAATGAAGCCCTTAATGACGCGCCTGGAAAGAGAAACAAGGCATCTTAAACAAGTACGGTGATTGATACGCAGTACTCACTCCCAGGAAGGCGACAACACCTCCCGCGAGATTACAAGCCTTTCCAATTCGTCTCTTATCCCATAACCTATGTTCTTCCCTTCCGCTTCTTCTATCTCTTTTACGGCCAAACTTCTCCCAACAAAGCTATAACATCAACCTGTTTGAAACTAAAGAGCCAATTTCAGGGAAAGAGGGAATTCCAATTAACTTGAAGACCAAAGGTAACTTAATGGGCAAAGACGTAACGATGGAGCTCCTGGACTCGGTATTTATACGAATCCCTTGTTAAAATGATGAAGTTTTTTTTAACTGCTCAACGATTCGACATTATTGTGAGGAATCCAGCTGAAATTTTGCCAACTCAGCGGAGAATCACGTTTGCGCAGATCTACCAAACACGTTGTTTCAGTTATCATGACAAAAGCATACATTGTATCTTGATTGTCAAACTGAAACTATTGCGTAGTTGCAGGCCAACGTGTTTATTTTCACGATGGAAAGGGAACATTACTAAGATTTGGTTAAACGCTTGAAGTAATTGAAAAATCTTATTCATGTAATAATGAGTTAATGAGTAAAATAATGAAAAGAGGTTTGAGATTATTTTCTAGAACGACAGAAAAAGATGAAATGTGCTGGTATATGATCTATTGAATCTGAGCTATTAAACAAATCCTTCCTTGCAAGTTACCAAAAAAGAGAAGGAAATATTTCAGGGAAACTGGTTACATCGATCCTAAAATGGTCAAATTAGCTCTGATATTCTCTCTCTCATTATTGAAACTGCAGGGATTCAGTACTAAGTCATTAATTTACGGTTTCCCTCTGCAGCTAGAAATCATTCCTCTTACTGTGCAATGTTTCTCCCTCACATAAGGTTAAGTTCATAACTGTCTTCCTCCGATCAGCACAATCACTTTGGACAATCAGTAAATACTTCAACATAGCGCATGATGAGCCCTAATCTACGCTCAATAACAAATATCTTGTGGATTCATTGGTCTATAAAGGGGGCTTTTTTAAATGTAACGTGTGTCAGACTCAGTAATGAGAAGAGAAAAAAACAGGCGACGCAATTCCTGCATAGAAAGGGAAATGTCTCATAAATATCCATGAAATAACTCCGGAAAAACAAGATGAGGGAAAGCCGGCGATATGTCGATGTACCCCATGTTCCAAGAAGAGCAGCGATGAAGTGGCAGAGAAAGTAAAATCCCCCGAGGAAAAATTAATTGCTTTTTTCTTTTTTTGAGTGTCTCCTGATCGTTGTTCGTGAAATGTGAGCGTATTTTGGCAACCTGGAATAGAAAACCGACCTTAACCCTAGTTGGTCACACTTCCGTAGAATTGCATAACGGTCACACTGGGTTAAAGTCACTCCAGCGCAGCACCGAAAAATTGATTTCCTTCTTCAATGATAAGTTCTAAAAATCTTTTTAAAAATATTTATTATTGTTTAAGGATCACAGAAAAAGGTACCACAGTTTACCAACCAAAATTAATTGTTTAAGTATTGTAAAACTAATAACCAAAATTAATGTAATAAAAAATCGTGGTTTTTACGGAAAAACTTGAAATATTATATTTTAATACATTTTTTCTCATTACTCTTTTAACAAAAAAGTATATTTTTTTAAGATTGAAAAATGTAAAAAAATAAAAGACCTTTATTTTGCCCGATTAATTGAATTTAAAGGAGTAATAATCATTATGACTCAAATATATTATGCAAAGTACGTTGTATTATATTAGTTTTATTTTAAAAATTGTATGGTTTTATTTAACACCATGTGACCAATTAGGGTTAAAACAATGCTTTGATAATATTTAAAATCTTATTGGAAGAAATTTCAATATAACTTTCGTCAATATTTTGTTAGTACCGTCAGGCATTACGGTAGGGCTTAGGGTACGGTACTTCTCTGATGAAATCTGTACTCGTAATCCTAGTTCTTTTCATTGCCATGCTGCAACTATTATTCATTGACTCGAAGTTCAAATGAAAAATGATCACGTTTCCCCATGCCTTTGGATAATCAGAAATGACGGTTATTACTTCTTAATATTTTTAGGAGCAACACTTCCATTAGTTCTACAATTGCTTATAACTATCAAATTACTTTTATAGTTTTAATTTCCTGAATGTGTGAATATTTTAGATTACTGATGCACGGTTAAATTTCTATCTTTCGATAAGATTAAGATTCCATCGATTAAGAAAATATATCCTCTTGTTTATCGAATCATTGTTAGCAATTTTTGCTCGAGTAAAATTAAATTTTAACCGTCAATATTCTCCTGAAGTTCTCCGTAGTCCTATTTGCTGTCTTCAAATATAATTATTTATCTTTTCACTTTTTCCCCCTTTGAATTTATTTATCTGTGTATTCATCGAGACATAAATGCATCAACAGACCTATCTTTGCGGTAGTTGTATGTTCTTGTTGAATTCTCAAAAAATTTTTAAATGACAATAAACCTGATGCTATTGTTTTAATGAAAATTTATATTACAACTGTAGGCAAATCCATCATTTATACTATGAATTTTCATGTATGCACTTGGAATATGCATATCAAACTTCTGTCCAAGTAAAACATGTTAGGAGAGAAAAGAAAATTTCCTTGAGATGAGAAAGACCAGTTTCCCCATAAATAGGAGTGTATCCTTTTAAATATAAGCTGTCATCTAAGAATGGGCTAAAAAACTTGTGTCGTTCATTGAAATATGATAAACAAATTGCTCTATTGTGATGGCTGCTGCTAAGAAATAGTCGTCACCAAAATTGATATTGGTTCAGCGCAATCTCGGATATGGAATTTTATCTTTAGGAATATGAATAAATAAGATGCATAATAAATTAGCGCCGGTTCACGGGAGGAGCAAGGGTTGGTGAGTGAAACAGCTTGTTCACACCGAAGCTCAAGCAAGACTACTTTATAATCCTTTGGCAAAAAGATTTTTCCCTCAGAGGTTCGCCGCCTCTCGTGGCGCCCTGTACTCTCCATAGTAACAGGGATTTCCCGGAAAGCCGTCCTTTTTCGGCTCCCACCGTTGCGGTCAGCTTCAGCTGTTACAATAATATGGTTAAATATTTGTTTTGTGCATCCATGTCCTAGTCCTGCACACACATTTATTTTTACGACTCTCGAAAAGCGTAGGGAAATATGCTGTCCACCTGAAATTTTTTTTGTATCTAATTTATGCTTGTAATTAGCCAGCACTGGTTTATTGAATTATATTACTTGAATTCTTACTTAATTGATTTTTCCATTTCGATGAGTCTTTCGTGGATCATCTTCTCTCTGCCCTGATTATGGAAAAACTTTTTTCTCTCTCTTTTTACCTTCCCGGTGTCAAGAGGTTCATCCACTGGGAGATAGAGCGAGGCGCGTCAGTATGTAAAAAATGAGTGGATAAACCTTGGTGCTCTTTGACTCTAACATTAAAGTTGCGGGCAGTTTGCCCCACATATACACCTTGGCAGTCACCATACTAAAATAATGTGGTGACTGCCAAGGTGTATATGTGGGGCAAACTGCCCGCAACTTTAATGTTAGAGTCAAAGAGCACCAATCAGCCTATTTTAATAATTGTGAACTCAAGAGCAATTTTTCCAAACACCTGGATAAACCTTTCCACCGGGTGATTGTGGAGGATAGATGGCGACGACAGAGTGAATGTGGGACGGCGAGGGGAGTAACATTTTGACATTAATCATGCACCAATACATCTAAGAGGCAAGACTCCTACCATTCAGCCGTTAGTAATAAAAAATAACCTGTATTAGCTCATATTATTATGGTCCTGAGTGAGTACTTTTCATCCGCGTTTATTAAGTATCGTTCAATTAGAAACTTTAAATCATGGTGAGAAGGTGAAACTAATTAAAATTATAATTTTTCCCCGAAGAAATGGCATATTAAATCGATATTGGACCAATATTTTTCCTTTAGGAAAATACTACTCAGAGTGCTTTTAGTTTAGAAAATGGCAAAACTTCTATGCTGAAAATGCTGATTATTCAATACTTTGAAGATGTACAGATCAAACAACGCAAATGATTTGGTGGACATTTTTACAAAAATTATCGCAACCATTGAATATCGCCATAGGTTGAATTTAGTTACATTTTTAATATCTCCACACATGAACTAGGAGTATTAATATATCACTGCATTTATGTAGTGGATATTAGACTTCCTATTTATGTACAGAGAGTATGTGAAGAAGTTATGCTTTTAAACGAAGTCTTCGTTTTCCTCTTATTTTGAGATCTTGTACGTTTAGTATTGGAAAATATCTGTGAGCTTTAGTATTTTTCAGTTTCATGGGAACTGAAATTAATGGAAGCGGTCTCGATATTCTTTCAGAGTGTAGCATTCTGTTCCGCTGCCATAGAACTATAATAACCTTCCCGTTGCCTCCTTCCTTGGAATACCCTCTTAGCGTGCGTTGAAAACTTTTCACGTCCGTATCCTAGTAGGGCAAAAATTTATATATCCAAAAAAACAATGGAACGTAGCCATAAATGGCCGCCCTGAAAAGTGGTCTGAGGGGATGAAGAGGAGATAATAGGGTGGATGGAGCCCAAGAGGAACGGTAGAAGAGGGTGGAAAAAGTAGAGAATGCATATATGAAGTAGGAGGGCGGGTGTAAATGGCAAGCCAAAGAAAATCGGAAGAAATAAACACTATTTTTTATGGTTCGGACGCTAAAGAAAGCATTTCCCAGAGGATCTTTCGTTTAATCACCTGACAGATTAAATGGATTGAAAGTACCCCTGAGTCACGTAGCCACAACCCTAAAGCCGTCTAAATGGAGAATTTAATGCCACATTTGCTGTTGAATTGTAAATGACCGGAGTTCACTTACACTTACAGCCTGAGCAGTTGTTGCTGGTGTTTTGAACTTCAAATCTGAAATTGAGTACGAGTGAGGCTGTTTTGGAAAAAACGGGTAATAAGTACTTTTAATTGCAAAGAGGTTTCTGATCCCAGTCAGGCCCTTTTTTTACCCAAATTCGTGTATGTGTGTTTCAGTCACCGAGATGCGTTTTGAATCTGTAATTAGAATTGAGATTCTACTCGATATGAAATATTTAGCAGTTCAGGAATATATTTTCAGTTATTACGTTCTGTATGATGTCGTTAGCTTACAACTGAAAGTCCCTCCTGTGATAGTAGAAATCAATTTTCATTAAAACGATATTTGAATACTTTCAAACAAAATATCTTTAGGTTATACTATCACTTCACCATTTTTCGTGAGTTGATTGGGTTACTTTTTAAACACAGCATAGTATTATTTTTTTGTTTAACAGCATACATATTTAACAACCAATTAATTTTGAACAGGTCGCTGTTAACCTATTTTTTATTATGTTATCTACATCTTCGATGTACTGTGCAAGGCAATGCTAGGTTGTGTGGCACGAGGTGATTCCACACCAGACATGCAACACACATCCCACCCGAAATCAGAACCGCGCACGCTCGCCAGGATGACAGGCGCAGTCCAAATGCAGTCAGGATGACAATCCGCGGTCATACCAGAAACTAGGAGAGCGCTACGTAAACGTAAACCGTTATGCCGTTTATTGTTAGAGAAAGATTTTTAACTGCATGTGAATGTGCCAAGTTTTGTTGAACTGAGATTTTAAGTCTTGAATTTGTAAAGTGTGTTGGATCAAGAAGCGTGGGTAGTTACCAAAAATCATTTGTTACTTTTCTAATCAATACGGTAAATGACAGTGTTTGGGCCTTTAATTCCTTCCCAGTAGTTCTCGAGATAATGAAGCCATTAGAAATAGGATAGAATGTGTCTTGATCGAATTCCGACCAGCTTTAACGACCTCGTTCTTTTCCTTTAACGTACGTGCGCAGCAGAGAAGCGATGGATATTGACCCCGCCTTAACTTTTGAGGGAAATACGTCCTCAATTATCTCGGTCACTTTGATCTCTATAGCGCATTGGGGTCTCAGCACCTGCGATGCCAGTGAAATTACCTGTGGGTAAGGAAACCACGAACGCGTTGATTGCAGTGAAGTGCACGGGCGCTTCAGTTGGAGGACGACGCTGTCATAGGTCACGCCCAGCGGGAAGAGAGAAAGAGGGAGAGCGGTAGTAAGTTGAGAAGCCAAAGGCAGTGGGAGACGGTTGCCTGTGGTGCCACGTTGTGAGTGATGATGAGGAGATGGGGTTTAGGCGAGGAGAGGTTGCCGAAGATCGTGTAGAAGTTATGGGGATGTGGAGACGAATGGGGACGGTTGGAGGTGCTTGAGGATTAAGTTGGACGTTGATTGAGAGGCAAGGCAAAAAGGAGGTTATGAAGGCACACGGGGGGTAACCAGGGTGAGGCAAGCTGAACGTTTGGAGCTAGGAATGAGAGCTTAATGTTGAGAAACGGAAGCGAGCTGCGAGTTCCCAGCTGTTACCTGACCATTATAATTTTTCAATTCGGATCATCATTCTTTCTTTTTACGTCGAAAAGTTCTTTTCCTTACTTCTGGGAACACTGACTCGCATAATCACTCGGAAAGAAAATGTTTTTCCGTATTTATCCACCTTTCCCTATTTATTAGAGCAACGTTCCCCAATGTGTTCTCAGTGGAGCCCTTGGGGTTCCGCAAGTCGCTGTCTCAGGGGCTTTGTCCGTTATGAAGATGATGAACATCCCAAATATTAAATTACTGCATCCATCTATGTTTTGTTACCATTTTTTCTGAATTAATTTATATACAAAATAATTAATTCTTCCATAAGCATGTATTGTGTAACATTCCTCATAACAAAGATAGAACGAAAAACTAATTATTCCGAAGGGCTCCACGAGAAGCTTATGCTTCAAATAGGACCTGGCTAAAAAAATGGAGAACCGATGTTATTGAGTAAAATTCAAACATGAAGAGGAGCAAGCTGTTTTGCTGTAATTACTTCTTCGTGGTGTTTGCCGTATCCAAAGAAAATGATTACATTACTGTTATTACAAGATTCCCATCAAAGTAAAACCGTTCAAGAGTCACATGAGAGTTATGAAAACTAATATTATGTGACAGTGGAAATTATCATCTTGTACTACATTTAAGAGATCTGACTTTGCTTTTGAGATCTATGAATATTATTGGAATAAATCATTTTGAAACAACACCTTAGGAGAGCTTCCTCAGTATAAAATGAATGTTATGTAGACTGTATTTTATAGAGCATAATGATTATGGATAGCGACATGTACTTATCCTAGGGGAAATTTTGTGAATATTACAGTAATGTTACATATTATAGTTATGTTAAAGGTAAATTCTTGCGGCAAATACCAAATGCTTTGAAGATGTTTATAGAAAGGATCTCTTAGTTTTTCAATAAGGTTATGGAAAAGTGTCAATATTCATCCGAGAATTCCAGGTGATATTTTCAGTACTAACCTCAAAAAATTAAACTATGAAGGCATAGAAAATTTGGCGGAAATATGAATAAGATGGAAAATATATATGCCGCAAAAATTTTATTGAATCACTTGCCAATGACTCAGCTAATGTGTGTCATCAATATCCACTTTCGGTGGACTTGATTTGTTTCTGAAATACGAAAACTCATAAATTACCCGAAGAAATTCAACGAGGCTCATCTGTTAGCGTCATCCTTTGTCAAAGTGTCCGCACGTGGATTAATGTTTGGTAAATTCATCGATCGCAAGTGGGTGGGTAAATAATTGAAATAAAAAATACACGCCCCTTAAAAAAACACACATTAATCGTCTCACGCTTTAGCGGTGAATGAGAAATACAGAGATCTAAGGAGACATAATAATGAAGTTCACAAGCGCAAGTGACGCTTTCGGCCTTGGCACAGCAGAGGATATTTATTTGTTCAACCTTAACCTTTTCACCCTTTGACCTCCAGAATCATATTTCCGCTCAATGGTTTCCACGTCAAAAATTTCTCACCACTGCGGAAGAGAGCGTTATACACAAACATGAATTTCTTAGCCTCGTTATCAGGAGCCGTTCTCCACAAAAATGTATTTATTGGAAAAGAGTCGTAGGGAAGTGAATATCACAGTTTTTGCTATAACATTTGGTCACCAACCCCGATGACAGGCTCTCATTTTTCTATGAATGCGTTTCAGGCGTAATTTTGTGTAAGTTTTCTCTCCCTATAATGTTGAGAATAAAAACGGCCAAGTACTTATCGGAAAACTTTTAAATACCGACCATGCTTTCATCACTTAGGCGCTTGATCGCCCATATCCGACCCGTTTCTTGATCGCTCATTCTATGTAACCCCACCCAGATCTAGTCTGGAAACGGTGCGCTGTATCATCTGGCGCCAAGCGTGGGGAAGTATTCAAATCGCATTTTTCTACCACGTTAGGAGAGAAAGAGCCAATATCGGTGGGCGGTTTTCGAGTTTATCAATTTTTGTTTTCTTCCAATCCCCTCTTTTTCCCAGAGAGTGGGCCAATCGTTTTTCCAGAATTGATTCCTCAGTGGGCCCTGGGGAGAGAGAACATTATAAACTTTTCATACTGTTTCCTTATTGTTTCGCATTCTCGTTAATTCTGATGACAGGCGTTTACATCCCAAGAGGCATCTTGGGTAAATGACTAGTTGAAGTTGGGAGTACAGAAGTATTTGTGGTTGATTATAACTCAAAAAAAATCAAGCAAAATTTTTCAAAATAACATTTAAGGCACATTTCAGTTATATTCTCGCCGTCGTTCGTGAATTCTTTTTCATATTTAATGGCTATGTGAACCATGCATCGCACGGAATGTTTTGTTCTTCCCTTTCAATTCCATTAAAAAACAAATATTCATTTTTCAGCAAAATAATGACACCATTCTGAGTTTTCAAATTTTATTGCCTCACTGGGTGATTAAAAACAGTTTCTGAACTGAAAACTTCAACCCTTTTGCTTAAATAAAATGTCAATGATATTGTACCAATGAGTGTACACTCAAGTTGGTACAACAAGTAGCGCGTGACGGGAACTTGCTGATTTTTCCCTTCAAAATTAATATCTCCAACGCCGCTAAAGCAATATGATTTAAAAATGTGCAGTATGAGGTAATCTCTATGTTAGTACGTTAATATATGGAAAGAGAAAGCACTGAAGAAAGAATGGATAGGAGAGTAAAATTGGCTCTGATGATATTGATAATGTAGGAGAGGGGAGTGGAAGGCTGCTTTTTGTGGGAGGAATTAGGGGTATAGGTGATGAGGAGATGTAGACTAATACTTTCTGATTTTTTCGTACACAGCTGAACTGATACAACATCTACATACTACCCTGCATTATGCGGGCTATGTGTAGGCAAACCCGCGACGCAAGAGTGTAAAGGAGTAAGTTTTGGGAGGTGAAATGGTGAAGTATATTTCGAGTTGTTTTGAGTGGTGATCCATTTTTATTATAATCACTAATTGTTCGTGAATAGAAAAAAATTACTACCTAACTCTTCGGCAATGTATTTCTCTTATGTTGTCCCTTCTGTCGGGCTTAGAGATGTACTGCGGCGTTAAAATGATGTACTCTGTGTTGCTCTGACTTACACCGATTCTGAATCAGCTGTTTTTTTAATGGCTCAAAACCTAATTTTCTCTGAAAACTGTGAAGTAACATATGTTCGATTCTTACAATTTTTATCGAAGCACGCAGCTTTCCTTCGTCTTTTATTGGTGTTTGCGTTAAACATTTTTTCCAAGTCTCCCAATTGCTCACTGCGTATTAGAGGTGTGGCAAAACCAGACAGATAGCACCTCTCTTTCACTTTTTCATACGAGGACCCTCTCATGGATCTGAGGGCTCTTCGAGGATGCTTGATAAATCCTATGTTCTTTAAGGCTGTACTGCATACGTTTTATATGCATGTTCCCCACGATAGGTTTGTAGTGACGGTAAATCCAAGTTATTTGACTTTATCTGAATACTCCACTCCACCCATTCTGGAGTAATTAACCTAGTATATTTATTTGTAAATTCAGGTATGAATGTGGAATATATTATAAATAGCGGCAAAATTATTTTGTCTCCCAATAAGGCTTTTCTGTCAATAACCCCACTTATCCTTTAAGATATTTCTCGACGCAACTTAATACCATGATCCCTTTATATAGAAGACACTTAAGATCCCATAAAACAACCTTAATACATTATTCTGCCGCATAATAATGCATTCTTCTACCGAAGTGTTGTCAGTCAGCTACCCTTCAAACCCATCCTCATTGAATATTAATATCCCAAGCTAACATCATTTTCTGAAACACTTGACTCCGTGTCGAGACCTTTAGCTTATTTTCACTTTCGCATCTTATATGCAGCCATTATCTTGAAACTGGATTATCGTGCCCCTCTTTGCTTCCCTCTGGTTCTTTGTCATTTTCTTTCTTCCATCGTAACGTTCTCCTCTATTTCCTCTTAAAGTCCCAACAAATGTTCTCTTCACACATTCCCATGGTATTCAAGACATCAGCTCTCACCGCCAAGAGCATATCTGCGAGATACCTCACAAACCACCTCCAGGATGTGTTATTGTGGTAAATTCCACATTTGGCACGTACCGCTCAAGGAATGTCCCAATTCAAGATCGAATATCGTACGAGCTCTCGGCCGCAGGGCAAGTGCCAAGATGCAGTTAGCATAAAAATACACGGCAAACTAGAAAATTGGGGAGTGCTACGGTAATGCTAATATTCATTTATTTTCTCTAGCCCCCGAAACAGAACCAATATTCTTTAACATTGCGGTATTCGACATTTTTCAGCGGACAAACACACAATTGTGATTAGAGTTGGTAAAAATTCACTAATTAATCCACGACAACCCATGGACCTAGGATTACATCTACGTCAACAAATTACTCTACAACCCACCTCAAAGGTGTTTGGCAGGGGGTGATTTATCTCCATCATGCATTAGAGTGTAAGTTAAACTTTCACCACCACGCACTAAACAATAGGAACCAATGATTCAGAAACAATTTAATAAATATATAATGCAATTACGGAAACGAGACATCAGAATTTTGCAGAGATCATGCATAAAATTATTTCAGTTCTACGTGACAGATTGAGAAATAAGCAAAAGAGATCAAATCAACTTATCAGCTACACTACCATTCGACTAACCAACCTCAAATTCTCCTTAGCAGCTATTACGGGTTCTATTCGATCACGGGAAAAACGACATTGTTAATTTGTCTGCTCTGCAGTATATTTGTTCCAGATTAGTAGGAAAGGACTTCATCCCGCCACTATCATGGCCGATAACGCTGATAAACGTACCTCTAAACAATATAGTTATGTTTCTACTACTAGTTAGTATAACAAAAATTTTTGATTCATGGGCACTGCTGCTGCTTATCTACTGTATCGTGCAGAGAAAGAAAACATTCCGGACATTTTTAGTGGGATGAGGAGCTAGTAATTGTGAATAGTCATTGAACAGAAGAACAAAGTCTGCAATTCTTCCAAGGTAATTAAATTGCCGCAGTATAATGGTCCGGTATAGAGAGAAACTAGGCCTAAAAGTTTTCTTCTCCCGATCATATGCGGATTTTGACAAATGCCACCATTATTGATTCTTCGGGCATGTAAATTATTTCCCCAATCGGCATCAAAAATTTCAAAATATCGAAGATGCATACAAAGTACCTGTATTTCCGTCCACAGCACCAATACCTAAGAGAGTGCACCTATGGCAGTTTTGTCCCGTCTTCATATCTAGACCTAGCGGTTGGCTGTGCCTTATTCCAGCATAATGAAATTAGTTTTGATGGGTATTTATTAAATTTGTAACTCCCAAAAGAATGCAAATTTAAAATATCAAGCAGTTTATGGGTAAAAAAATAGTCCATAAAAATTTTAAAAGTGCTAATTCAGATTTGAAGTGATTTATTTTGGATTATTTGGATTGAGTTATTATTCGTATGTTGAGAGAGCAATGAGAAAACGACCCAACGTATCGCCGACTCCATGGGTATTATTACTCTTCTTCCTCACACAATTTTCATCAGTAATGAATAGTGAAAATGATTACATGCAGGGTAATGCTCAATTATCTCATTATCTCAGGTTTTTTAACTTAGTTTTCAATATAATTCGTTGTCTCGGGCGTCTTAATAGACTTAACATAATGAAAAGTAAAGAAAACTTTGTAATTCCACATGAATATTTAATGTACGACCTAGGTTTTGACGTGGCACGTCATCATCTGGTGTGATGATGACGTGCCACGTCAAAACCTAGGTCGTACATTAAATATTGATGTGGAATTACAAAATTTTCTTTACTTTTCATTAGTTTTAAATAAATGAATTCCTTGGCTATATTTCGGAGTTTCTTTTCTTATTTTTACTTCAATTTTTTCAAACCCATTGTGCCCTAGGGTGCCTTCGTAAGAGGCAATGTGAAAGTGGGAGATGGCAAAGGAACACCAATAAATATTAATAATGTTCTTTATATACCTGACTTACTAGTCAACCTATTGTTTATCCAAAGACCAATTGGACCATCGCCCAATCCATCTGGTTCTTCTTTTTTGCATCATGTCCCACATGGTACTTTCCTCTTCCTCAGAACTGTATACTTCTTCATTTCTTATTTTATAAGGCTATATGATCATCGTTTCATTATAAATGCAACAGTAGTACCGTTGTTTCATCGTACTATCTGTTCCAAGCTGACAATGTATTACCCGTAGCCCTCACGTCACTTGCTTCGCACGCCTTTTACTGTTGCGGTCATCGTTAGAGAGTGATGATAGGGGGTGGATCGACCTCGTCGTGCATCAACGACTTCGTCCTCCACTGCCACCATCCCTTGACCAATTCACGCGAGTGATTTCCCCGTGTTTGAGGGCAGGAGGGATCGAGGGATCCGCCGGTTTGAGTGTTTGGTCTCCGGAGCGGTAGTAGCACCCTGATAGCAGAAGAGCCCGAGGTCAAATTTTAGGGTAAGGGCTCTAAGCTCCAAACGGTAAAGGCTCTTTGATCTGAGAGCCTCTTAAAGGGATGAGGAGAGGGTCTAACCTTAGAAACTCTTGCCCTTATTAAACTAACCCTTAGAAAGAAAAAAGTTTGAGCGTAGAAATATGATGGAAGAGGGAACTTTAAGTAAGACTTTTTATTAAATCTTCTATGAAAATTTACTTATGTACATATTGGAAACTGCGCCACAATTTGAGATTAGGTTAGAGATAAAGTTTGGTTTTGTTGTTTCTTCCTCTTGTTGCTGCTACCGCATATTTAATTCTGGTTAGATGTAGGGTTAAGACGCCCAAATTTTCCTCCATATATTCGGAATAGGCTTGCTCTGATATTATTACTTGTAAATTGAGACCATAGTTAATTCTGTCGCATCATTCAAAAATGCTCAGTTCTCTAGGGTCTCTGATGTTTTTTATTGGGATACCAGCTTATACTTCAACTCAGAGAGTAGGACTACACCAGATGTAAAGAAAAACACTTTATGAAATCTATAATTTCTCCCCTGAGCATTTATTTAACAAAGAAAGCTCTAAATTTATGACAGTATTTTCTCTTCGTCGGGTTCAAGCATTGTTTGTGGAAGCATCTTTTATCAAGCTATTTGTGGTGCACTTGACTGAGAGGGTATATGTGGTTTTGAATAACAGTGATGAGAATCAGCGTTTACTTTTTATTAAGTGCTTGCTTCTCAAATAGATTTAAATCAGCATACTTCATGAGATATTGGCCTCCATTTTGATGGTCATATGGTTGAAAGATTAATTATAGCGAGCGATACAATAAAATGATTAAAAGTTTGACATTTGAAAACGTGGGCCATCTTATAATTCTCCTTTCATGATTAAATCTTCCCAACAAGTACTAAAGTCCTGAGACGATGGCCAAGTTTTGACACAATAGGGTAGAATAGCACGGGGCACCCCATATAGTGGGTAAAGATAATGCCCTTATTAATCCCTAATTCGACGGATAAAACTATCCCATGGAGATAAAAAGAACTCTGGGTCCAGAGTCTTCTTGCTCTTCTCTATCATCCACCACCAATCCTATCACGTGACACGCTGGAATTGCCCTCCCCCTCAGGTCCTTGCATCTTCTCCCCCCTGGATTAAACCTGGAAGCTTCCACCATAAGTATATGACCGTCGCCGTATTTGGACTCACATAGAAGGTGATCATCCGGGAAAATGCTCGAAGCAAGCGGTTCTCTTAGGTGGAAGACCCCCTTGAACTCACCTAAGCCTGTTTTCCAACCATCTCATTCCTTGATCCTGCTCTGACCCTCCCCCTTTCCTAATCTCCGCGATAAGTTCACTTCTCCGTCCATTCCCTAATTCCCGGCACGTTGCGAGGAGAGCCAGGAGACGGTGTGTGACAGGAGGGGGAGGCTCCTCGCTGAGACATTGCTAATCCGCGTACACTCCTCTGCCGAATCCAATCCATCTTCAGGCCTCAAGGGAGGCCCAGGCTAAGTGGAATGGAATCCTGAATCCTGTGTTGGAATAGACCAGTGGATCACTACCTCTCAGCCTGTTAGTACCACGAGTCACCACAATTGTAGATCATATCATGAACCTGACCTAGTTGAGATAATGGATTCGTGCGAGCGTATAACCGACCTGCTAACATTAGCACAAGTTATCTTCTAGTTGTGGTGGATGTTATATTGTGATGAGGATGTTATAAAAGACGTCAAAACGTGAGCTAAACTCATCATTGCTAATTAGAGGGGCCAATTTTAAGTCCTATACCTTCCTTTAAAGGAACTTAATCCAAGTGAATTTAGCACTTTTATCTGGTCATGTGCTTTGAAATTAGTAATTTTTCGAGCTCTCAGGGAGACAAGAGTTGTTAAAAAATATGTAATGCAGAACTAAATACATTAGCCAAAAAGAGAGCTCTAGCAAATGTGTGGAATTAAGGATAATGAAAGAAGAGGCTGATTCCAGAGAAAGTATCTCACATCATCTTTCACAACCAAGACATCATCTTTAATATTTTTAAGGAGCATAACATGTTCAGTAGTACTACACTCGGATTTCTGAGGATGAGTTGGTTTATCGATCGGTATCCACATTTCATATCTCGACTCATATTTTCGATTGTATTTTTTTCCTCTTTATGTTTTTATTAGATTTTTCTAATTTTCTTCTTACGTTTTTTGTAACATTGGCCTTAATAGTTTTTGATTGACTCCCATTATCATCATGAAGAGAAGATTAGGCGTAAATCATCATTTTGATGTCTGAAAAACTGGGAACAAGTTAGTAACGAGAAGATGATCAAGATTCTTAAGGAAGAATATCGTGTAAGTTTAAAGTGGTTGAACAGCTATAAAACATGAGGTACTGAGGTGTTTACCAGGGCTACTCTTTAGACTATCCCTTCTGACATATTATTTCTTTATTGTATAATTCCTGCCATACTTTTTAATTTAATTATTTCTTTTTTTATCACCTAAAAGAAAATAAAATTAATGACTCATTCCACTTCGCATTTTGGATAGGGTTTTGCCTCTACACGATAGATAATCTGACCAAATACGCGGCTTCGCTCGAAAAACTTCTCATATTCTTTTCATGATAGGGGTAGGAATACTGCTTGGTTTAAAATTTTTTAAGGCTTGTGTAATTCAATAATTTCCTGATTGATGGCAGCATAAAACCAAACGTTTAATATTAAATTATTTTAAATGCTTTTATTTATTCATAGGCTTTTATAAATAACTGGTGGTGAGAATTTACAAGCAGTTAATTGACTCCTAAATTAATACACATTTGTAAATTTGTCTTGACGTTAAATGAATAATATCAGTTATTTTCCATTCATGGTTCTGGTCATCAATGAGAGTTTTTAACCCGAATACTTTAAGTCTCAATTTTCATATTGAGCATCAAATGATTGGTATGTCATTTGTGCATTTTGAGTGAATTTTATGTTGAACACTGTAATCATATTTTGCTCATGCTTTTTATCACGTCGACGAAAACACTGACAACCGAAGAACTGAGTACTTCATCCAAGTTTAATAATCTCCTTGTGCATCAGGTGATGCAAATTTGAATTAGAACGCTAACTTAAAGATTAATATGTGATGAGCCGGAAAAAATGGTCGGACTCGATAACTAGGGCGTCGTACGTTGTTTCTCATCCGAATTACATTTGATATTTTGGCAGGCTAACTCATTGAAATACTTATGAGTTCCTAATGGAGTTTAATATACATCCATCACAGTGGAAAGCACTTTGTATTCAGGACTGTATCAAACCAAGTTTTCCTGCCTGTATAAGAATAGTAGTAGATGAGCTAAATGCAACTGAGTACCGTTTACTACATTTAGCCACGTGAGTTTCATCCCGTGGAATAGTAATGCCTGAGTGGTTGTCTGATTAGATAGTGTAGTTTACAAAATAGGCACAAGCCTAGTAACTTTTTTCACAAAACTGATGCCCTTTATTTAAGAACCAACCAATTTATTTTAGAACCAACAAATTCCATGTATAAAATAATATTTAAATATGAATATTTTATGATTATTCTGAGAGCAAATTGTTATATGTACGTGCTGTATATATGTATTATAATACTGTTAGTAAAACGCAGCTGTCAAATATATATTGAATGATTTTACAATTTTATTCAAACAGATAAATAAACATTTAAATTCGAAGAAAAACACCTTATGATATTCCTGGTTTTTGAAAACTTTGAGTGAAAAATAACAGTTTTTTACGGGACTGCTTTAAAAAAACTTCTCCAGTCGAAAGATCCTACTTTCCTTCGTGAACAGAATATACACAGGTAGTAGTTGATGTTCATCTGAGCCCAAGGGGCACCAAGCCGATCAAACCCGACTCCCAAAAACTTCTCGAAAAAATCTCTTTTGGTGAGTAAACGCTTACGAAACTGTTGTTCCACCTACAGAGAGCAGCGTTCGATCATATCTCTAAACATGAATACCGCTTCATGAAATCTGAGAATCAGTCTCTACATATGGCTATGGCCAAAGACTCTCGGGAGGACTTAAAAAGACAAAAAAACAATAATAAAAGCAAAGGGTTTTTTGTGTGGTGGATCCTATTTAATTAATACTCTCTTCGGCAAATATGCTGCACATGAGAGAAAGGGAGGGATACATTTCAGGGGGTGGTATACAGGTGATGAAAGGAGGTTGGCGTGGAGAAGGAGAGGTCGGAGACAGATGGGCTTTGTACCTGACCGCTCTTTTTGAGAGCCACAAAAAGGCGGAACATGGAAGAGGGAATAAGGCACGTCGCTACGCAGGAGGGTAAGGCGTGCGTGCAGGCGAATGTAGAAGGTATCCCATTGTCATTTTTGCCTCTCTCTGTCTCCTTCTCATTCGTTCGTGAGTTTCATTGTGGCTCTGCTTTGAGACAAAACGGACTCAAAATATTTTAAGCCCTCAGCCTCTCACAAACTTTAAAATGGGTTCCAGCCCGCCAATGATTTGCTTGGAAATTTTTATCACACCTGAAGGTGTCTTTTTCTTTAATGGCGACCGTCGCATACATATTATCTCTCCGTTCAATCTGACCGCGATGATTTTTTTCATCATTACTCCATGGAAATTCCAGAATTCCAGAATAGAGAGTATGACAGTTAAAATGTAGAGGCATATTAATTTTACGTATATTGATAGTGCAGTAGTTCATTAACAAAAAGTATTCTCTAAAATAATTCTTTTAAATTTCTCTACCTAAGGTGAATTACCTCACTAAAGGATTTATAAGTGTACAGAAAATGCCTATTTGGTGTGCGTTTAGTTTATAAATTTGTATCCAGTCGGTATCTCCGATGAAATGCAAGTTTTCAGTCAAGGGAATATGTTAATCCGCCATTATGCATACGTATGCAATACCTTATTATCAATGAGTTTCAGCTATTATTTTCATTTGTTAATTTAATCAACTTGCCACATTTTTGCTGACGCTGTACAGGATAGTCTCATGGCTTTCATTTTACGTTGGAACAGTTGACGATATTACCGTTAAGTTATTCAAATGTGACTTTGGTGAAAACTTAAAGCGTATTTTAGCCACGTTATTCCACTAGTTAAACACATACTATATGGAACATGTGGTATGTAAATGCGTCAACTTCTGGAAGAAATAATAATAAAGAAAAGTTTAAGTGCTTCTTGTCACCTATACTAAAATGGAATTCTGCATATTCTATTTTTTTTCAACGATGGTTAAGTGAACAAGTGCATGAACGTAAAAATTCTGAACTTTGAAGAATATATGTGATCCAGGTGAATTTCCATTTCCATTAACACACAAGCGACTTGGTACTTGAATAATGTAGGCTTTCAAAATGAGCCGTCTAATACAGGTTTAGTTATAAATTCTCGTCCGTTATCTTCAAAGATGCAATATAATGCATGTATCACAATTCTGTTTATATTTTTCATCTGTCAAATCAAGCTGACTGCATAACTGGGTGAATCATTCCTTTGTAAAATGAAGCGCCAAGTTTCACCTTTTTCTGTATATGCTATTACATAACTCGTGAGATTTTACAAAACCACAGAAGACACCGTCAACTGCTTTTCATATAGCTGCCAGAATATTTAAGATTGTAGGCGTAGACTATGTTTTTTGATTGGTCTAATACAGAAAATTTGTCATACAACTCTCCACGGTGGAGTGGAAAATGGCTGGACTTGAGGGTAAATAAGATGCAAAATGTAAAGAGAAATCGAAAAAGTATAGTTAAAATTTTTTGGCACAATTTTGTGACTACCTTGAGTATCGTTCTTTTTAAGGATTTTTGGCAAAGGGAGTAGAAAAGTGAAGAAAAAATGATTATTTGGCTGGAAAAGAAAATATGAAAAGTAAATTCCTACGCTTGTTAGGTAAAAAATTGTGTCAAATGAAGACCATGCCTTAGGCAGGTGGCCCCAGGATAAAACTCCATTTATAGCAGCGTATTTTTTCCGGTGTTTTTTTCAGTCGATGTACCGCAAATGTAAAATCTCATTTTCCGACGTCTTTTCGTAGCTCGACAACTCCTAAAAATGATAGTGTCTACAGAATGTATTTCAAAAGCTCTCTCTAATGAGTGCCCTATTTATGAATTTTTATTGTCAACAAGGAGTAACTTCGCAGTATTTTCTGCTTTTAAAACTCAATTTTGCTGCTCTTCAAACCCTAAAAAATAGTAATTCTCCTCAAATTCTCCACAAATATCATCTAAATCAAGGAAATTACATTCCTCAAGACACAATTCTATGTTGAATATGAAACCAAAGCCAAAATGATTTATCTATTTGAAATACGCTGGCCTTTATTAAAACCCTTCTTCTTCAAAACTATAAAGTGACTTTTTTCTTGGTGGCATTTGAATCATTTGTATATTAACTTTAATGCACCGTGCTATATAGAATTTTCTCACTAGATTAAATTGATCAACATTTTATTTCCTTCATCACAAGAAGTAGAAATGTTTTATAGGTTTACCAGTGTACCTTTTTTGCTTTAAATCCATTTATTTCACTAATTAACTGAATTTATGTCGCAATAAGATTTTATAACGCGTATTTTTCATCCAATATTCCACAGAGAAGGTCATCAAATGGTATGTAAACTTGTAAATAGTACATGCATGTATTATGCTCGTCATTACAATGGTATTATTTTCATCGCATGCAAGTATTAAAATTTTTCCTTTCTCGACAAATTTCAATGGTCTCTCTCTGATATCATTCATAATGCTTTCGCTAAAGTAAGTTGGTCTGCTCGTCTGAGCTTCAGAAATAGACAAATGACAGTCATACTGATGTCATAGTAAGATTTAGTATGGTGAGAAAGTATTAATGCAGGTCGTGATTAAAATGAGAACTTGAAAATTACAAATTTGCTAAATAGCAAATTAAAACTATTTCATAACCCCTACTATCAGCTTTCAGTGCCGTAGGACGTCCATTGAATCAGTGCAAGATTTTAATTTGCTTTGTTATAAGTTTTCCTTAAGATATAGGATTGAAAGTGACATAATTGGATAGCAAAATGAATTTATATTCGGCTAATATTATTGCAAAACCCTAGGTAAATATTTGAATATATTTGAAGGATCTCAGATTTTCCCGGCGTATCTCATGGATAAAGGTTTCTTGGGTCTTCCACCGGGTGAGCAGGTCCATAGGGCCCAACGTTTCGGAGAACGACTTGTCCTCCATCTTCAGTGGGCTAAGCTTCGGAAGTCGACAAGTCGTTTTCCAAAACGTTGGGCCCCATGGACCTGCTCACCCGTTGGAAGACCCAAGAAACTTTTATCCATTAGAAGATAATTGTTCACCTCAGATTTATTAAGTTTTAACCTTTCTAGAAAAATAATTGAACTCGGAGTAGGTTTTAATTTAGCTGCTTCTTTAAAATAAAGTCCAACATAATTCAGATTTTAAGTGTCAGATTTCTTAAATGATCAAGGTTTCTATATATTTCAATTTCCTTACACAGTTTACTTTTGAATGAGCACCGTTACTGGTACCTAAATATTCAGTGGCCTGAAGGACCTTTACGTTATTAATGATAGAAGTCATCGGTACAGTAATATTTAAGTTGGGTTATTCTTCCCTATCCTCTCTTGGGTGTGAGAGTGAGTTTTAAAAGTACTCTTAATGAAATGTGCAATTTTTATGCCACATCATATGAATTATTTTTATTGTTTAATGATGATATGACATGGTACCTTTATTTTTTTCTTCTGCAGTTGAATATCAACGGAAACCCTCTCCCAGTGAATGTACTTAACTGTAGATTATAAGTCCCGTTGAACTTTTAAACGATTAATCTTGAAAATGATTGAGAAACGCAAAATTTACACTCAGTGGACTGCTGTTATGAACACATATCGGTGACAATGTTTTGTTTACTCTTAGTTGAAACTTTGACAGTAATACTTTCGTATAACACTGATTTCTAAGGGAAAAACCTCATCTATATCTAAAAATGATAGGAAAAAAATTACCCACATTATTTAATTACCAATCTATTATGAGCCATCCTCAACTGTATAATGCATGGATGATCATATGCATGGAAAGAAATCCGTTATTTTGTGAGGTATTTGATTATGTGTTAGGTTATTTAAGGCTATCCCGCTCATGGCATTGATTTTTCATTCCAATGACAGTGCATGTCACCAATTCACTTCGCTCAATTCTCATTCAAGAGCACACAATCTGCTTAGAGGCAAGCAGTTCCCTCGGATGAATAGGTGAGTAAGACTAATGGAGGCAATTGGATTGAGATGGAGTGCGTGCATTGTCCATTCAACATCTTCGAAGAACGAATACTACAGCTGAGCTTCGTCGTATTCGCTTTAGTCGAGCAAATTGAGAGGCCATCAACTGCAAGTGATTGCATGCACCGTGCATCGAATGCAATCACTTGCGCGATAAATGTAGAATTATGCATCAATCTGAACGTAAGTCTTGAGGGCCGTGCGGACGTAATTTGTTTGTGCGGCTACGCGAGCCGTGGAAGGGAGGATATCTCAGCTCACTCATGAAAGTCTTCCAGTAATCTTAGTTCTAGCCTAAATGATGAGATCTCTATAATAGAGGAAGTAAAAAAAAAGGATACATACATACCCATCACGCCGTTCCCTTCCGGGGTAGGCACAGTCAAAATGTTTCACTCGTTGATACATAATTGTACAACTAACTCTGCTTCAATAATTTCCTCCATTCTGACCTATCCTTGCAAACCTCTTTTGCCTCATTCGCCCCATACACTGTTTCATACACGCCCTCCTGTTTTTAAGACTCCTAATATTCCTCCTCCTAAGAATTTCCTCAATCACATAAAAAAAAGACCCGGTGTGTCAGTACACCGCATATACCTCCTAGTGGTGGGTCGCGGGCAACAGTGTGCTGGCTCTCAATGTTGTCCTTTCAGAAGGGATCCTAGCTTGAGCAGAATAGGGAAAGCGGACCTAGGGTATTACTATGCTTTGGTTTCTCTTGTGGCATACTGGCGAAAATGTGCCAAAACTGACCGGTAGAGCGCCGTAACCGTTAGCAGGGAAAGCTGCACGTGGTGCGGGTACTGCAAAGGCTGGTAACCTTGCATACTCTCTCACCACTTACTGCTAAACGTCAAAATGTTGCCTCGGACAGCCGAAGGCACGATGGGCGGCGGAAGCTGAATAAGGTTGGCTCATCAAGATACGGACTGGAAACGAACTGGACACTCGGTACTTGGAATGTGAGAGGAGTGTATGGAAAGGAGCATGAGTTGCTGAATGAAATGAAAAAAAAAGGATGATTGCTGATAATGGAGTTAGGCTCACCGAATTGAAACTTTCGCCGTCAATACTCCTGAGAATCGAATATCTAGCTATATTAAATATCTATTAGGCCAGTCATGATCTATGCATTAAAGTCGTAGTCTATACCTGCTTCAGATGAGAATTAATTGCGGGTGTTTTAAATTAAAGCTGACAGTAGAAAGTGTTTATACACTTTGAATGACGAAAAATACTGTGATATTTTTGAGGCCACAAAGACACACATGGTTTGGACACATGTAGCGACTGACTGTTAAATCGATTCAAAAAGAAGGTGCAGAACTAATAGATTGAGCAGGAGTTAAATCGGAAAAAAACAAAGAGATTACACAGCATTTACTTCGTGAAGACAAACTGTGTGTATTGCGGATTGCAAGATGGTGGGAAAAGACTCAGAATAGAAAAGAAAGCTGTTATGAGGGAGGCCAAATGTCACCCTGGGCTGTAGTGATGGGAGAGAGAGGCTTGCAAAATGGAAAAGGATGGCAGGTATGCATAAAGATAGGATAATTTATACCTAAGTGAATTCGCTGTGGAAAAATCACAACCTGCTCAGGACAGATCACACAGCAAAACTGGCTCCATTATTCCGAAGCTTTATAAAGCCTCCATGAGATTCACAGAGGAAGAGGATACCTGGATGGCTAAACTGGTTAGAACTCTCGCGCGATATCGAGGTGTCTTGGTGCAAATCCCAGTCTAAGCGAATAATTTTTCCATTTTATATTATCTTCCTGAAATATGTGACTGTTTGCAGTTAACGCTGTTAGAGTTACTGCGCAGCCTGTTAGACAGTTCTTTGAATGAGGACACTGTAATCTCCGGCAATTCATACTGTCCTTTCCTTGACCCAATTAATATATTTTGTCTTCTAAAATCAATGTTACTTCCCTTTAAGTAAAAGAAAGGGTGATGGACGCTGAATAACCGTCCTGTATACATGAAAAGGCCTCTTAAGAATATCCCCGGCGTGTGCCGTCAAAGGATGCGTTGTGGGTTAACGCTATTGCATTAGTCGCAATATGCCACGTACGGGTATTAAGATGGCTCTTCAGTCACCGTTACTCCATTTTCCGTTGAGGCTCTTTCCTTCAACAGAAGCATTTCCACTCCCTTTAAACGCCGCTAGTAGAAAACACGTGTACGTCACATGATTTGTAGAGGCATTAAGCAGCTGAAGCTTTAAGAGTATGCGGTGGGATGTCAGGTGGAAGGGAGGGGGGACTGAGGGAAGACAACAGACAGTGCTACAAATTGGAGAAGACCTTTTGAAGAGTGCAATGTGAAGATGACACACGCTTTATATCCAGGCACAGAAGCACTAGCGTCGGAAATTTATGCTCGAGCAGCCAAATTCAAAGGCTTAAGGACAATAATTCATTCCACAAAGGTTGGTACATATAAAAGAGGAAAATATATTCTTTGGTCTAGGTGTCTCAGCAACACTAATTCCTCAGGCAACAAAAACAACCTGGATATTAACGTTTTCTGGCGAGATAAAGAGGAAATTTGTCTTGATTATCTATAAGTCTATGGTCGTCTAAAAATTAGGAAACCGAGACAAGATAACAAAAACATAACTTCGTAATATAAAATTAGCTTGGTGATAGTTTTATGGACTCACATATAAGTTTTTTGCGTATTTATTACTTACATTATGCCTTTATTTAACGAGTAGTAAGAAAATAAATTTTCAAACTTTTTCTATTTTCACCAAAACTTCTATTAAAACTTTCCAAGTTATGAATTATTGTTTTACATATTTTCTCCATGAGCTGCCTCTTTTCTCCAGAAAATCCATAAATAATATTTCTTTAAATGTGCTAGCATAACACATCCACGCAGTAAGACCCACTAATAAATATGATAGTCTCATCGAGAAATATCGTCGCACATTGTGTAACAATAGAATCACGAGGTGGAGTTTTAGTGGAATATTTCACACTAAGGTGATTGTCTCTACTAATTGCATGGGTGCTAAATTACTTTATGGTTACGGCGCGAAGTGTTTAGTGGACAAGTTAGAGGAAAACTATAACTGTAAGCATTGGTTGGAAGGGTGGAAAGGCTAAGCTTTAGGAAATCTCCGGTGAAGCGACGAGGTAGGACAGGAATCATATAATGAATGGTCTTGTACGACGGGGGGCAGGCGCTCTATGGCGATGTCGGCGCTCTGATAGTTATGAGGCTTAGATGGGTTTGAAGAAGGTCTATCGCCGATCAGCGTCACCCTCTCTCAGGTGATCCACCCGATAGACGATCGGGTGGATCACCAAAGGCAGGGTGACGGTGGGCTTTTAAGAAACCATGAAGTCTTATGCTATTTATCCTCTCTCTGCTCCTCAACTTTCTTATAATTCTACCAATGATAGAAGCTGCCGCATCTCATGGTGGGTGTTAAGGGTGTGCGAGTTAATGTGAGAGAATAAGAGGTCAAAACTTGGAATTGTGCAGTAATCGAGGGTGTCTGGAAAGATGACGGCTCTACCCTAAAATTCTAGAATGGTTGAGGCGGCAAATTTTTCACCATCTGCAGGACAAGAAACGGGAAATTATGTGTTTATGCACGTAGACACGCATACAATTGAGCATATACTGATCTCGAATTGAGAGCTGACGTATTCAGATACAAGGTGCCGTGGTATGTATATGTCCCAGAATGCGACATGTACTCAGACCTAACTTTCTTGGAAGTCTGCAATTTATGGAAATGAAATCAAGTTCCTATTATAATTTCAAAATTCATATTTAGTTTCCCGTTCTAAATTTTTTAAATGGTGTGCTTTGTAAATTTCGCTCAGCCAAGAATTGAAGCAATTTTTTTAGAAGCCTTAAAACTTCATTTGATCCTAAAGTCGTAGATGTTTCATTAATATTTATTCCTTTGCATTACATTAATAGCGCCAATGTGTTTTATTCTCTACTCATACCTATCAACCGATATACATTGTTAACCTTAATTTGACATTGAAATTGAAGACAAAGTAATTAGAGGACTTAAAAAATGGAAATTTCACGTCGAAAGATATAGAAACTGGCAATAGCGTTGTAATCCGTCTCGCTCGGTTGGTTGCAGCGAAAATATAACAAAGATTATTTTTCTTTCAACCAAATTTAGTTTTAACTTCGAAATAATTTAAAGAGCATTTTACAAATTTCTCGAAATCACACGTTTTTGGCGAGCCTTTCCTTGACTACAAACAGTATTGTTGAAATCGAGTGTCATATGAATATGTAAGAAATTTTTATACCAATAAAGTATCGATCGGGAATGTTGAGTGGCTTTTACCATTAAGATAGCACAACCTTAGCGATTGAAAAATTAAACACTCCCAGGGGAATCAGAGATATGGAACGTGGTTGAATAAATGGAAAGAAAATTAGCAACCTGGCAGTAGATGGGTTGGACTTCAAAAGTGTTCGGCTTCATTTTAAAATGTTAATTTATATTTTCTGATTAATTTTATGACGTGTATTCTTTTCTAGATTTTAGATCGCCGTTTAATGTATTTATTATGATTTTACAAATTATTTACGATATTTCAGGTACGGTTTTCCTAATGCTCTAATAGATTTTCAGAAAAACTACTTCTCCATAAAACCTACTTCATAGGAAATAATTTTTATAGAATATTGCAGAAATTTATAACTTTTTAAAATAATGTTCTTATTCAAACATTATGTATCTTATATAAATAAATCAAGGGAAATGAAGTAGACTGATTAGGTAAACAGTAGAATGCCTCAAATTAACATTTATTTTCCAATCGTTTTGTATTTTTTTATTATAATAAAGTTATACTTTATTAAAGCTGTATATGATGGAATGTAAATAATTTTTTAACATGAACGGATAATGTAGGTGAACGGAATATCTTAGTTTTATTGCAAATAAACTAATCTCTCATCAATTATAGCAACAGATAAATTTCAATTCGAATACTGGGGATACTTTTTCAATATTTTGTAAGGAAGTAAATAAAATCCATATTTTTCTAGAGATATAAATGTCTTAACTTGTAGCATTTTTTTGACGAGCAATATTTGCTAGATAATATGGAGAGAATGAAAGAGTTGAACGAATGGAATGGATTTGCCAGAAAAAAATGGGAAGAATGGAGACCTAATCCAGAAATGACGTGGGTTGTACCTTGGTAAACAGGAATCTAAACGAAACCTTGTGCAAACGTGGAAAAAAACCACCACCTATGTCTCATTTTCAAAGTTGAATTGGAAATTCTACCTCATCAACCATATCTAGTAAGCTTTCTTCCAAGAAAAATACATTCCTGTTAAGTTCTTATCAACTTTTATGGACTATTTGCACCTGAGATATTAAATAATGCTTCTTATTGAAATGAAAGATAGCAAGTAACTTTATTATTAATTTGCAAATAAATGACGAAAGATTATCTATATTGCAAATTGCGAATAAAAGATAACATTCATGGGGGATATACGAGCTATAGTCATGAGTTTACCCTCGAGAGATGAATTTACTCTTGTTTTTTATGTATATGGTATATATTGAGGACGAAAATAAGATATAGTTAGATATCGATGAGGCTGTGGTTCGGCAAATGTTTGGTCTATAATACGGACATTTTTGCATGTCTAAGAATTTAATGATTAATGTTCTTCTCAACTGGTTCATATTTTGCGATTTTAAAAATGAAACCGTGGTACCAGGCGAATACATAGTATGAGAATAAATAGTATGAGAATAGAATAGAGAATGAGAGAATAGAGAATAGTGTTTATTATGTACTTGGTGAATTTCTCCTGGAGATATTTTTGGATAATTCATTCTCTTACCACAGTTACTTGGCTTTAGCATCAACAATCATATGGGATTTGATAATTTTTCCGCTTGCCGATGTTCACCAAAGCTCATAAAATGGAACTGTGCGACCTCGCAGAGCACACAGAACATTTTACTCGAGCATTGATTCAATTATCATCTCTTTTCCTCACCATAATGTTTGGAGAGATAAGTGGATTCGCGTTGATTCATCAAATTTTGATACTGATTGAGAATTTAGATCATGCCTTTGTGAGCTTTTGGTTACTTAAGCTTGAGGACACAACCGAATTAGTTCGCCTGTATTTAATGACGCTTTTAGTGCGCTTTGTATTGGAGGCTTTTTAATTATGTGTCAATGTAGAAGAGGTGGATAATGAGGTTTTTCCAACGTTACAAAGTCACCTAAAAGTATCAGAAAGGAGAGAGAGAGAGAGGGAACTGGTGTGTAAGTTGATTAGATTAGTGAGAAAGTCAAAGCAAAGAGCGGTTTTGTGAGAGACTGTCGACGGCTGCTATTCAATTGGAAGCAGGGATGAGCTAAATTGCATTGCCCTGCAGTTTGAGTGAGAGCGCGGTTAATCAAAATGATTGCTATTACATACCATGCAAAATCGAGCATTTGGAATCATTCTCGCTCTTCAAAGCATGAGTAATTGCCAGGGGCTAGCTTCTGAAAACGATTCCATGGGAGAACACGGTGTAAGGGAAGTGAACGTGAGTAGCTGGAGACATTTAAATGGAAAAGATTACAATTTTTATTTTTATTATCTATTCGTAATTGAAATAAAATTCGTTCCGCATTCCACGAGGCGGGAAGAAGACTTTTTTGTCCAGATGAGCAAAGACCTACCAATAAATATCACGATTTAAGTTATTCTATTATCTCGCATAACAAATCGGAATCAGAGCAATAATTTTTTTATAGTTTCTTTACTACTACATACTCCACATATATAAATAATTCAAATAGTTTTAGGATAATATAAGGTCACTCTCGCTAACACAAATGGGGATAGAATCATTATTACGCTTACTTTCTTCTTGTCATTGCTCTCTACATTGTTTTTTTGTATCTCAGGTGTGCCATAATTGATCGCAGTATACGGCAAGTATTTTATTTAACATAAATATATACAAACACTAATTACAAGGTCGAGGTAACGTTGTTTATCGGCTATTTCTCGATGAATATATGTGTTAGAATGCGGTAGTTGTGATGAAGTTAGGCCTGCATATACTATACCGTACTCAAGGCGGTCTCACAACGGAGAACTATGTCATAGGTTCATTTATAAAAAATGTTTTGGATGTTATTCATATGCTATGGAGTAACTCCCTGATAATGAGAATTACAGAAATTTTATTTCTATTAAATATATCACTTTAAATTGTCCTCAGTAAAAACTAATTGTGGATCTAAAATAACTGTTGATTGCTGTGTCGTAGAGATTTTGTTTTACTGTCTTCAAGTTTTTTGATCAAGGATTTATGGGATTAAATGGAATGCATTGTAAAAGGTAGCGTACTTTTCCATGGACATTACCGCTCACTTCAGGAAACAAATGATCGTAAAAGTACTCCATAGTTCTCACAGATGCTTAAAATACCTATATCTACATACAACACTGCGAGTTGCAGCATGGGCGTAGAACAGGGTATTGGGGATAACAGCTATGCAAAGGTATAAATATGAAGGTTACAGGGATGTGGAATGGTGATGTCTATAATAAAGGTGTTTAAGTTGAGTTTATTTCTCATCATGACCATTCATTGTGGGTAAAAATAATGAATTTCTGTTTGGAAAATGTATCTTTCGTTTTCAATCGCTTCTGTCGGGCGTAGAGATGTAGTTCGGCCTCAAAAATATATTATCTAGGTCACACTAAACAGCACCTATCCTCCATTACTCTCGAAAAGTAAGCGTAGCGTTTAGCCACTAAGTCTATAGATGTGGAATTATCTCCGTTCTATCTAAATGTAAAGACTGTGAAACAATCTCCATTATGCCCGAGCAGTCTTTACCGAAGCGCGGGTCTTTCATTTCATTTTCGAGTTAATTAAATGCGTCAAACAAAAAATTGTACAAGTGCAGTAATACAATGATTTGAATTTCAGGCACGCCATGAGTAAATCTGGTATAACTCCTTTATAAGTGAGAGTAATCCTACGCCAGTGCCAATTTCATGAGCCAAATTGCGTGCAATTTGCAAGGTTTGTTTTTTACTTCACTTCACGATTTGGATCCCCCTCCAGTACCCTCCAGGCATGAATTCTAGGCCAGAAATGTCTGTCCATCTCCTTTTAAGGATATTATCCTCTTCCGCTTGGAGATAAGACCTGCACAAGGGGGCGCTCCTGTTCGCTCTCTCCTTGAACCAACGCACCCCTCGTAGCTTCCAATTCCTCATTTATTATCCTACCTTGTGCTCCACACGAGTGACGTTCAATAATTTCCGTCCATATCTGAAATGAACTTGAGTTCTTTCAAGATGCATCGTCCGGATCGAAGGGAGACAAACCCGAAATCTGACCATTTGCCTCCTGGGCTGCTAATGAGAATCTAGTTCCGCTTCAAGATCACTCTGCCCGATGAGCCATCTTGAAAAAAAGAGAGTAATCTTTTACATTCTGGTGCAAAGGAAATATTGTAAATCTTGAATCGTTTTGATGTCTTATAACTCTGCTTAAATAAATGTCCTTTCTAACTTTTTCGATTCACAATACACACCACGTTTTTAATGAAATTAATAGAGAAATTATCATTGCTTGTCCTCTCCAATGAGTTTTCTATAAGACATTTCATGAGACTGATGCCGCATAAACATTTGTTGAACGAGAAGAAAGAGAGTAGTTTGGATTAAGGTTCTGCTTACTTCAATATTCCCGTTTTCACTTTCCTCTTTCGCTTATTACTCGTAAACTGATCCAGTATTTTATGCATCATTGTAGGTAATAAATATTACAATCTTTCTGCTAGAGACAGCTCTACAAGTAGATATTTTTTTCTTGCTTCAGCATCAATGAATGCGCTTTGGGCATAACAATATTCATGACGTGTGACTAATTACTCTCGAATTTCCAACTTTCATTGACTCCACTTCTGCAGTCATTTTCTCCTTCAGTACATAAAAGAGCATCAAGGTCTATTGATTGGACCACTTCAGTTTTATGGGTCCATTCGGGGATATTTAAAGTGAAAACTTCTTTGGAGGGGCCTGACAAAACATGTACAAATATGTATGGAGAAAAATGTAGACACGCGTGATATCATATGGAGCGCGTCACCCAGTACCCGTACTTATTATTCTCTTCTTAAGGTAGTTTAAGCGATATGTCATTTTACCTAGAAATCAATGAATTTAGTCTCATTTCATAGAAAAGTATATCACTCTTCCATTGACACCAAAAATTCAACACCTTACCCCATTACTTTGCCAGAAAATACCAGCCCTCTTACATGGGACATGGTACGTGTATGCACTCCACAGAGACCTTATTTAACAAATGAGGAATTTATAACCCCTAGATCCGTCTAAAAATCAACACTGTGTAGTCTGTGTGTTTTCTCAACTATTTTTGAAAATTAATCATATTTTCACCGCAGTAAATTCTTCAAGATAACAAAAACCTTCCGTTTTGATGGAGTTTCAGACCTACCGCGTGAAAACAATGAGTCAAGTTAAAGACTTATTAAGATATTTCCATTTGATTACTTACAACTTCTGTCATGTAAAACTATATCATTGCACCAGTAATAATACAATATGTAATTTGTGTCTCACAGCTGGTGAAATGAAAACGTATAATTCGAATATGGTTTCTCTTATGATTAGGGAACTATCTCGCTTACACTAGTGGCCCTCTATAGGGTACAGGGTATATGGTAATACAGTACCTCTAGCTCCCACTACCTTGAATTGGTTCTATTATCGGACGCCCGAAAGATCTGGTGTTCTACATCCTGTGAAAATTGCCTCTAAGCGACCGTTGGGGGAACAACTTGGTGAACACGAATAGTCAAATGGGAAATTATCTAGCTATTGTTGCCAAAAGTTTACAAAATTAGGTCATAAAATCTTTTCAAGAAACAAATTATTAAAAATATCAATTTCATAAATATTTGGACTTATTCAATATTAAAAACATTTAAACTTTTTAAAGATGTAAAAATAGTTCACCATTAACCTAGAAAAAATCATCAATCACCGTTAAGCAGCATTCCCAGTTGTTTCTGAAATCGTTTTATTGCGTCATTATGCGGTCATAAATGAAAAAACGAAAATGAAAAATGGCCTCACGTAACATTAACATGACTCATCCCCAATCTCAGACGAGTGGAGGAGGGAAGGCCTCAACCTGCAATAGTATTCCGAATCAAATGTTTTTATTGCTAGACGATTGATGCGAGGGAGGGGAGGGAAATCATCCTTCACTCTCAGACGGAGAGGAATAGAATAGAATAGAATAGAAAACAATTTTATTGTCCCGGGACAAAGTCCCTTGGGACATTGAATTTTTTACATGCCTTCATGAGGAGTGGAATACAAAACATAACAAAATACAAAGCCTTACAAATATAGGAAAATGAACAAACAACTTTCAAGTCCGCAGACTTCATGTCATGACTTTCAAGTCAGACAGACAGAATGAGCAAGGTAAACAACAGTGTACAAAGAAAACAGCAAATGATTATAATGAACAAGTAATGAACAAGTAATGAACAAGTAACAAGTAACAACGTCATCTCATATAATTTTGTCATCTCATATATTGGCGATAGAACATAGATGGCGATAGAATACGGGAAACCATGTTGCCTATGTCATGATAAAGAGTATGACTTCGTCCTTATAGCCGTTTTCTTGAACGCTTGTCTTTTGCCAAGTGTATTTGGCCATGTTCCGTTATTGAGCCTTAGCGTTCTAGTTCATTCCCACTACTCCAATACTCAGTAGATTTAGTGAATCCGGCAACAGACCGGTGTCCCTAAACTGTACATTGAACAGGTATTGTCGGACAACCTCTTGCGGTGAGCGGACGTGCTGCGTTTTCCTGGTCTTGCGTCATAGCCTTGATAGTTTGACTGTGTCAGACTTTGAAAGGCGATTATTTCAATTATTCCTGAATATTCTCTTTGTTTTTTGGTCAAAAATCATCACCAGAAAAATACTTATCTTTGACACTTGATAGGGTAGGTTTATTTATGCCTGTTTCTATATTACTGAGAGCTACTGCAAAGATTCGATTATCCCCAACTTAGGAATGCCGTTGAATATTTAAGGACCTTTTGGCCTCAACAGTTCACTTGAGAGTTTTCTTTAAATTGTGAAATAGTAAATGGGTCTTGTAAAAGCGATTACGGCTTACTTATTTGAGTTTTAACATTCAACAATAACAAAATAAATTATCTAAATATGGCTGTATCGGCATGGGAGTGCTTGATGAACAATTGCAGTACAACTATCTCACTCATGAATAAATCTCGTCCTCAGTCCTCCTCCTCGTCCTAAGTTTGACACATGAGTGAAAACATAATGCTTTAATTCTAACGGATAACTTGTAATAATTTATCATCTTGGAGCAATAGTGTCGAAGCACTTTTTGATTCGTTTACAACTTATGTACAAAACTCCGTCCATACATTATATTTATTTTCCACTGTTATTGAAAAGGAGTTGTCGTTCGTTGTACCTATTTTCATTTTTTACGCTATCAAGCTAATTTTAAGTAAAATGCTCGAAAAATTTATTTAAAATACTTTCAATAACTGTATCGACAAATTAGTCTGTCATGAATGAAATTGAATTGCTATTATTAATTTGAATGAATTTAAATTGCAATAAAACTCCTTTAAAAGTTTTGAGACAAACTACAACGGTATTGATGCATAAATATTTTTCTCGCATTGTTTCTAACCTCGGGGCAAACTATTAAATTCAATTCTCATTGTGCCAGTGCGTGTCATTTGTCTCTCTGCCCTCTGAGTAAGACGCAGAATGAGGTTTTATGGCGGAAAACATCTGGCACAAATTGAACCGCTAGGATGATGCAGAATGATCTTGACCTTGGAACATAACCCTGCAGAAGAGAGCGGTGGAAAGCCGTAAAAACCGTGAGTAGGATTAGCGGTCTGCAGAGCACTTACGTTGGGCTTTTAATCCCTGAAAGAGCTAAGAAAATGAGGACACGCTAGAATGAATTGTCCGAGTAGGTCAGACGGCAACGGTAGAAATAAGTGCAATTCTATTAGTTAATCCGCCGATTCGTACTAAAATAGTAATATTACTTACATTGCTAACCATACCCAAAAACTTCAATTAGGCTGAAAAATTGAAATTTCAAGTCTCTCGCTTCCCTTTCCCCCTTAGTCATCGTTGATTCGCGTATCCAAAGCCTTCTTGAATCACGTTTTGATGATAAAAAAATCCATATAGTTTAAGAATGAGCATAATTTTTATTTCTCTTCGGGAGTTTAAGGTTTGCTATTCTAAATGAATGATATTGGCAGTCACTTGGTGAAATTCATAATGAAATGATAAATGACTTTGTTTTCCACTAAAGATTCCACAAAAATTCCACATTTTTTCGGAAAAGTTAGTAATTAATTATTTCATTTTAGTATCATCCGATATTTTTACTAATCCTTGGCCCTGTTTACGGATTACCCTCCGCCCTTTATGAATAATTATTCGTAAAATTTAAGTCTGGTGTAATAGAAAGTTCTAATGTAAAAAAGGACCTAAAGAGTAATGTTAAATTGAATGTAATGATATGAAACTAGCATAGAATTTGAGATCCGTGATAGAGCTATACGGTCTCAAGCTTCACGCAATTGATTATAATTTTCTCAAATTTTTGTCCATTAATTGTTAAGATTATTTATACAATGAGTATATAATCGTAAAATCCTTCACTTTTTGTCGCTCAAAATTTTTGTGTCAAAGATAACCCTCGGACGAAATAATGTGCCGCGATATGTTTGGATTGGTCAAAAAAATAGTTTGTGCGTACAAAAGCTACTACTGATCGGAACAGATTGATACATCTGCAAGAATAACGTTTCCCCTTACAAGGACGGGAAAGGGTTTTGAAATATGACAAGGAAAGAAAATAATTCCAGTTTTCTAGCTTCGAAACTGATTTTTTTATTAATTCGAGATGCTTAACACCGACTTGGAATCTTTATTTAGTCCATAAGACGCCTTTCGTAAACTCGAATTATAAACTAGGTACTTCGATATCACATCTGCCCCTAATTGCTTCAAAGATAACATTGTCTTTGAATACAGTGTGCTTTAAAAACGAGATTCAGTTCCTTTAGAGGATATAACAAATCAATTAGATTGCCAGAATTACCCTCAGAACTGCTAAGCTTGTCGCCTTCATGCATGGAGATAAATTATAAAGAGCATTTAAAGGTAATCAGGTACAGGATAAAAATTATTTAGCATCACATATTTCCTCTGCCACTGTGAAAGCATCCATATTCAATCTATGTATCAACTCTCCTTACATTCACATCATTATTTAATGTTTTATTCTGGGAAAACAGTTTAATGATAAATGTAGCTTTAAAAATGTTTCATATTATCCACTCACATAACTACATGGGATGAATTCGAATGGAAACGTTTGTACCATTGGGAAAAGGTTTCATTCTAGCGTGGCTCCGCATTTAATGAGAGCTGGGTTCAACAGTGTATTAATAAGGTCCTTACATGATATGTACCGGTGGACTTAAAAAATTTCTTTCAAAGAGGGAAATTATTACGAAGATCTTGTTAAAGGGGATTTCAATTTTGGAACAATTCATTGAATGTCTTAATCGAACTTTAACGCATGAATTAAGGTTGAGAAGACGCAATAACGCTTAGTATAACACTTTAACCAGGTTTGCATAAAATTTATGATTTTATGACATTATTGATGAAGCTGAATCCAATGGTTCATAGAGTCAAATTACGTTTCAAAATTTGTTACAATGACACCCATCGCAAATAAGGGTCAGTGTGAGTATTTTTATTATTATTATTAGCAATAAGAATGATTGTATTAGATAAAAGTCAAGGGATTAGAAGAAAACAGCTGCCGTTTTTCGGATGCACTATCAATATAAATGACATCGTAATATTGTTAAGCCATCATGAGACTACTTAAAATATGACGATTTTTGACTGTTTAAAATATTATAAATCTAAAACCCATTCAGTTCTACGATCAAACAATCTAAAATCTTTTTTCTGACAAGAAATTTTAAATAAATAAATATTGTCTTATCCATATCTCCAGTGGCCGATGTTACAGGGTTTACCCATCTCTACTAATACCTCGTAGGGTTTACCTCTCCTCATTACACAAGATTTGCTAGTGATATTGTGATCAGCATGTTCAATCCCACCCTTTCCTGTGTCATTTTTAGACTAAATTACATATAATTATGTGTACTTCAATTTTGTACCAGCCAAGCGACATCCTGGGCGAATGCTAACGTCATCTTTCGCAGTCATCCTCTGTGGGTTAGTTGCTCTCTTGTCTATAGCGCAGGTGCTCCGCAGTGTCATGAATCGGGCTTTAAAATGTCGTTTATACAGATTCTACGGTCAGAAAGGACAATTCATTTCTCATATCATGGAATCCTGGACCTTCCTCGATTATACTTACGTCTCCAGATTCTCGAAATATGCATTGGTGCGTGGGAAACCGCAGCGGAAAATTCAAGAGGCAACCCGCATTAAATCTAGGCTTAAATATTTCGATACCGCGTTCTTCGGAGCGCGGATGCGGGAAATTGCTTTACGGAGGGTTTTGTCACGGGATGCAGGAAGGACTGGTGTGAGAGAAACGAGACCCTCTATTCCACGGGATATTCGGATAACATCGTCCTGTTGCGCTCAGTTGAGTTGTCACGGGGCATTTCGGAGAGGGAGAGAACTGGAGGGTGCGATTTTATGGGAGGGATAGCTAGTGGTGGAAATGGGAGCATATAACTATGGTGAAAAGGGGAGTATATGTGCAGTGGTGAGGGAAGAGGAATGAGGGTGGAACGCTAAAGGAGAGGGTTGTGGACAAGATAGGAGCGGGAATGGGTCCCCACCGATCTCGCCAGCATCACCGGCCACAGAAAGGGACATTTACCGCGACATTTCCTTTTTTTTAACGATTGCATCCGAGGAAAAATCCCTACTCCAGGTATGTTGTCCCTTTGCGCCCGCGCGCACAAGGGATTGGAGGGTGAGGTAGCATTTTAGAGCAACAAATTCCAGACATGTGGCTGAAAATTCCGACATCAGCCAGCATTAAGAGTGGCGACATTTTGCAGTAGGAGGAAAATAAATATATTTTCTTATGTATGTGATTAAAGTTTCTTTCTGATTTATTTCTGATTAGAGATTAAAGATTTTACACTATAGTTTCCCCAGCTGAAGTGGTTTGGTGTTGAGAAATGTTAGGTAAGCAAAGTTTTGAGAAAGGCACACTTTGACACAATATGGAAAAAGTTTTTCCATGTTTAAATGAAATATCCAACAAAGCCGTCTCTAAACTTTAACGCCTAATATTAAAATACGCAGTAAACTAATCAATTAGTTCTTAATCATAAGTCTAACTAACTGATAGTAATATTTTTTATCCACCAAATATTTGTAACAATTTCTAATTTCTGATGTGTTTTTGAACGACTGATAGACTTGGGCGGACCATAAGTGAAACCAGAGACAGCAGTATCGAACGAAGCCCCCGTTCCGCCCCCCCTCGGATTCAACCTATCGCTTATGTCTGGGTGAATTTACCAAGACTGTTAATTCACTCCATTGGTTTTAGGGATCATCCTGACTAGTGGTGTGATATTTCCGAACATTTTGATGGCTATGAAAAACAATGTATTTTTCGGGGCTTTCCGGTAAATTTAATGCTTTATCTTGACTTAAGTTATAAATATTTCGAACCATTAAAGACCATGAAAAATATTATCTTCGGAGTTTCACCGAAAATTCTGTATATTTTGTGAAAAAGATCTCTAGTACTAATTTCTAAATATATATAATACATAACCCGTTCGAAAGTACTCATAATAATACATTCATAATTCGATAGATATACCAAAGGAGATACTGTCTTTTCATTGAGTAATTTCCAATAAAAATGGATACCTTGTATTATTATATGATGGCATTCCTTTGTTAAAAACTGTCTTGGCTAGTCAAAAAAATGCTGGAAGCTCTGACTCATTCCCTTTAATATTTTAATACGAGTGGAGAATATTTCATTGGTCTTGTACACACATCTTAGTCCTTTGTTATTAACTCCATGGTTTGAGTCTATCATTAAACATAGCTCAGGGTAATACCTCGTCTGCAAATCGTCCACTTATTGGAAAACATCAATTCGCCGAGCATAGAAATCGCTCCATTGATTCTCATTTGATTAGGCCTTGGAGTGTCTAGGATGCGTTTAGGATGTCAAGAGGTGGTGAGGTCACCCATCTCTTCCGCCTCTCCCGGAGGTGTTGAGCCCGGCAGCGCCCGCAAGCCCTGGGTGATTTCCAATGAAGGAGCGGTGTGAATCACTGGGCAAATACCTAATTGAAGCGTTGGGTCTGTGCATGTGAGGTTGGAGCTTGATAGGAAATGATTCGACGCTGCAACCGGGACTAAGGGCAGACGTCCTCATTCTCATCTATTGACACGAAGGGGCACCTTAGGTCACGACTCCTAGCAACCCACGGAGTGTGAAATATGTTTCAGGACATTTTGAAAAAGAGTCGAAATGCAAAATATCCACAATACTTCAACGGTGGCACAATGTTTGAATCAGTATATTTACAAGGACTAAAATATTATGGGTGAAAAAATATTACACCATATTTTCCAATTTCTTAGACTTTTACTTACATCTATAATAGTTATTTTATCTGTTTGTTTATATATTGCCACAATTGTATACATAATTTTGTTTGGATTAGATATTGATGAATCCATTTATGATCACAAAATATAAATAGATAAAGCTATTTATTAGCTTCTTGCCCAATAATTTCTTCCATTTCTGCGTGTCATATTTGCAGTAATTTGGATCTTTATTTCACAGGGAAAAACACTTCTTGGGTGGCAGTACCTTCTCCTGCTTCATCCTAAAATATTACTGAAGAGTTTCTTGGAGAAATAATTCAACATCAACACAGCTTTCTTTTCGTCACGGGTTTTAAAAAGCGTAAGTGATTATTTAATAGATCCCTTCGGCCCCTATATTTAGGCCTTTATCTACGTTGTCAATGTAGTTTCTGGATATGATTCGTTTTCTTACTTAAATTACTCTCTGTTCAGATCGTAAAGAGTAACATTCCCTTGACGCAGAGATCTTCAATGCTTTAAAGAAAAATCGATCCCTCCGAGTCATCGAAGGTTTGACAAAATTACACGTGATTCCATTAATATAACATGAAAATAAAACTCTCTTTGTCAGTTAGTAGATTAATAGTTAATAGATTAATAATAAATAGGAAAAATAACTATCTTGTTTCTTGCACATTGCTTTATTGCAGTTTTAGCAGCAAATTTCAGCACAATATTAATTCTTGACTTATCCGAACAATTTGTTGAAGATGGAGACCTTCACTGCGCCCTCTCATGCGTGGAATGGATCTCATCTAGCTTGGCTATTTTCCAAAATCTCAAAAGATGCCTCTTTTCCTTTCTTTGCCTGGTAACTTTTTTCATCTGGAAAGCGTTCCACGAACAATTCTCTTACATCCCAAAGTTTTTTCATATGCCCAATCTGACTTTATTTCTATGGCTAAAATAATCATTATTACAGCCATCAAGTATTATTCATGAAATACGTCCTCATGAGTAGGAATGGAATATAAATATGTACTCACTTCCTCCAATCAATAGTTAAATCCCACAACTGTCCGTTTACATGCCCAAACGTATTAGTTTATCTATCTCCAATCATTGCTTTTTCTTTGTGTCGGCCTACGGTGTGGTGTTCTTCCAACGAGCCTGATATGACCTATCTAAGCTGTTTACTATTGCCTGATCTCACAGGCAAAATGGAAATGTTTCATTCGTGCTGATTTAGGAAGAACGGGACGCATTCATTGCATTTTTGTGCGGCAGTGGTTGTTACAATGTCTTCTATAAAGGCATTGAAGAAAAATCGTATTTGACAATTGTTTTCGAAATAAAGATATGATATTATTCTTACTGCGAAATAAATCTTATGAATGATGAACGTGCCTATTCTTACCTCGTCGAAAGAAGGTATGACGAAAACAACACATGAAGCAGTAGCGTTGATCAAAGAGATAAATATGGCGTAGACAAAGGAAGCAACTAGAAGACAAAATATGAAGTAGAAATGCTGGACTAAGGAATGACACTATCCTGACAGGCACTTTGCGTTGGTCCGTTCATTCTTCTCCCAAGGAAAAATATATATGGTAGCTATAAATGCATATTGTGCACAAAGCCTATCTTGAAATATTACGAATTGCATTCATAGAGAAGATGCAGACGTGAAGTTAGTCTGATATAACGTCAACTAGATGTTATTTCTAAGCAATGTACCCATGACTGTATTAAACGAATTGCCAAATAAGTAATAAACGAAGAGAAAGATGACTGTAAGTATTTATTCTTGATGCAAGAAACCAATACGTTGAAAATGCTATGCAAGCAGTCAGACTACCTGAGCGTGTCAATCGTCATGCCATTTTTTTATTCTTCAAGATGTATTTTGAATTTTATTCACACTTATTTGATGCTCCAGTTGTTGTCAATTTATATATTATCACCATAATTTGGAGGGAATCGTGGAAATGATGATTTTTCTGGCTAAAAATACTAATAAGCATGTATAAAACAAAAAATTGTCTTATTTTAAGGACTAGTAAAAAGAAAATTTGATTGAAAATGCTATTACTCAACATTTAACTGTAAAAATCCTCATTTGAACAAACAAATACTAGAAAAAATTAATATATTCTAAGTTTCAGTGCTATTTAATGGAAACTAAAGACAGTGTAAGTACGCAAATATATAATAAAATTTAATCATACTCTATAAGGCCGGATAAGATTTATTATTAAACTAAAAACTGCTAAAAAACACTTATCAAACAGCAAGAAAAACTATAGAATTCAAAATGACTACCATTAGCATTTCAGGTGGGAGAGAAATCCAGGCATTCTATCGTTAAAACCTAACAACTACAGTTAAAATAAAACGCAAGACCCCCTATGCCATTTCCTGTGTGAGACCAGCCAACAGCGTGATATTCGACAATCCCGCTTCTCGTCTCGCTCGCCCTTCCCCTACAACTTCCATTCGTTAACGATTAGGGACAGAGGGCAGTTACAGGAGAGGGCGCCGACTGGACCGGAAGGCTTGAATGCCCGCGGATGAGGGCGGAAAGGGGAGAGGAAAGGCGGCGAATGTATGTGGACGGACGGGGAGAGGCTATTTTGAAAATGGGGTAAGGCATTTTCCAATTGGGGAGAAAAACATGCGTCGATACAGGAACATCTTTCGATTTGTAGAGGCCGACGGTGGCATTGGAGGAAAACATCCGTCCTCAGTTAATGGAAACATTCAGCATTCAAATTTCGAGAGGCATAAAAGACTTTTTGAGTTGTTTCCACACATTTTATTTCTACTGGCCAATGGTTTCGCCTTTTTTTAATTATCATGGCTCTTTGATTTCTTTAAATTCGGCTTAAAAGGCACCTAGATATAAAATTTACAATTTCGGCATTTAAACAATTATCAAGGCAATGCCGTACCGATAAACAGTTTTTATTTCATGCTTGCTGACCGCACTGATGTTCATTAGCGGCTCCACGGAATCAAATCCATTCGGCAAAGATAGTTCCGAACCAATAATCCACTGGTAAATTGGTAAACAGTGCCGAACCAACAAACAGTGGGGCATAATTAAATTTCGAAAAGTATTTCATCTGTAACCTCAACTGTCGTTTGGATGGGAGTTACTGGAAAATGGTACAGTTTGAAAATACCACGGTGGAAAAGGGTCGTAGTAACCTAAAAAAGTCTTCATATATGTCTACGCATTGGACCGAGGAGAAGACTTTTGGATGCTTGGGTGAGCGCTTATTGGGTGGAGCCTTATTCTACAATCCTGTGATTATGGCAAGAATGTCAACAATTCTCACCTTACCCCCCGACCTTCATAAGTGATTATTGAGTAATTGATTCGCAGTTCGCATTTTCATAGATAAACGATTGGTTAGTTAGTAAGGAGAGTTGCGAACAGACAAGACTTGACCATTTCAGACAGTCTGGTATCCTTGATATCAAAATGGCTGGAATTCTGCTCAAAATATTCCCATTTGTATCAAACATGAATGCCAAGTATAAGTTTTTCAAACAACTCCCAAAGAACTCATTCAAAACCGTAGTATTGTTTATACAGAAACATAGAACAGTGCCATGGAACTATTCTGAGGATAAAACTCTATCACTTCCCGTTGATTACGAGGCAGTTGTCACAGTGGATTGAGCTTGTTTCACTGGTGAGCTGTCTTTAGTAAAGTCAAACACTTCTTTTTTATATCAAGATTGCTATCCACTAAGTTGGCATGTTGACCATTATAGACCGGAATGAAACACTTTTACGTTGGAACAGACTGGTCTACGCTTTTTTTAAAACAAACCTTTACCTCGCAAGACTCTCATCTTTTCCAATAGACCATTTTTTATTGAACGTAGATAATTTAAAGAAACTAACACGGTATTCAATCTATAAATATCTTGCAAAAATATAAGTCTTAATATTGTGGACATCAATGTTCTGTCCTTGGGTTTTTTTTAGGAACTTCCAGGAATCACAATTCTAAAATGCAATAGGGTACAGATAATCTAATACTATCATATACGCATATAAATTGTATAATATTACATGCTATGCTGCAGTCTCACAATCATGTGCTTTCACATGACCAAATATTAAGTAACTCACAGCAAAAATAAATTTTGCAGCTCAAGAAATACTCAATTCAAATTTTATGGCAAAAATAAGCATATTTTTGAGGGAAAATGTTGCAAAATAGCAATTTGATTAACATTACCTCCTGAGTGTTTAAGCCCAAGGCATATTTATTATCACCACATAATTATAAATTTATAATAAAGAAAGCGAAAGATTATATTTCCTTCTTTCACATTTGTTTTTAAGTAATCGGAACGGATAGCAGACTGGCTTGAGTAATTCGAGAATCACGACACAGTTTATGGGTAATGTTGCAAAGCAACAGAGTTCCCTGACGTAATAACTCAATTTTGACTGTTTAAAATGAGGGGTTTTTAAAATTTTACTGGTATAGCAGAAAAATTCTTCCACGACGGATCTGGAAAGAAACGAAATAATAAAATTTCAAAGGATGAATGGATAGTTATCATTGCAATATCATCATATCAGAGGATAAAGGTTTTTGTTCGATATCAAATATTTCGTATTCGTTATTATTGCAATATCATAATATCAGAGGATAAAGGTTTTTGTTCGACATCAAATATTTCGTATTCGTTCGCGCACGAATTGTCTATTACATCTAAGACAATATTCAGAGTTACCATTGCCCATAACTACAAGGTAGATTTACGCCGAAGATACTTAAATTTTATTACAACGAGTTCAGAAATTAGGTTCGAGATTAAAATTAAATGATGAGGACCCCAGAAGTCAAGGGGTCTAAGTAACAAAACCATTTTTTAGAGAAAACTTAAGTCTAAGTTGAAAATGTTTGGTACAACCCACTAAGTAGTTAAGAAGCATTACTCTAGATAGCAGCACCTGTCAAGAAAAATCACTTGGATCCCTTTACCACCTAAATGTTTAATATTTTCACAACCCATTCCTGTACCTAACTTATTTTTTTTCAAAAATGTCACTTAGACCCCTTGAATTCTGGGGTCCACATATCTATACCCTTCAAAGATAAAATGCAGAGTACCGTGGTTGACTCATATACGCCACTTTCTTCGAAAAACCAAACTTTGTTTACATTTTGATGCATGGTGATTTAAGTGCTGATAAGCGTTTTTCACAAATAAACTTTTTTAGTCAAAATTAGTTTAACACGCATATTTGATCAAAAGATTCCTCCAGTATTACTCATTTTACATTGACAGAAATAAATAGATGCAATCTTCACGAGAAATATGCCGAAATAATGATACAACATTAAAGTCCTGAAATGTTGAGAAGATTTTCAATCAAGCAAACTTACTAACAAATATTTTAAAATACTTATCATGTTTTATATATTAATACTTTTCATGTCTTTTTTGCGATTGGTAGATTATAATCAATGATATTGACAACCGTTTCCAATATGCTGCCAGGAAAGCGTATCACGCGACGAGGAGTGCGCTTGCGTATCTACGGTTAAGGGAAATGAGAGGTCAAGAAAGTTATCGACAACTCAGGGCAAGAGAGGAGTTGAGACGGGAAAATAAAATAACTATAGAATGGTTTTATTTTGTTCCTCTCGCTCCGACATTGTTCACGGATCCGGCAGCTGAACTCGTATCGGAGCGCCGAAATGCACTCGGGAGACCATTCAGTATTCACGAAGCGATCGCCGGAGAATAAAAGATCGCCGGAGAAGAGAGAAATGCAGAAAAAGGAGGATATCAAACTTCTGTGCCGTGCAGATTTCCATCGAATTTTTGTTAGCTCACTGAACACTACCCGGGGCTAATTAACCACGTCGCTTTACCTTCCACCGCTTGTTCGCTTGCTTGTCCATGGAAGATTGAGCACGCTAATGGCTCGATTTATTCATTCGATTCCTTTCCTCTACTCCTATCTCAATGAGTATTCTTTTGTACATGGCATATTGTCATTTTCTTTGCCTTTAGAGTTGTCAAGATATTAAGCCCATGGACCTCTTCGTAGACATTTTCGGGCACACTTGTTTCATTAAATATGCTCTGTCGTAACACGAGTATGCTGGTGAATCAAAAGCCTGAAGGGAAGGTTTAAATTTACCTTTTTAATGAGGAAAATGTGCAATAAAAACTGCGGGAAATTATTTTAATCGATGCAAAAGAGAGAGGTGCTTCTTCTTTCAACAGGGTAATTTACTTACTCAGGTATATGAGACTCAATTTCTTCTTTTTAAGGCTAATATGTTTCAGTACGCTACCTGATAGTGTACACAGAACTAATCACTTTCAAACACCTTCATTTTGGATGCAAATTCTCCCTCATAGTGAATATTTATGGGTAACTATTTGGTCAAATATAATTGTTGGAATCTATTCCATTTCTTAGCTAATTTTTTTTTGAATGAATATATTATTATTTATTTTTGTGTATGTCCATTACATTACAATATTCAAGTTGTCAGAGCTACAAAGGCCTTTTTAAGGTTGTTGCAGTCATAGGGGACGTCACGTTCGTCATTATGTTCAAGTTTTGGTATACTTCGTCATTCAGAAAGAGATGTTATTATTCTATGTACCATGATTGATAATCCGAGGAAATAATTATACGGAAAGATATAATAATAAGGAAATATATGAGTAATTTGAAATTTTGAGTTTTACCATAATTTTTCGAATTTAGTAAGGTATTGAAAGGGACTAAATTGGTATAAATGACTAGCAGTAAGAGAAAAATTAAAATTCTATTTCGCGGAAAATTATTAAAAAGAAACAATATTAGTCCATGAGTGGTGGAGTAAACGATACCACAACACTAGGAACAATAATACCTACTTGAAAATGAGTAACATAAGGGATTGAAAGCTTTATATTCCCCTCTAAAAAGATGTGGTTTAAGTATTCTGTGAGCAAACATTTTATTGGATGGTTAAAGTATAAATACTTCTCCTTTATGGGTGATAACATTTATTATTTCTGATTATTTATAGATCACTTCGAAGGTTTCCTTCAAAAAACTTGGCCAATAACCCAGATTTGCATTTCATCTAGAAATACTAGGTTTTATGTTACTCTTGACCTGCCACCTAAGGGAACATTAGAGAGCACGTTTTGATCATATAAAATGTCTTAATATTTTTAGGGAGTGCCAATTGTATTCCGGCAGTGTAAATGCACGGGATTTTTTTATGTGACGGCTGTTATTTGGTATTTAAAACGCCGAGCCAATATTTAATTATGTTGAGTGCCATATAAAAATAAATAAAATCTCACTGAACCCTACGCATATCAATTATAACATCCCACAGATAAAAATGCTTAACGTTTGAGATATAAAAGAATAAAGCAAATAGATTTTTACCAAAGTTGTTATTTTTACATTTACAGTCATATAAGCTTAATTACAGGACCAATTTATAATTTTAGATGGAAAATGATTCCCATTTATTTTTATACTCTTATATTTGCTTTGCAATATCTCTTCCGATTTCTGTCTTTTATAGCGCATGCGTATTTTAAAAATCTAATAGAGCCGTAAAATCGATATTCTCTCCTTGATTAACATCATTAACCATTACTATCCTAAATAGCAGCTCTTTCTTTAATGTGATGGTAAAATATTCCAGTTCATTCAAAATATTCCAACCTAAAGGGAAATTGGCATTGATTTTTACCGATGAATTGTGGCATAAAATGAATAATCTACAAGGAAGGGGCTGGCGTTTCAATATTCCTGTGTTAATTATTTCAGGCGATGACTTTTTGTGAGCTTTCAGCTCTTCCCACCTTTCCGTAATTTCAACCATTTCGATCTTCCCTGCTTTGCCTTCCATGTTTTAACAGGCCTTCCGTCATATATTTCATTTTTCTCATTTTCCGTGTAACAGACCTTTCCGAAATTATTTCGCGCTTTTCCATTCTGCTTGCCATTTCACTGTCGTGGTTATGCAAGTGGAAATATGTAAGATCATTATTTGTAGCAGGATTGGCGTAATAACAGTAATATTAACATATACAAGATCTAAAAATGCTTAACCTACCTTTTTTAGTAATAGTTGATATATGACCATGATGAAGCTAAAATTAGAAAATCTAACTTATATATAAAAATCTAAAATTTAGTGGTGTCTGTCTGTCTGTCTGTTACTCAATCACTCATTAACCACTGAATCGATTGAAACAAAATTTGGCAGAAAGATAGCTGTTACATCTGGTTCACGCATAGACTATATAACAAGGGTCTTTAGGGCCTCTTAGGGCCCCAAAATGGTTATATCATTAAATAACCATAGGAATAGATGCAGAGGTTTCTTAATTTGCTTAGTTAAATAACTTTTACTTAAGGCATTCGGTTGCAATTTTCGCAGTTATGTGCAAAAAAATAAAGTTTCTTATTCTTTATATCAATTTTCATCTACGATTATATTTTACTTGATAATTGCAGTTTTAACGCCAAAATAACACATTTTTCTCCAATTTCAACAATAGCTTATTTACCTGGTAACTAAGGATTTTTCATGCATGAATGGCCTTTGGGCATTATTTTTGGCCTGCAAGGGTCCACGGTTTTAAAGCTGACGGTTTTAAAAATAAATTTAAGCCCATACATTGTAATTAATTAAGTAGGCAAAAAACATGACTTCAATTTCCTAGACACCGAATTTTTTATTTCTAGCTTACCTGGGAGCAATGGTAAGGCATAGATTAAGTGTTTTTTCTCTCAAATCAAGGGAGTTAAAAATATTTATTTTCAATTTTTATATATAGTCTTACCTCCTTAATCAATTTCAGAAAATTGCAGGCCTCTATCTTTGATAGTATTCCCATAGTTGAGCCATGAATGAACGCGGACACGTCCGCCGGAACGCGCAAAACGGCCGGAAAATCAGAGGTATCATAACGACTTAACTATCAATTAATAAGTATTAACGTATGATTTTTGGCTTAACTGTGATCTACTAAATACTGGTAATGGTACTCAAATAGCTAAATTATTTTGTCTAGAAGAAATAATCAATAGAATTTCCCAAGCCTCGCCGTTTTGGTTTCTTTCAGGTGTTTGAGAAGGGTACAGTTAATAAATGAGGAGCATATATGGCGATAAGATAAAGGACTCACGTCATTTACTTTTGAGGTTACTAATATGTAAAATTATTAACACTTTTGCTAAAACCCTTTTCCACCATGAGGTTCCGCATTTTTACATTCAGGATGCCTCAAAACTCTTCTCCACGAAACTTCAGTTGATTGCCAACCATAAGAGCAAAAAACGATGAGATTTGTTCAAATAATTTTGGTAGTTAGCGTCTTTATCTCACTCTCCGTTGGATTTCAATAGGTAAATATTGTCTGCAATGGTCGCTAAATGAGGAGCTGATCCGGCGTAAACGAATTTATGCCATTGAACTTCTGTGTTTGTACCGTACCAAATTATCAATGGATGTAGAAAACTCTATTTGACGATGTCATTAGCCTAAGTTTCACAGGTTTAGAACGCCCTATACCATTTATATACCTAAATGCCCATGATTGGGGTCAGAAAATTATCAATAAACAAGTATCATTGTATGATTTTTGGCCTAATTGTGATCTACTACTTATAAATATATTCAAATAGATTATTTTGTTTAGGGAAAAAACAATATCATTTTCCACGCTGCGCCGTTTTGGTTTGTTTCAGGTGCTTGAGAAGCACAGGGTTGATAAAAGAGGATATGGCGTTAAATAACTCATGTCACTTACTTTTTTGGTTACTACTGTGTAAAATTATGAATACTTTTGTTTAAAACCTTTTTCCGCATGATTTTAATCAGTGTGCCTGAAAAATTCTTCTTTGTCGTCTCCACGGAACAACAGATGATTACAAACCATATGAGTAAATACGATGAATGCAATGAATTTTATCAGTTTACGTCTTTCTCTCACCCCCTGTTGGGTTTCAATGGGAACCTACCCTTTGCTAGCATTGATCCATAAATGGGGAGCTGATTCGGCGTAAAGGAATTTATATCATTGAAATTATATCTTAATACTATGCCAAACTACCAAGGAAAATAGAAAACCCCATTTGACGACAGTCATTAGCCTAAAATTTCCTGGTTTCGAATGCCCTATACCATTGGTATACCTTAATGATCATGGTTGTGGTCAGAAAATAGGACTTTTTTAATATTGCTATATTTTGATTCCAAACACAGTAGAAGAGACTCGTGAGTTATCCTTGGTAAAGGATGATTGGATCCTTGACCGCTCACATACGTGGGTGTGACCCTTATTGACCATGGGTCCCAGAACAGAGTGATTGAGACTGTAGTTGTGAAGTCTCTTCATGTGTCTATCCAGTGGAAAATAAATACCCTGATTATTATGAATATTTATAGGGCTACTCCGTTATTTTTTATCTAATTTCCCATCTGCAGGTTTTCAAATGTTGAAAATCAAATTTCCTCCAGAAATCTTAACCTCTTTGTCTCCACAAAACACCAGTTAAGGAGGAAGAGGAGTTCAGCGGAATAAATAGAAATTTATTTAAGTTTCTTTCATGCATTAGCCCCGCTGAATTTCAACGGGCACCTTTCGCTAGTATATATATAAAAGTTCTATCTCAGAATTTTATGATCAAAACACCCCGACATAATTATTCATCTCACTGGAAAGCTAACTTATAAGTAGGCTACTTTTGGTGCAGGATTATACACTATAGTTTATCGCAAAAAATGTTAATGAGGACCCCTTAATCTGCTTTCTTTAGTTATTAATCACACGTGAGTTGAGGGCCTTGAAAAAAGCTAACTTGTGAACTCATCTCTCATATAATCATTGTATAATCCTTGAAAGCTCAAAAAAGTCTAAAATCATATTTTTCTATCGATTTCCCTCAACAGCGATGCTTTTACTTTCTCTTAGCGCACTTATAAAAATGCTGAAGTACTCTTTTCATTAGATGTAAAATTACCCTATGGGGAGGACGATTTGGAATACCAATTCCATTCGGAGAAAACACTTTCGTATGTGTAGGTATTCCGAAGAATACGATTATCACTCCCAATATCAATGACAAAAAAATTGCCAATTTCAGAGGAGTTTTGTAAAAATCATTTAACTTCCCTTAAATGTGTAGCGAAACTGCATTCCCATTGAAAAACAATAAATAAGCAATGAAGTTATGCAATATATTGTAGCATTTTATACGAACGCTTACATACGTGTAAGCTTTTGTTCTTATAGTACCATCAAATCACAACTTCTCCATTGAAAGGACCTTTGTATATTACTGAGATCACATGCAAACAAAAAAGGTACTTTCTGCATTTAAGAATAATCAATTAATGTTTTTTGTTAAATAAGTATAAATCTCGGTATTTTTCGAACCTCATTGCTCACGCTAATTTATTTAACACTAAAAGTATTGGAGAAAGAACCCCCACTTTCATATTAAACCGATAAGTGTTCATGTATGAAACTTTCAGTAAGAATGGTGGAGATTATGGTCATATTTACCGTTATCCTTCTCAGAATACATGATGTAAGTTTTCTCTAACCTTTTTAGTTGTGACTGCACCACTGAACGTCATTCTCCCATAAAGAGGAAAATCATCATTACGAATAATTTCGTACAGTGTAAATACTTTTGAATAAGTAGGATGTAAGCTGCATACGAAAATAGTATTATGAAAATTCCCTATGTAATGGTCAGAGAAGGAAGCCCTTTTTTCTCTTTTCTGGGTGTACATCAGCGACCCCATAAGGGAAAACGCGCCACCCTCGAACTTAATTTTGAGACATAAATGAATCTGTTTTCTAGTATTTATGCTGTCAGGCTTGCTCCTAATATATAATTGTTTAATGAAGATAATTGGCATTGCTTTTGAATCTCCCCTACCTTCCAAGTCACTCTTAAACTCACTTATGGGAAGCGTGGGGTGAACAAGATTTTCCTCTCCTGTTCTCCTTCTCCCTGCCAATATACCAAAAAAGTACGACCCCACGTCTCATAGATTTTTCCCGCAATATCCCGTGCTTATTCAAATTGGAGTTTCCATCACCTAGCCTGCAAATACACTTCCTTCTCCTCTCCCCAAAATCAGCGTAGGAGAGAGATTAAATTATACTTCCTCTTCCATTATTAAAGGCTTACTCATCACACTTTTTCAGTATTTCTATCAGTATTTCTCATAAATGTCAAAGTAAACATTTGCGACGGTTTATTCAGATATTCATACTAAAATGAGAGTAAAGAGACACAAAGAGTGACTTTCTTTCCTAATATCAGAAAATGTTGATGAGATATTCACGAAAATACTCCATTTACAAATACAGTTCATATTCTGATCTCTTGTAAGCTATTTAGTTTATATGAAAACGGAGTACCGCAAGAAGATAAAAAAATGCTCGTTGTTTTCGGGTTTTCCAACCGTGTACGTTGACATTGGCCCACAACGGTTTCGGTAGCCATCCTACTACAATCTTCAGGTCGAAGGTGATGAGAAGCTGTTTGTGGCCGCCTAATATACCGCTGGCCGTCATGGCGACCGACTTCGCTGCGCTGCGCTGTGATTGGCCGGCGTGTATAAGTCTCTTCCATGAGTTGTCTAGTGGATAGCCTTTGTCGCTGTTGAAGTTATCCAGGTACTTCCAAATCTCTATTGCTTCTTTGATTAGCCTAGGATAATATCGTCTCTCCTTTGAAAGTAATTTTGCGTCTTCGAATTTAATTGTATAATCCCTTCTCCCTTCTCACTTATTGTCATCATACAATTCAATTGTACAATTGAATTTGAAGACGCAAAATTACTTTCAAAGGAGGACCGATATTATCCTGGGCTAATCAAAGAAGCAATAGAGATTTGGAAATACCCGGATAACTTAAACAGAGACCAAGGCTGTCCACTAGGCAACTCATGGAAGAGAGTTATCCGCGCCGACCAATCACAGCGCAGCGAAGTCGGTCGCCATGACGGCCGGCGGTAAATAAGGCGGCCACAAACAGAGGAGCTAATCATGGCAGATAAAAGAAGAAGATGTTCCGTCATTGTGCAGTGGAGCGCTAGGGGCGTTCTGCGCAAAACGGAGGAGCTGCGAGTCTTCCTCCAAGAGAAAGGAGCGGCGGTCGCCTGCATCCAGGAGACGTGGCTGAGACCGGAGGACGACTGGAAAGTGCCAGGCTGGCACATCTACAGAGCAGATCGGACTCAGCGGGATGCAGGAGGCTGCACTTCGGTGCATCCTGAGCCGCGGCCGCTACGAGCAAGTCGACCAGATGCACCGAGACGGGAATATGGACCCCTTGACATCCTCCTGCCGAAGATGGCCCAGCAGGTTTTCGGCAGAGCAGCAGACTCCTCCCATCGGGAGATAAGCAACCTGGCAGCGATCGTCGCGCGGCCGTTGGACCGCTACAAGCGACCCATTGCGAGCACTGACATCGAAGACAACATATCCCCCAGGAAGCGGCCTAGGCTGCTCCCCTAGAATGCTTAGCTAAGCTGAGCTAACGACGAACTTGAGACCCGCAGAAACGAGAGCTCAACGCCTTTGAAGCCACGGCTGGTAAGGCGATCACGTCCCGGCGAGATGAGGACCCGGGATTCCATTGCATTATTCTTCTCACCACCTTCGACCTGAAGACGGTAGCGGGATGGCTACCGAAACCGTTGTCGGCCGAAGTCAACGCACGTGGTTGGAAAACCCGGAAACAACGAGCAGTAATGGAAAACGCCGCGGTAACCCTCGCGAGAATGTTTCGATAAAAAATGTTATCATGATTCATTGATCATTAATATTGGTTCGGCACTTTCAGATATTCCGTTTTAAGTTTCTGAATTTCTGCGATTCGAGCCTGATTAATTATAAAAGAAAATTATAGATAATAATATGATTTACTACTGTTATGGTCCCTGAGTTATCAGAAAATATTGAAAATTGCATTGGGAGATGCTAAACGGAGCATGATTTTCTTATAAAATGGACGTATTATACGACATTACCTGTAAAATTTCCCAATGAAATTTTAAAGACATTTATGAAAAATACATGCTATAAGTTTTGGAAAATTTTTAAATATACGTTTTATTGACTCTATTGCTCTAATATTTTTACCAAATCGATTTCTTTAACCGTGTACTGTGATAACCTTGTAGCCAATGTCCTTAAAATGTTTGATTTTAGGTAAAGTTCCTTGTATTTTAATTTCAAATTTGTCACTGCTGACTTTTTCCTGAACTGCTATTTTTTTCCCTGCCTTCTTGTTGGCTGTCTGAAAGTTTTGTCTCGTTCGCTGAGCCCAACTTCCTCTTCATGAGTGTTAAATTCATTTGGTTCCCAATAAAAAACCGTTCTAGGTCTTTAATGGTTATTTTCTTCTACTTTAACTAACTCGTTAACCTTTCATATAAGCTATATAGTTCTTTAATTTTTAAGACATCCTAAGTAAAGCTTGTGGAGAGTGTTGTAATTAATACATAAGTTTGAAGCTAAATTTGATATCTTCGAAATTTATAAGTGTGTGATTTTTACATTATATGATCTGTATATCATCTAATGCCGGAAAGTCGATCACTATCCCGCGTGCATAGTTGCGTAGGACGTCGTTCGAGTTTCTAGTTAAATAAAATTAGTCTAGTCAAAGATTAGTTATATCCAATAGGTTGGAAAATTTACAATAGGTAATGCCTAAAATATATTTCCGCGTAGCAAAATCCATTGCACCTACTATGGACGTCAAAATAATGTGCCACTGTACTTTGAAAATTTTTTTCGGAGTCCATATAAATGCTATAGCAATGTTATGGACACTATTATAATGGTAATTTTATTTTTATCTCAGTATTATCAAATAATTCTTTGATAAAATCAAGATTTTCGACTCACCTATGTAATAAACGACTCTGCGCACCCTAAATTTAGCAGTTTTGTCAATTTCATGAACTTTGTAACTCAACCTAGGGAAAGCTACGAAATGTAAAGTAATAATTTTTACAAAAAGATGGAAAAACAAATAAAGATACATAAAAAGGTAAACGAATATTTTGTTGCTAATATACGAAAAATTTTAAACAAAATCTAATCCTTCAAATTTCCCCGAAACAAAAATTTAAAGTTATGGCAACACCTACTAATTTATTTATAATTTTTATACCATCCAACTCTGTAAAAACTTTAAAATTTATGAATGTTAATTGTTTCAAATGATGCCGCGTTGCCAAAATTAATGGCGCCACTAGGCTACAGGTCCCACGGAGACAAGGCTGCTGAGCGAGGCGAAGGCGAGCAAGCCCGTTGCTCCCCTCTTTTCAAACTGCGGCGCAAGCAAATATATTACACATAACCCACATACATGACAACATTTTTATTTTTATCATATGATATAAATATGAATGATAAAGCAATAAAATTACCTTTAATATGGTGTCTATAACATTACTCTGGCAATTACACGGACCTAGATGCATTTAAATTTCCAAAATTAATCGGCACATCATGTTGACGCCACCGGTAGAGGGCGTCTATTACATCTCGTTAAATTCAATTATATATGTGTTAATAACGCAGCAACGTATATTGAGTATATGTGATTTAATATAATAAACTTTTCACTTTCTACCGTAAGTAATACAACCAAAGGTACTTTTTATTTTAACCGATAAAATTATTCTACACTTATTGTCACACTGCCTTTGAAGCATGAATGAATTGTATTGAAAAAATTATTTAACACTCAGAAAAGTTATTTGATTGTAGTTGTTCATCAAATATTTTGGCCTAAAATTGGTTATTATTTAGAATACTTTCAATCCCTGCCTTTTTATATTTTCTTTTACTTTAGGAAAAAGTTGTTAGAAAATATATTCTATTATTTCGACAAACAAATTGCTCAGCCGAATTGATCAATCAGTATGACACCAAATCTCTTTCAAAGATGCTCTTCATATTTCAAAAGAGTCCGCCAGAACAGAAGATGATGGCGTAACAGTACTAGGCTGATGAGAAAATATTTAGCGATCAGAAAAATAAATGTGTACGCATAATCTTCCGTGACCCAAGGAAATAAATCAAGATATTGGCGGAGAAGACTAAATTACTTGAGGAACTAGAAAATGCAAGGCAGCAGTGTTCCCGAAACTCAAACCTACGCATTTCCTTCGGGTGCCATTCCTCAAAATTTCCGTAGGGGGAAGCTGGAGAACAAAATTTTCTTACAATATACGTGATAATCCTGCATCTAAATGGAAAGGGATTAGATATCTACATAGACTTACAAACAATATTTATGGATTTCTCACCATTGAACTATTGGATGGCGTAATCTCTTGCCACGGTATAAGCCGAATGTGAATTTTTGGACGCAAAGGAACGCTCTTGTCTTCTATTAATGAGGACGATCTCACGGGTTTTCCTGGAAATACATTTTCGTTATATATTTTCAATTCACAGACACACCTTTATATATTCTATAAAAGTTTGTAATGGGCGTGTGATTCGCGGATAAATTTCTTCGCCACGCGTCAGGAACGTCAATACTTTGTAACACATATTGCTGATAAGAAATACTTGTACTAATGCCAAATGAGTTCATTTAGCGATATGATTGAAATTTTCATTCAATTAAAAAAACTATGCTTCAATCCATACTCCGAGCTGGAGACTGATATGACACGAGCAAATTATTACAGGCCTATGATAGAAAATGCGCGTCATCTTTGTAAACCAATCGACTTTTGGCCTGATTTATCCACTACCATCACGAACAGTAATGTTCATTTATTTTACAATTATCAAATGAAAAAGTTATGATAATTTCAAGTATATGGATTTTCTGCTATCAAGGTCATTGAATAATTCAAATTTATACTCAACTTATCTACTTTCCGGCGATTTTTCAAGTTCTTACGAATAAGTTTGTGCATTTGCACTGATAATTAATCAATGGAATATTCCGCATTAAAATACTAATTAATGTATCCACATTACAGAATGCAATTTTGTACTTGTGTATAATTATTGTTTTCCCCCAGAACATACTATTTTGGGAAACCTTCCTCTCCCTCTATGAAAATCTACTCTCCCACGTTTTTCATACCTTTCCTTCAACCAAAACTTTCAGGCGAGCAATCTCTCTACCCCAAAACCCTTCCATTTTATTAATGAATTAATGAGAAAAAAATGAAAATTATATTTTTCTGTACCCTTTGTATTTTTAAGCTTACTTCGCCTGAGGTATTATTATGAAAAAGACTGATGTTATCACCAGAAAAAAGGCATGGCGATTTCCCCCGGGGGATTTCATTCTTCTCTTTAAGGCAAAATCGGACGAGGGTACACAATGACAAGCCGAATGAAATTCCCACTTTCTCTGATCTCAGGAGTGACGTCCTTTCCCGCCCACCAGCACATCGCCTTCACATTGTATCTCCTCGTCCAACTCATTTCCCTCGGTAGTCTACCACACACTCCAATGACGGGGACTCACCCCATCCCACTTTGCGCCACTATCACGCAACCAGCATCCCCGGAGTCTCTCCATCCGTTTCTGGGAGTTTTTTTCCGCTTCCTTTCCTCTCGCTCGCTCCCAGTCTTTCATTATCTCTCCCAAAGGACCCCTCACTCCCCAGAGCGTCCGCTCACTTTCCCTCCTCATTACCACCGACCTCATCCACCTCACTCAAGGGTGACCACGTCAAGGCCCTCTTCTATGCCCTTGGAGTTGGATAGAAAAAGAAGGGCAAAACCGTAAACTTCCCCCGTCTCTAATCTAACGTCCCTACTCCTCGTTCCTTTACCATTTGTCTTTATTTCCGTCCACGCCTCTTCCTTTTCAGGGCAGGTTCTTGGCCACATCATGGGCGCTGCTCTATTCTTTAGAATGGGAAAAAGGGAGTACGGCAGACCCGTTTATTCTTCCCATCTCTTATCTATATTTTCACCATTTCTTCGGTTATTTTTCATACTCATTTTCGCCGACAGTTAACTCTCCTTCCACCGGGCTGACCCAAGTTCTCCCTCTGTGCAATCTAGACCTAGCTTCCCTCTCAAACGGAGCTTCATATTATTTTTGAACCTTATCGTCCAGCGCTATGGACGTCATCTCTAACTGTAACAAAAAGATCTAAGTTATTTACTGGAACAATTGGCTATCGAAAGAATCAATCACAGAGATATTTCATTGTTGAATGACGCATCGCAAATGGTACTCTAAACCTAGCCTCCAAACTTCACTGCCTTTGTTGCCGAATTGCAAGGAATGATGAAAGCTATTCTGAAATTCAGTATTTTCAATAGATAGACTAAGCCCTCCTCGATTCCTCATCTATGGAGAAAAACATAGGTGAAAGACGTATTTCTAACTGTGGAGCGGTTGTTATTACGTAAGCTTGAAATAATATATTCGAGTCCGTTGCACTATATGGATATTTTGCATATATGCAATATAACAACTATCATTGTCCTGCTTTAATAACTTGTCACTCAACGGGGAACTTGTTATATTTAGTGTATTCAACATTATTCACTTTCTTCTGTTATGCAAATATAGGGTTTCAGAAGGAACAGCTTTGTTCTTAAATTGCGTTAGAAAATTGTTTCAAACAGACAAAATTCTGCAGTTGTACTTAGATCGTTATAAAAATGAAACACAAATTTATGTAAGGAATGAGCAAAAGTAAGAGAAACTCTTTGAAGAAAAACATTTTTATAAGGATCGTTTTTATGTATGTACATCTCGTTCCGCCAACCCATATGAGTGTAAGTGGTAATGAGGCTATATATTTATATCGTATGCTATTTGCTTGGGTGTTAGTTTGGAGGGAGAAAATGTCACATATACAAATTACCGTATGAGATGGTAGAAAAAGGTTTGGAAGATGTATCAATAAATACTGCGTCTAAGTTATAAGGTGTCTGATATTTTTAAAAAAATTAACATTTGCCTCCATGTAAGAAAAAATAATTTTTGCAGTTTATTTTGCTTGTGATCATCAGTTAATTCTTCTTAGTCTTTTTTATGTGTTTATTTATCTCTTCGTTTAAAAGCGGTCGAGAGAAACTCACGTGGACTGCTTTGGATTTGCTTCATTGCTCACTCTGGCGTAAATGCCGCGAAAAAACCCACGTTTGAAGGGGTTACACGGTTAAAAAATATACTGAATTCAGTTTTACATCCGTCGACCAGCCACGCACCGGTAACGCCGGACTATTTTATACTTCGCTCGGAAGAGCGCCCCCATTCCCCAGATCCCCTCTCCGAAATCCCTCTCACGCTTGAGAATTTCAAGAGCACGACAAACTGCTAGAAATTTACGCAAGCACCACATTCCACTCTTTATCGCCACCTCATCGACTGAGAGTGACCGGCATGGAGAGTTTTCTCCCGTTTCAATTTTATTTAAAATTATAAGATATAATACACTAGGTTTTCGGATTAAACTTAAGCTATATTTCATCCACCTGTCATTTATTACCTTCTGTAATTCAGTCCTTGATGCCGCCGCGTCAGACTTGGCATAATTATTTATGTGGAGCGAAAAAATATGTTAGCGAAGGTATTAATTTTCATATTCGAGGTGTTACCTTGACTGAGGAGAGAGGAGGTTTAAATTAAGTTTATTAACTGGGCAAATAAGCGCATCTTTAATCGTTTTCTCAGAGTTCCATGGCCCTGGTATCCTGACCTTCGAACCTTTGAGAACATTGTGACTACACTCAAAGCTAGCTGAACAAGATAATAATATCCCTAGCGGTGTGAAATTTGGAGAGAAATAAATCTGGGAGACAAAGGTAAAACCTACATAGAGGAACATTGGGGGGCGATTCTATTAGTCGCCAATATTAAAGCATAAAAACTTGGGGCATACAATTCACTTCTAATAGTCAGAATATTTGGTAAATACAAAGAATTCAGATAAAGAATTTTAATAAAATAAAAAAGGCTATGGGTTCTCAGTCGGCCACATGCTGTATCCTGTCATCATTGAAACACGGTGTGACTCCTCCTCATGTCTCTACTCTTATCATCCCATTGCCCAAGACGCTTATGTATTTTCTTGAATGAATAACAAGTGCTTATACTCCACAGTTCGGCCGCTGGCATATTCTATTATTAACACCACCTGCAATCTTCACGGAATACATATCAAGCACAACCTCCCAAAATAACGTGGGGTTTTCTCAACTGATTTGTTTAAATATAATACACCACAAAATGAAGGTATAAATTCTGACTTGATGGTGTGGGTATTCGTGTGGAGTATATTTTGGCTTAGTGACACCACGTGGGCTACTAATTTCACATACATATCTAACGGAGAAAGCTAATTATGGCAGTTTTCGTTCATGGGTAGGATTGTGAGGATGCAAGCACGATGCAGATATTTTTCCCTATCCTACTAGCTCATTTTTAAGCTAACTTAGTGATAGAACATCTATATATGTAATTAATATGTGCATAAAAATCACTCCAAGCTTGTTGATTAATCCATTTCATTGATATGCAGACGCAATCTCCTACATAGGTACTCGCTCTATTTATCATTCGCCTACCCTTACTTATCTTTATCTCCGCCGTGTCTCTTTCAGATCAGTCTTTCTCAGCCATCAAGTCCTCCACACACTTCCTCTTTTCCTTATCACCATTCCTTTGTATAGTCATGCCTGCCAGTCATACATGCTCTCCGAGGGACGGAGGTCAACCAACCTCACATGATGACTTTCTCTTACGCAGTGCCCTCCTCTCTTCATGTCTCTTGTCTGCCTACCATCTCTGAATATCTTTTCCCAGACTCTTATTCTCATAACTTTCACGTCTCATCTTCCCACAATGATCACAACTTCATTAGTGTCTTGATCTTCCACCCACTGCAAACACAACCAGCTCCTCCAACGCAGACATGGTGGCGCTTTCTCCTGCTTGCTTTCTTTATAAAACGAGGTATAAAATTTCAGAAGGAAACATTTTCGACTAAAAATAAATAAATTTATATTTCATGGGATGTTGAAAGCATATTTCTTGTTTTAATATGGAAGAGAAAGTACTACTTTTTTAATATTATTAAAAACACTTGATCTTGAAAAATATCAGTTTAGGTGAAAAGTCTCAACGCTATGAACTCTACGTATCAGTATGGTTTATTGAATGTAATGTACACATAGATTTCAAGAGAGTTGCAGACACAAGAAAACCTGTGCGTACATACACTCAAATATTTTGGAAATTAATCAGAACGGCCTCTAACGCTGTCTCACTAAAGTTTTTCACGATATGGTTCCAATTGCTAAAGGTAACTCAATATACCACAGGATAATCTGGTAAATCGGGTCTGTGAACTTTCTCAGTAATGTTCAATTTCTTATTAATTAATAGTTATAGATATTGTAGAAAGTAATAGGCGAAAAGTTGGTGAAAAATTATTGCAAATTTTAAGATGTGTTTTTGAAAATCCCAAAATTATAAAATCATGCCAACTGGAATATGATTAATATTTATTGATATTGACCCAAAGTTCTACTACTTCACGATGATACAGTGCGTCTAAACAATTGTTGTAATAAAGTTTTTCTTATAATTAAGTTCGTTAATAAATCAATCAATAATTATCAGATTCCAAACAATGCCGACTGAATACATATATCATGATTAAAAGCGAAGATGGTTAGGTCTGGCTTTCACCGATCAATTGAATAAAACTTGATGGAAGCGATCACTTCAACAACAGCCGTTTTTTGCCTAGTCTTTTGGGTCCCGTAGAAATCAGAGACGTCATGAATATTTCAAATGTAGAAATCAGAGACGTCATGAATATTTCAAATGTAGAAATCAGAGACGTCATGAATATTTCAAATGTATCCGGTAAGATATTGTGGAGCATCATCTTGAATTTTAAATGGCAAAACTTTGTAATGTCCTCTCCGTCCAACCTAGTGGATATTACTAGGTTTTTCTAAATTAGTGATGAATATTGTTTGAACTAATACAAAGAAACATGAACCTTTAATGTTGTACATATCTAATGGTACACTTACTTTCATAAAATCCTCCGTCCATTCCTTTATGTTCAGAAACTATTTTGCATTCTTACCTTGTTTCTAATTCTATTTATTCAGCTTCTGCATTATCTCTTCTTTGGCTAACCCTCTCACTCATTCCTACATCATCCTCATTCCGTCTGTCATATGAAACCCTCCCATGCCATATTGCACGCCTTCATCAATTGAGCAGCGAGGACGTCTATTGCGTTGGCCCTGGTGACATGAGTTAGTCCCTCTGAAATTTTTATACGCTGCTCTGGCTGCCCTTTACCTCTTCCAGCTTTGTCGTCACGACTTGTTATCCCTGCATATGAATAAATTATTTCCATTTCTAGAGCATGGTTTTATGGAAAACATTTTCGTTGCTTCGCACACTCAATTGACGTGATTTTATGCCTCGGATTTTTTAATATATTATATAGTCAATTGTAATTTAAGTTTTTTCACACTCTAATCGTTGGCTATTTGCGGCATCGTCGTATTGCAACTGCTCTATTGACTGGGTATGCTCTAGTGCAGTGAATTCAGTTGAATCCTTTGACATGTGCGAATTTCCACAGAGGAAAAAATCATCCGCCTTGACCGGGACTCCGTAAAAAGTGGAACTCCGTGGCTAGTCCCGGATAGCTTGAAATTTATCATTTGACATATTTACATTTCACCTTACTCTTGGAAGTTGCACTTTATCTTTTACTCTATTCAATTATTTCGGTGCTTCCAATGAAACCAGAAACCTACACACTATGGGCTTAAATCAACAAAAATTTGGATATGGTCCATTGTTTCCTTAAAAAGGCGCTATCTCTGGTAAAAACACAACTAATCAATTTAATTTACAGAAACTAACAAAAGAGAATTATATTTTAGCATCTTACAGCATGGAAGAAAATCCACACAACGTCAAGAGATAGGAGGCCAAAAGTAGTTTCTTATATTATTCCTCTATTATTTTTACCCTCATTCTTTCTTTGTCTTATATTCATTTAACCTTTCTTGATAAGTCGCTATATACCGCCTTTCGTTTCGTCATTTTCCTTCTCTCTCTCTGCGCAATATTCCTTTCCCAAAACAATGATAACATTTTCTTCTCCATTAATATTTTCCATCTCACCTTGACGCTCTCACTGAGTCCCAATGATGCCAGAAAGAAAGCTTTGAACCGGCTAAGAGCGTAAGACGTTGATGACTTTGATTCTAAAGCATCACCCAATTTGCCTTATATTTCAATGGCACTCAAAATAACTAGAGCGCGAAATAAGTTTATAGGATGGATATAATTACATTTTAGTCACACTTACGAATAAAATTCATCACAAGTTTCTCATTTAGTTGCAATATTAATTTGTCGGCATCGTTCTACGATTGCTACTTGTTTTGTCAAACGTTTGGTGGTGTAGGTATATGGATATCATGAAAATAAAACCCTACGTGCTTTTGCCTGCTTTTTTGGAGCTCCTTAAAGAAATTAGCCTTTCAGTTCGTTGACCAAGATAGAGGACTCGTATATTGCGAATTTAAATCACCATTTATCAAAGATATCATTAAATTATATCGTTAATAATTTATACAGTTTAGCGATTAACTACATCTGCTGATACGATTCGTATACTTTCATATATATAATTAGACGTAAACATTCAACTTGAGAGAAGTTAAAGCAAGATGAAATGACTACTTGCATAAATAAAATTGCATTAATGGATTGATGCCGAACTCTTCATGCGACATTCCGAGATTCTCGATGGTAATGAATGGCAAACAATATGTTCAGAGGTATATACATCAATGCGGTCATATTTAGTTGACACGTTTGATATATAAATAAATGAAGAACATCAATATATATCCTAAATAAGAGTTCTTTTTGGTGCATATAAAGCTGAAAAATATGCTGCAGCGACGGTACTTAGCCGGAAGGCTCGCCTTTTTATGACCGCGTGTGATGACGTCAGAAGCACAGTACGCAACCTCTCTCTTCTAGGAGGTGCTGACTAAACTCATGACTAAATTACATCTTCCCTGTCATTGTGTTGACTTTATTAATGCTCGGGTTGTTGAAATGCATGCTTTGTTAGAAGAGCGAGAGTTCATTACCCTGTCTCTTGAGCGACGTGAAATATTTCCTCCGGAACGCGCGCAGAATTTTACTTATTCAAGGGAAACTCGACAGAGGATTCGAAAATTAAGCTTGCGCCAGTGTCTCTCAAGGAAACAATCTCCCTCACAATAAATCTAGATTCCTTAGCTTCCGCGATTCCTTGCCGTTTTCTTAACAAACCCATTCTCCCTAGAATATAATGAAGTATTCAATTAGGTTTCAATTCGTTTGCTTGCAGTTTTATTTTAATTTTCAAGTCACCGTAGAAAAGTACGCCGAAACAAAATATAAGTTAAGCATAGCCCAGTATGTTCTTAGTAGCCTCAATCTTATTCAAAGTATTAGTAATGTGGCCTTATTTTTTGGATTCCTTCTTTGACAATTAGTAGTTTAAACACCCAAAATACTTTGGCACTCTACGCACATCACAAATAATTAACTAGTTTGAAGAGGGTTACTTGTGAGTTTTAAATGACTTAAGAGACGGAATCTTTATGTGCTTTTTCCCACCACCACGGATAAAATTGGTTACGGTCGTATCTATTTGTTGATTTTTTGGCAAAAATTGAAAAGACTTCTCATTTTTAAATGTCTATTTGACTACCTGTGCAAAAAAATAAACATAAAATAGGCATAAAAACTATAGAGATATTTTTGCAACTTGAACAAATTTGGCGAAACCACATTTTATTCTAGTCCGTCAATATCGTCGTCATCAGCATTTCACTCGAAGTTCATTGTGGCATGAGAAACTGCCTGGGCGGAATAATATTTATTAATGACTTCTTAATATTGTATGAGATAGCACTAATTTGAGCCAATAAAAGTTGATTTCATTAAGGGTGATCGGAAAAATAAATGGTATTCCATAGCGGCGTATATCTTCATTTTATATATGTTCCTAGTCATATATCGTCACTCCATAGCGGATTATTTCTTATATTTTCATTCATAATGCGATGAATGAAGCTATCTCTGCCTCAAAAACGGGAGAGTATTTAAATAACAAAAATACAATCGTACTAAAATTGGCATTCAGTTCATTTAAAAAAATTAGAATCCGATATCCAGAAATTAAATTTGGGAGCCCATGAGCTGAAACACCATAATACCGGCTCCTATTTACTGAGAAGCAATTTACTACTCGTTCTTTCATTCATAATGCGATGAATGAAGCTATCTCTGCCTCAAAAACGGGAGAGTATTTAAATAACAAAAATATATCTCGCAACCTGTTCCGACGTTTTAATACGTTCATTTTTAATGATTAATAGTGCCATTGCAACTTATAATACATCTTAGTCAGGCCAACCCTGTGCGCACATGTTATCAATCTATAGCAGGATTCACCTTTATATTATCATAGATAAGTAAAACAAAACACGGGAGATAACTTCCCATTTACCTAAGAATTTTTTTTATTTATTCCACGGATGTATATTGAGATAAGAAACGTAAAGTTCAAGCGCAGTGCAGTCTAAAGCTATGGTCCTCGGGACTTATACCGTAGAACTACCTATAATATAATGCTATAGTATAGGATACACTGCGTTATCCGTAATTATTGAGGCTAAGTTACAACATCAAGCTCTCTTCCTTCTGCATTGATATTTTATCAGCGTAAGCGCAGTGAAATAGCCATTCGGGACTCGCTTGTGCCTGAGCTTCATTAATTTATTCTCATCATATGGGCCAAATTAGCCTGGGTAATTCGACCCTGCTGTTCTGTTAAGGATGAGCACTGGTCAAAGTTTCATGTTGCTCATGATCCCTTTCCTGGGAGCCAGTTATATCGGAAGGCGAGAAAATGCTATTTTTAGTAAGAAGGGTAATTTAAACACTCCAGTAATTATACGCACTCTACCAAGTACCATAGGAAGGGAAAAGCTCCATAGCCGCACTTCCACTGCCATTATAGTGCTACATACACAATTTTTTTGAATGTATGATCTCCATTTTTTCTATTACATAAATAATAAGCGGGATAAGTATCACTTAGACTACTGTCACTCCAATTGAAAGTCACAACTGAAATCTACAACCCAATTGTAAAGTTTGATCACTATATCAAAACTACTGATCATAGTAAACATTATTATCATGAAATCCAAAGTCTGCAGCAATTGTATCAAAATTGGCATTCAGTTCATTTAAAAAAATTAGAATCCGATATTCAGAAATTAAATTTGGGAGCCCATGAGCTGAAACACCATAATACCGGCTCCTATTTACTGAGAAGCAATTTACTACTCGTTCGTTTATACGAACAGTACTTTTTTTAGAAATAAATCCTGAAGTCGGAAGTTAAATTCTGATTCTCATAATTAGTCTCGTTGGCGTGTACACTACTTTTGTTATTGACTACGGATATGCACTTGCTGCTTAAAAAGCAAATTATTGAAGTTGTATTTAAATGGTGAAATACCTTATGTAAAGTAATAATACATATTTAAGAGTAATAAATAATTAAGAATAATAAGAGTTAAATATTAACATATTATCACAAGAGAAATAATAATTTTAAAAAATTAGTTTTTACATTCCCAGTAAATATCCATTTATTTCAAATTGTTCTATTAATGCGCATTGACACCATTCATATATTTTCCTATGGCAGTAGAACGCCTGTGCACGAGACGGCAGTGGTGTTAGAGTATCCATAATTTAAGCGCTGGTTCTTTCGTTTTAGTATCGATTTAACACAGCAGCCGCTAGTACCGAAATAGAAAAAAATAATATTAGCCATAGGTCCAAATTTCGGTATTTTCTACCGATCCCTAGTGAGATCTCCCCGTGAGAACATCTCCTACTCGCCGGCGTTTTCTGCTCAGTTCCCCCGTGTCTCGCAGCAGCACTTTTGTAATTCTTCCGAGGAAGTTTTCTCTCCTCCACACCAAATTCCCAATTAACTGCAGAGTCTGGTATACGAAGTATACTGCTCATCCATCCTGCTTCAAGGCTCAACGACCTGAACCCTGCTCAGTGGCAAAAAGGTCGTCCAACATTCACGATTCCTTTCGACGCCGGATGCATTTTAACAGAAATTGAGGGCGACGGCGGACGGACGTGGACACATTGGATGGATGAGAGAAGGCAGAAAAGAGTGGATCGAAGGGCCAAGGGAAAGGTGTTGAGAGAATTTTCCTCTCTGTGTGGAAGTTAACTCTCTAAGCGCTAGTCTGAGTAGGGGCAGATTGTGTCGTTAATTGGCATTTTAGACCTTTGCCACTGGAAAATCACATTTGAAGCAAACGTTAACTTTAAGAGTAACGTTACTTCAATAGTAACCGAGATATATATTAATAGGATGAATGGATGAGAGCGTGGAAAACACTCCATTTCTAAATTTATATATTGTTCTCCCAAATCCGTGCCCATTTTGGGAGAGAAAGAGGCTACATATCAAAAATAAGAAAATCTAAAAGAGTTGGAAAGGGAGATGAGGACGATAGGAATGAACGGATGCGATCAAGCAGTGAATAAATTCGTGTTCGCCGATCAATATTTTTGTTGAGTGGCGGGTGTTAGGCATTAACGAAAGGGATCCTATTGAATGTAAAAGGGGCAATTGGCTAGGAGATGCTATTAAATGATAACACATCTCAGTAAGAAGCCTCAAAAGTTCCATGAAAGAAATCTTATTTTAAAATACACATTGATTGATCAAGAAAGGAAAACAAGGACATTCATAGCTTCATATTATTTGCGAAGTAAGAACAAGAAATAATGTAAAAAACCACAGCCATTATTTAAAAAAATGGCAAGTTGCCTACCAACACCCGTATCAAAACACACGCATATAAATATACATATATTCCATAACTTTAGGGATTATTTCGTAGTTTTTATGTTCTTTCATGCGTTATGGATGATGTCGTAGTAAATTTTCTTAGAATTAAACGAAAACACTCTTACCTTATCCGACGTATCCCTTTTTACCCCATATGTTCCATTAATATGATCGTTTTAAACCCTGTATTGCAAATTTTCTTGCAGTAGCATGCAATTACATAACATGCAACATATCATCACACTATTACCACAATGAGTTCATTTAAAACTCACCTAAAAAGTTTTATTTCAGTAGAAATTTTCATTTTTATCCTAATATAAGGCTTGGCTCTGTTTCCTGCTCCTTTATCGTAATTTTAATATCTTTATTCCTTTGATATATTCGAAAAAACTATATTTGTCCCTTTCATTGTATTTTTGTCAAGTCTCGAATGGAGGCAGACGTGACCCGTGTTCTGTCATTCTTCTGAGGTAGTTGTCCCTCAGAAATGCGATCTTTCTTTCCTTGAACATTCCTCTATGGAATCTATTTTTACACCTTAATTCTTGCTCACCTGCGTTTTAATATTTTTAGACCCGGTAAGTTCATAGAATTTCCCAACGGGTAAGTTCCTTCCTCTCCGTGGACGTTACCTTGCATCCGAATGTTTGTAGGAATTTTTGTGCTGAGTATTGAAGGAGTGAGTGAGGATTAGGATTTTGAGTCGGTGTCTCCGTAAATTTTTCCGCGAGTGAACAAAAGGGGAGAAGCTTGCTTGAAATGTATGCCATCGCTTCCGCTTTTCTGCAGCACCGAATATCGTCTTTCAGTCTTTTCGCGTATCCCGAAACAAAAGCTGCTTAGCGGTTTTTCTTGAGGGAAACTCATTCCGAATTTTCACATCTACAAAAATCCTAGTTTCTCAGCTGACACATTTTCCCACGCCTGTAACCCTTTTGACTGTAAAAACAAAATCCCTGGGCGATTAGATTTCATTATAGAGAATCTGAGAACTCGCCTCTGGGAATTCACAACTAATAACTATTCACATATTTTATAAAAGCCTGGTTACTTTTTATGATTACTCATAGAATCTATGATTTTGTACGCTTTAATATTTAAAACCCGTGCCATATAAACCAGCTTAATTTCAGCCTCCATGGAGGCTGGGATTCTAGCAATTTCATATTACGGCTAGTAATGGAATAAATTTTCCTATTCAGGCATTTTTATCAAACTTTCATGTTCGTACTTCACCTTATATAGGTATTTAACTAGGCCTTTACTTAACTTTACATATATCTAAACAGAGTATACATATGTTGCTGATGTTACTTTCCAATTTTAACCCACATAATATCCGCAAACCGTATACATATGGAACAGAAAATTTAAAGGTTTAGTCAGAGGATTCTGATGATACTCTTCAAAATTTATCAATATGTTATTTGCCATGTTAAATAAAATGTGCTTGTGAGACTGTTTTGCATGATATTCCATGAATACAACCTTTAGATTAAATTAAATGCAACTACTGATAAAATAAAGTTTCTATCTTTGATTGTTCAGATATTGGGTAGTCATCATTTATACCGTAGCCATAGTTTTGTCTGAAAGTAAAAAGCAAGTAATTGATTGTGTCCAATGGTTATATGCATGATTACGACTTACATTCTTTCAGACTAATGGAAATGATTTTAATGCCTAACTTGATTGGTATTTTCTCCATTTAAACTCGATTCAGGTGCAAATTGGGCGGTATACTACAGAGATAGCGAATTTGAAGCGTATGATCGAGAGTTAATACAAAAGAAAAACATAATTCATCCAACCAAACACATAACTCGTCCATGTGCTGAGAAATTTTTGCTGCGCTTATCATTAGATGAGGTGAATAGCCCATAGCTATTTCACTACACAGAGGGAACATATGGATTTTGTGAAGAATGCCTTTATTTCTCCATAATATAAAAAAGGCGAATGTTTGCAGCATTATATATTTAGGAAATCTTAGTAGCCATGTCGTAAAATTTTTGTGTATTAATATCTGGAACTTACGCTATGAATCTCAAATTGAAAGAATTATTTGTCTGAAATGCGTCATTTTTAATGCTATACTTCCCAGGTTTGGTTTACTTTTGTAAATCGATATTAGAAAAATTACCATTTGCTTGAAAATAAAAATGTTCGATAAACTCGAATAAATATATTTTTGGATTTTAGAACTATCACGTATAGATTTAATTACTGGTATGTTTGAATGGGTTCGTATTTAGGTTCAGTTGATTTTTAGTATTGCAGTCGCATAAAAAAATCCATTTGATATGATATTTAAAGAACTCCAAGGCAAAGGCGCCAACTCAAGTAATTACCTGGTCGCAAAGTTGCAGGTCCATTCCCGGCGGGATAACGGCTCCTGCGAAAAAAATATGAACCCAACCTCGGAGAGAACTGCCTAGCCACCACGAATACGTTATTCCCAAAAGGTTTTCTAAGACGAAACACCCGTTTTAACGGGACAATATTGTCACGGACTATGATTGGCGGTGCTAATGCATACATAAAAGCACTCGGTCCCAGCGCAGGAATAACAGTTTTTCGCCTCGGGCGAACACGACGAAACACTGAGAAAAAGAGGAGTTTAAAGCGCTGTAAAGTTCAGTTCGCCATCTTCAAAGGTTGCGTGGGAGGGAAGGACCTCCTCATATTGCACATTTTTGGTCGAAATTTTGGAGATATTGAAACATTTACAATTGATTGTTTAAAAATATGACAAAAGAGTCAACTATCTTGGGGATTGAAAATTAATATAAAGTGCATAAAACAGTTGCAGAATCATTTAATATTTTCAATAAAAACATTAATTAGCAAGCAAAATACACTTATAAATTATTATATTTACTATAAAAAATAAAAAAATGTCTTACTTTCATGTTTTAATTCACATATAAAACTAGCGGAATGTACCCGATGAAACTCAACGGGTGTGAAAAACATTGAACTTATTTTACACTATCGATAGCAATCGAAACATATCGATATGTATCACGCACAATGTAATTTTTATGGATTATATGGATTCTTCTACTTCAATGAATACGTTCTAAGCCTATATTCACCATACATCCATATGTAATAATTATAATATAGTAATAATTTGATAATAAATTATTTACAAAATAGTTTACATGCTGTAATTTACCTTTGGATTGGATACAAAAAAATTACAACTAAAAAAGGAATATTTATACTAATTTTTCTGGTCATTAATATTCATAAATAAAATAATCACAATTGAATTTATATATATTTACCTTTAAACAAAACTTTTATACAATAACATAATTATAATTTAAGTCCTTTCCAGGAATTACAGAGTGGTATACAATAGATAACCCCTAAGGATAATCCTGTGTTGGGTCTACTGACAAATTAACCATGCAAAAAGCAATAGCAACAAACAAAATTGATTAAAAAGTTTCGATAAAACGCTTAACAATAAAGTGAAGAAACTAATACAAAAACACAAAAAAAGACTCAGAGATATACAGAATTATATACAGTGGTTACAAAAAAAAGACACATCAACACATGATCGGGCACACTGACTATAACAATGGCATGACGATATCACTTAATTTATTACATTTAGTTCAATAAATATTTCATGCAAATTACAAAACAAAATCTCGATATTTTTTATTAGTGATAACCAAGTTTTTATTTTCTTAAGTAATTTTCCTGCGTGTTTTTCTTCCTTAATGTGGTTCAGAAGGACGATAAATATTTTTCGAGATATAAACAGAAAACATTTTTGAAATGTAGTCAAATTGGGCTTGGGTAAAAAAATATTATTTCTTTCTCGCAAGCTCAGGATTTCAGTCCTGGGTCGCAAGTTCACTTCGTCGCCACTTCTTAAATAGAAATTCTCTAAGACACTATAAAAATACATATATCTGAGAGGCAATATGTTCAGTTCTAAGAACAGTGGGAAAGCGTGAGAGAAACGGTTTTTGTGAATTATCACTCGTACTATCCTCTGTGTGTTCGGCTTCAACAATGTTATTGTTCGTGAAGGGGACAGCGTACCATAAACGCTGAAATTTCAGCAATTTTATTATTTTTTGTAAATGTAAATTAAATCAGCTGGCAAACAACAATCGATTGCAAAAATAATAATTTTATTTATTTTCCTTCCAAATAGTCTTTGTCGCGACTGTGTGTGACCATTATTTCTTATTTAAATATGCATAATAAAAAATATCTTCATGCCAAAGAAACGAAGTTTACATGTGTTTCTTATATCGACCGCTCCTAGCCGCAAAGTAGTATCTCAAAAAATCATTCCATTCAGGCGTATCTTGAATTCCTAGTCCACAAAATCGTATGTGTAAAATTTGAGCTATATAATCGTATCTAAAATTTTTCCCATAAAATCGTATGTCAGAATACCAGTCCACAAAGCCGTATCTCCAAAAATCAGTCCAGATAGCAGTATCTCAGCAGATAATTTAATTTTCGTTTTGAGAACTCGATTTTCATTCATCTTTTTAAATTTATAATATATTAAAATATATAATGTAATTAATAAAATTATAATATAATTTTAAAAAATGAATGAAAATCGAGTTCCCAAAACGAAAATTAAATTATTGGCTGAGATACTGCTATCTGGACTGATTTTTCGAAATACGGCTTTGTGGACTGGTATTCTGACATACGATTTTATGGGAAAAATTTTAGATACGATTATATAGCTCAAATTTTACACATACGATTTTGTGGACTAGGAATTCAAGATACGCCTGAATGGAATGATTTTTTGAGATACTACTTTGCGGCTAGGAGCGGTCGATATGAAACGCTTTTACTTATCTGGAGTGGAATCGGAGACCATTAGGTAAACAAAAAGAAGCCATAAACCTTCCGAGTGACATAAGCATCATGTAACAAAGTTTTACGTCATTCCGTGCAGCGTTTGGCAGTTATAAGTGTCCGCATGTTTACACTTTCTTTTTTATATATAAGAGAAGATAAATATTTTTTCGTGTCGTGTTAAATTATCATATTTTGTCTGAGTTATTTTTATGTGGATAGTGTATTTCCTGACGGATGTGCCGTTATTGACAGACCGCCCCAGGTGTCTCGAACTGTGGCCACGCCACTCCAATGGGTTATTGAGTTGTAAAAAAGGAAATCCTTGGAACATTTGGTGGGGGAACGGAAGGCTGAAACGATTATTACTCGGTGTGTTTGCGTCAAAAGAGAGCGCAATTTAATATCCGCTACTTGAGGGGCGATTTCCCTCCGCGTCACGCCTAATAATCCGATTCCAATTTCAGAGTCTCTGAGCGTTAAATAAAAAATGTAATGGCCTCGTGGCAAGTTGAGTTCTTCAAAGTTTTTCCTTGGTACTTGACCCACTTTGTTGGATTCAGTGTTGAATAAAGCCGTTTATGAATCAGATATTCCCCGAAGTGTTTTTTTTCAGCACCCATTCCCGGACAAAAATCTAAGTGGTAATATTCATTGTTTTTTTTTTAACAGCGTGAAACCAATTACTGAAATGAGGACAAGAATGACATAGTGGAAAAACGTTCAGTAAGACGACACCAGAATTTATATCGTCCTCATTTGAATCAATACCAATCTACTTGCATGAGTAAAATAAGTCTATATCTCATAATAATATCTTTAATTTGAAAGAAAGGGCATGAGTAATACTAAAGAAACTGCATTTATTAAATATATTTTTTTTATTATTTTATATTATATTATTTTATCCCAATACGGCTCCCAAAAGTGATCTATTGGAAGTAATACTCGGAGTCGGTAAAATTTTTGTGTTGTGCGAATTGCCTATACTCTAAATTTTCTGTTTTTTCTTAGGCATTGTATAAGCCATAGATTTCGTCAAATAAACTTTAAATTTCAGATTTGTAATCCAGAAACATGTATCTATTGTTAATTTTTACCAATTCTTTACTATATGCAACAAATTATTCTCCATAACCGTTTGTTTTCCATTTCCGCCTGAATTTTCGCAAAATTTTAAACTTTAGATCTCGGGCGGCAGTGGTTAATATCATCCGAATTCGATTTTGCATGCGAGATCCTGATATCAGTACACAACTTTGCCGCACAGAGCAAATTTGAACCGGATATAATACCTTTTTTTCTGCCCACCCTAATGAGTATTGCTGAAATAATATTTTGTTGAACAATATACTTAGAGCGGTGTTCTGCCTTGCTTATTATTAGTGTTATATGATTTGGGTATTTATGGTGAAAATTTTCCGGGGCCTTTCTTAAAATAACCAGGCATTTAATATCAATTAACTTGGATATATTTTTTTTATTCATATATAATTATATTTCATTTGCATTAAATTAGTACATTATTCATGTAATTTATTTCTGATTCTCGTTTAATTTTAATTTACTTCCATTATATTGTGTAGAGTTCGTAATTTATACTTTATCATAAAGTTTTCTGTTTGTATTAATTAAGCTTCCATTTTTAACTTTCCACTAAAATCTACACCCTTGCGCTCTGTTGTTTATTGTATACCCGCCTTTGCAATCGCAGGTTTTTCTTTCAGATAGCATCATCCATGTTAACTTCCGTAGGATTTTAAAGTGTTATACTTACTGTTTGCGAAGTATTTCGGGCAAATATCTCTCATTTTTTTATTATTTGGCGGCAGGATAAATGTTGGTTCCTCGATTTAAGATATGATATTATGTTATCTTTAAAGTATAGTGGCGATAATTGAAAGAATTGCATCGAAACAAAAGGTTACACTTTATTTGTTTTTTTAATCTTCGTATTTAATACAATGGAATTGGTGTGGAGGCATCCAAGGTGATTTATTGAGTTCAGATTATTCGGGTTTTTCCCGCGTTGCTTCATTTTAACGGACAACAGAAATAAATATTTCCCTCAGCTAATACGAGAGGCGATTGAAATAGCCAAACATCAAGAAAATTTCAACAGGGAAGACGGCTATCCTCTCTCCTCTATGTCCAAACGTCTTTTACAACAATTGGATGCAAAGGTCTAGCCGGCCAATCAACGTGCGCCTGACTTGCTCAGACGTTAGGTATATAAAGGAACATGAATCTCTGCGGCTCATTCAGGACCTGACGACGCTAGCTGTAACGTTAGCGAAACTGTTGTCCGTTAAAATGAAGCACCGCGGGAAAGACCCGAATAAACTGAATACAGTGAAATTTCCATGAGAAAAGATCAGCCTCGGTCAGGAATCGAGTCACGGAGCTTTTCTGGAGCCCGGAATCGGAGCTTTGGCTTTCCGGCCCAGTGCACAGACCACTACGCTACCTAGACATCCTAATCCTACTGGAAATTTATCCCAGCATTTAATATCCATTGATGTATTATCAAGTCGTATGTGATAGTTTACTCTTCTTTCCTCGATTTCCTCTCTAAAAGCCGTACGACAGAAATGAGGGTTTTTTTGTACTTCACAGTATAAACTTTGAATATGGAGTGATGCATCAAAATACTTTTGATTATAACTTCAAAGATAGAAAAATTAGGAGGGATTGAAATAGTGAAGAGAGGATAATTATTATCGTAGTTGTGGATAACTACAGCCATTCACTTTGAGATCAATACGTGTCAGAGTCGCAGAGTTTATGTTTCCTAACCAACATTCGCTCTTCCGTTGCTATGTAACTAACCAGTCCTAGGGCGTTAAACCATAGCACATGCATCTGCATGGGCGTAAAATTTAACGACATAAGAAGCCACCGCGTAAAGAAGCGCGAATCTCACTTTTAAATCCACAAAGTCCTTGAGGAGAGAGGGAAGATAAGGAAATGAGAAGTAAAAGATAAAAGTAGTCAGCTTTACTCCTCCCATTTCACGACCCTGACGCCTCAAGTTAGCACTGAGTTTATGCATGCATATCTGCGGCGCCTGTTCCCGTTTACATAAACCGAGCAAGTGAAATGGCTCTGGATTTAGCTGAGACTACTGATAGCAGAGACTTCATGAACAGTGCCTCGACGCATGCGGAGTGAATGCATAAATTCTTAAGTTTGGCAGGAATGGCATAAAACAGCATAAACAAGCGTGAATAGAGCTCGGTTTATTCCTATTCATACATAGAGATGTCACATATAGAGAGCCTTCTCATTTCTTTTTTTTAATAACGAAGTAGCTGAAAGTAGATGGTTGTTAGGGAGAAGCCTATGGTTAAAGGAGACATTTTCATCAGGGAGAAGAAGATGTGAAAGACACACGTTTGTTCGTTATGTGCAGCGGCTGCATAATACATAATGCATTATGCACTGCTTGGAATTTGCGTCTAATTACATTAACTCTAAACTAACCTAGAAAAATAGAATTTAGGGCATATAACACTGTCTGCGCAAATTTCCTTCGTATATCATCATACTTGACGAGAGAAATGGAAGGCCGTCATCCACATATTAGCATTTAACTCTAATTACGGGTATCCTTAGCCTCCACTTCTGTTATATGGCTGCTTTTAGTACTGTAACGAAACTCCAGACGACTTTTAGTGCCAAACGTCGGAAACTTTTTTGCACAATTCTACCGGAATTAACCTACTACAATATTTTTTTTCGTCTTCCCAGCAACATCCTTCTTACCCTAGTAACGACTGATGTGAAGGGCTAAAATATTCCATAAAAATCCAAAGTACAAATTTTCACACCACCGCTAATTACTTAAATAGTTCAAAATGTGCCAGTTTCCGTTACCTGGCTATGTTACAGTACTCTTTCCTAAGTTAAATTTAATCATCCTCGTTTTTTCTTGAGTGGATCGACGCTAGTAATAACAGCGCACAGCTCAAGAAGATAAATAGTAGATCATGGTATTTCTGTTCAACGATAGTACCTGTGAGTTTCCCCATTTACGAACTCATGGCTCATGGAATTCTCCCGGAAATTGTTATATTTATTCACACCATTTTAGCAGATCGACAGGGCGCTTACTATGGTGGTCAATGCTAGAACCTGTAACGTGGGCGCAGCCTATCCGCCATATTTGTTAACCCCGATTTTCCCTCAGTGCTTACGGGCTGGCACACAAATTTTGAATTTTACGATATTATTCATCAATTACTAACTAAAAATCAACATGTGTCTACCTCCTTAATATGCATTCTTCTCACTTATATTATTTTAAATTTGAACTAATTATAAACAGCGTTCCCGGAGAAAGCTATGGTAAAATCAAGTAGAATCTATAGCACGAAATCTCCAATAAATATTTCCATAGTTAGTTGCCTAAACTTTCAAACAGATGGTGGAGACCCTCGCTATAAATCCACTAATAACTTCATTTTGTAATGCAATTCAAAGGTAAGTAATGATAGAGCAAGGATAACCAATGTGGATGTTCTATCCTTTGTCAGAATAAAGATTAATGATACAATGCCCTACCCTTATAGCTGAATGGAGAAACTATTACGAAAAGTTTGTCTAGAATGTCATGGAAACCGTTATACATTTAAATTTCCAAACACAACGGAAAGAAAAAATAATCGGTTATAGCCATGGTTGGGGATTTAATTTATAAAAGGCATTTAATGATAGGAGCAACACAAGTTGATATTTTCGGAATACAAAGTCTGTCCTTTAACTGCAGAAAAAGCGTTTGAATATTTTTTTATTTTGAGCTGATTGATTATCAATTTATCGATTACAAGACGTTCCTAATCTACTGTTTTTTTGTTGGAGACATGTGGCTATTTTGAGTTACGCTCAACGTATGATTTTGGAAGCAAAGTTGAACAAAATGGACCAAAATGAAAGTACAAGCAATTTTATTGGTTTTAATTGTACAGCTACAAATACCAATACCACCTCATAATTGGTATTTCTTAAGTAAGTAAAAATTCATAGACACGATCGAAGTGCTCCGCAAATATTTAAACGCACCAAAGTGCTGGCACGTTAATCCTGTCTTAGTTCATCTTGAGTATTTTTGATTAGACTGCTGATGAGCGTGACTTGTCATGTCTATCCCACAGGCTTTGGTTACTCGATGTTGGCAGCTTAGATGGGACTGTTAATGTTTTACGAGCTGATTTCTCGTTTTCTTACCTCGAGTCACAATGATTGGCCTCCCAGCTGGCTGGATTCATGTGTATCTACATCTACGTAATACTCAGTAATCCGTCACATGGTTTTATGGCAGGGAAAAGATAATCACCAACATGCACTATAATCTAACACTAACTTTCAGCAACATGCTCTACACTATAATTCTGCTGCCATAATACTGGAACTATTTCTATTTATGTTTATTACAACAACGATAACGAGATACAAGAGTCATGCAGGCGTCAAGCAAAACGTGATGTTATTACTTCGTCATAGATTAAGAAACAAGCAACAGGGAGAAAATCAACTAATCGCCTACACGGCCAGTCGACCTTAAAGCTAAATTGATGGCCATTATGGTCACTTATCGACTGCGTGCAAAACAATGATAAAAACCTGTCTGTTCTACAATATATTTCCTCAATTATATTCTCATGATCTAATCTACAGTAGTATGTTGGAGTTTGTAAGATATTTCGTTAGACTTCTTCAGAAAAAAAATTTATTCAGAATTTACACAAAAGAATAACTCTAATTTATAATCATGGTCGTAAAGAGATTCCTATTCCAGTTGTTTCCTGAGATTGATAACACTAATGAGGCTATCATCATAACCTTTCAGGTACCTTGCAGATCTTCTCTGCACACGTTCTATTTCAGTTTTTTTCGGCTACCTCATGAGGACTTCAAACACAGGCAACGTATTCCTAAAGCATTCCAGCATATTTCAGCATATTTCGTGGTGTCTAAAAAGGCAGTAATAACTGACTTCTGTGGCTTTATCACCACATTTTCCAAGTATTCTTTTATCTTATCCCAATTTACTATTACATAGCCGCTTCTCACCTGACCTCCCGGTGACCTGCAGTCCTTTTCCTGTGATTAGATATTGCAGGATGATTAGAATTAAGGAAGTTTAGTACACTTTCCCGATAGAGGTTAGAAGTGCTCGGTTGATTTTCCTGCATGAGCATAGATTAGTATTTTGAGAGTAGACTTATAGATTTTCCCGGGAGATTGAGCGTAGGATGGTAGACTAGATCTAAAAAGAAGTAAATTCGTCGAATGTTTTTGGATTGGTAGAGTTTCACTGGGGAAATTAGGAGTAGGTAGGTAGATTTTCCCAGTTCGTAGTTCGGTAGATAGAGATAAGTGAGTAGATACTGTAGTGGGATCGAAAGAAGGTAGATAGGTAGATAAAAAATCTTGGAATAATTTGGAGTTAGTACCTTGGTAGATTCCTTCGTTAAAATAATAGATCCGAATAGTGGGAGTAAGTCTCTCGATTCCACCTAGGAGTATTGGGAGTTGGATCGTTTATTCTCGTGTGGAGGATTGGGAGTAGGTGGGTAGATTCCCCCGGGGGACACTCCCGGAAAGCATCCTCCTCTTAGGTAAACGAAGTCATTGGAGGATTAGCTGGCGGGGTTGTTAGGAGGGAGTGAATAACAGAAGGGGACGTCTGTGGCTGCAGGAAGGGTTAGTATCTGGACCGAGGAAGGGGCCAACAGAGGTCAGAGCGGGGTTGGTTTTCCCGGGGGAATGGGAAAGAGAAAGGGGTTTAAGGATGAAGATGATCCGCCTGGAATTCACAATAATGACATAACACTGCACAAGGCCACGCACCGAGCCTCCCTTAAGAATAGAAGGCGTCTGTTGAGATCCCATAGGCCTACCTACCAGTCCTACCTGATCTGGTAGGCCAAGGCACGCAAGGTGATTTCCAGTTCTTGAGAAAATGACATGGTCTCTCCTCCAGAGGACGGAGATAGACGAAGATATAAATTAACCCGCATTGATCTTCCATCTGCTACCACCAGCGTTTCCCTAGGATCGCATTATGGACAACATGAACAAGATTTGCATGGAGACCGTCAAGTTTAATTAGCATATTGACTCACCCAGATAATCTTTATGGGAGGAATTTCAATACGTTCTTTATATTCAAGTTTTCGAATTTTTCATGAAACACTTTTCATAAATGCAGAATCGGATGGGTTGGACGCAATGGTTTTGTGATGAATAAAATTTAAGGAAAAATATAGTTAAATAGGGGTTATATTCCCATAAGTAAGGCTTAGGGATAAATACGTAGACTAAATATAGAGGAAATACACAAAGGCAGAAGTACTAGGGAGTTGGGCAGCTCGCATCAGATATAGAGGGTTGAAAGACTGAAGTCAACCAACCTTAGTTTTAAACAACCATTCAATACCATGACGTAATTTTCTTTAAATTGAGTTTCGTGCATTAAAAAAAGCCGGTTCGTGGTATTTTCTTTATTATAAGCACCAACAGGTATTATTTATTTTGGTTTGGCAAGCCTCGGATAAATTTTTCTACTAAGGTAAGGACTTACAATCATGTTATTGGGCTTATTACAGGCTATTCTTAGCATATCATAGATAAAGCGAAACGTATAAGTTATCACAGGTAGACAAATTACAGTCCATTTGGGATTGGGTGGAATAAATCAAGGCAGAACGTAAAAGATCTTGATGGCTAGGAAAGGAATAATGGAATTTGAAGTGCAATTAAAACGCGTTTTTGATCGAGAATGTTCGTGGAAATCTAAATCGTATGACTTTAATGTAGTTGTATAAGTCTGCAATGAAGGAAAATAAACAAACATTTCTTGAGAATCATTTATATTACCAGCCCCTTACGTCCTCATTTATTCGATTGTGAAGTCCTCTCTTTCTTCCAGTTTTGAAAGGAGATAGAAAGAATTTAACTGGTCACTTAACAGATGAAATGAAACGACTCAGGAATTCAATTTCGCGTGTCATTGTAAATGCTGACTACACCTAGACCTTTCTCGATTCCGACTTGCGGAGGAAATAAAGCAAGAGTCTGCTTCTCTGGAAAGGAAGTCTTTTTTCCCAATGTTTTTTTTTTCAGTGAGTTTTGTAGAGGATCGATGAAAGAATGAACTAGAATGCGTTATGAGGTACTGTATGATCAGTGTCACCAAATATAGTACCAATCAATATTTACTTAAATGTACGCCCGAGTTTCTTAATGACAGTTTTTGATTCCAACGAGGATAACGGTACCATCTTCAGGCTTCTCCTGTTAGCGGCATAAACACTAAGACGTCTTAATTTGTCAACTGTACTGATGTCATGAGTATTATCAGAGTGAAATTCAGGCTGATATATTAGATTTCCAGGTCAATATACTGGAAAAACGTGTTCAATGGTAATGTTAATTTATCACATTAAAAAGAGTTCAGATTGTTGAGGCGGGAGAGTTAGACAAATTAATTGAGGCCAAATGAGGTTAAAAATATATTTGGATGGTATATTCTCAAATTTTCTTCCCTATTCTCGTCAATCAGGAAAATGAAATACAGGCATTCATAACTGGCATCTGGATAGGATATAAAGGAATTGGATTTTCTTCACTTTTCAAGAGGATAAAAGATCATTACGTCGCATCTCAATGTCATATTAAAATAGAAAAAAACAGTGCACTATACCATTGTGTATTGGTTCCCACTCTTAAGCACCTTTAATTATAAAAAACGGTAATTTACAATGTACCCACTGTCATTGAAAAATATAGGCAAGTTCCTATTTTAATTACCAATTGCTTTTCTTGAAAAGAGTTGACGTAACTGCATGGTCGAATGTATTAAGAGAGAGTTAAAAAATGATACACAAAGGATAGCGGTCCGTCTACTTTATTTACAACTCGCACAACACGAATTTCAACTGAATAGCAGTCATCATCAGGTACAACAATCCTTCCGCATATCCATACATAAATATGTAGATATATTCCCAATTCATGATTGTGGGGGGTCAGGAGGTATGATGGCAGGGGAAGTGATCCTTTGTTCGTCCAAACAGAATGCTTCATAATACCGGACTTACGTCAAACTGAGAAAGAATATAAGAAAATGTGACTCAAGTGGTGGTGTGTACGTGGGGCAAACTGGGAGAAAATTTGTAAATCGTAAAACTTGATTAAAGAAGCTCACCACTCACCACATTTAACGTGAAAATCCTTAGTTTCCTGGAAAAACGACACCGTTCAGATGTTTCGGAACAGTAATAAATTGTTTAAAAAAAGAAGGAAAGTAAAATTTTTAAATGAGAATAAATGAGGATCCCAGAAGTCAAGGGGTCTAAGTAACAAAATTGTTGTTTTGAGAAAACTTAAGTCAAAGTTGAAAATGTTTGGTATAACCCACTATTTAGTTAAGAGGCATTACCCTAGATAGCATCACCTGTCAGAATAATCACTTGGATCCCTTTACCACCTTAAATATTTATATTTTCACATCCCATTCCTGTACCTAACTTATTTTTTATGTCACTTAGACCCGTTGACTTCTGGGGTCCACAAATTATTTCGTCACTCTCCTATTTTGGACACCATCATAACTTTACCTTACCTCTTCCTCCTTCCCCATTTTCTTCCACCTCCCTTTTCTTTTATTCTTTCTCAGTTTGACGTAGGTCCTGTATTATGACGCATTCTTTTTGGACGACCAAAGGATCCTTTCCTAACCATGATTTTTAACCTTCTTCCCCTCCCATCATACCTCCTGACCCCATGCAATCTTGAGTTGGGAATATATCTACATATATATGTCTGGATACGTGGAAGCATTGTTGTATCTGATGATGACTGCTATTCAGTTGAAATACGTGTTGTACGAGTTGTAAACAAAGTCAGTTACAAACATGAAATTAATGTGAAGAAAGATACTTAAATTTGTCATAAAAAATTGTGAGAAAATAAGGAGCTGATATCCTGACAAAAAACCCACAGCACGAAAACACCCACGCAAGAGAACCTGCGGAAACCAGGAGACAAAGGAATCTAAGGTAACTCTAATAATAACAATGAATGAAATGAAAGTGAAAAAACAAAGGATATATACGTAATTTTAAAATTGAAAACCAAAATTAATACTTAATATTAATTAGTAAAATAAATATAATGATAAAATGATTCTAAGATTGGAGAAAACAAATTTATATTGATCGAGTTTCGTGTCTCTCCTCGATTTATTGAGGAGATTAGGCTTCGATATTATGAAGCTGTTCATTCAAATCACTGAGAGTAATGTTTGTGGTGCGGGGTCCTGTCATTTTCTTCTGCTCTCGCAACGCCCCTCTTTGGAGAATACCTCGGAACAACTGCAACAGGTATCGCCAAGCGGGAGAGAATTCGTTCAGCTGTTTGGCTGCGTTCGACACCAGCGACGGCACCGGTGTGTATGAGCAGCTCTAGCCTGACGCTTATGCTATGGATGGGACTGGAACAAGGGGAGGGTCGAGAGATAGGGGATAAAGGAAAACGGAGGGGAGTTGAGGAGCAGGCAGGCCAGTTAAAAATCGAATCGGTATGCAGCGGCGTCCTGCCAGAAGGATGAAGTCAAGAGGGACTAATGGAGACGCCAATTGTTATGGGATTTTTTTTGCTCTTTTTTGTTCAGTGTCTTCTCTTACTCCTCACTCGTCCCTTGCTTCCTGAACGGACGGTCACACGGTTCATTCTGCACACTTCATACAGGTTCACATTTGATTCCATCAAACGGCTCTCGATTTAGTTTATGCTCCTTTTCATCTCTTTTTCATGGTCATTTGTCGAACTACATTGCAACGTGATTCGGTACATAAAATAAAAATCTTGATGAAGAGCGAATCAATTAGTTGCTACACTAACTTCCACATATAGTTGAAAGTATGGGATTTTATAGAGATTTGCCCTACTAGGCAGTAAGCACGGCGTTGTCAAAGCCGAATGAAACGTAATATAGTACCTTCGCCGCGTGCTTAATGCAGTTCCAAGAGTATTTCAATATGCAATTATTACTTCTTAGAGTAATTAGCCTAAATTAAGCGATGGGTTGGAAACGTTCACTGAAGTGGCCAGCAGGTGTGTAAGTGGAACTTAAGTTTGACAGTGTTGTTGTCCATAAGGCACACTGTCAACTGTATGTGGAACGCTCTCCTTGCTCGCCATTCTCCTGGCCACTCTTTCACCGTTCAATGAAATGTAACAGATGATATTTTTATTGCAGAATTATTATTTACGTTTTAGTAATGGTGAAGGAGTTTACCACAACATTAGCGCTGTTTACATTGAGTTAGCTACTGCCTTCGAATCAATCCTTGACTGCGAGTTTATGGCTAACCATACATGAACTATCGTTTTTTTTCTCACCAAACTTTTCTAAAACTAAATACGTTTATAAGTTTTTCTTAAACTCCTAGTCAATATATTGTTCCCGTCTTCTAGAAATTCCCTCCTGGTACTAAAATATCATTAGCTGGCCTTCAACATCCATCACGAGTTATGTCCGAAAATCTCCTATTATCAAAAAGAATTTTCCAACACCCAGTCGTATAAACCAGGAAATAAGCCCGTTTGTATGGATCTCAATCCCAAGCATATCCAAATTAGGTATGAGTACCGAGATAGCTGGCCAAAGTTTGGATGTGATAGGTCTGTGTGGATTGTGTATTTTGTCATATATTTTAGTCGGTGAGATGAATGTTGTATTATTTGTAATGTTATATTTTCTGATGGCATAGGCATGCATTTAGCAACAATTTCATATTATTTTTACGCAAATTTTCTGTATTCAACGCTTTCTAAAGCATGCCATTACAGCAGTCATGAGAATAAGTAGTATATCCGCTATCAGAAACAACTTTATCGTACAGATTACGCTTTTTATGATTCACAAGAATTGACTTTCCTAAAACGGACTCTGCTAGGACAGGCTGAAATCTTTATTAGTTTAACTTAGGATTTTTGGCCCAATATTTTCAATTTTTTATTATAAACTAGGAATAGTTGAAATGTCGTTGAGGACACTGTGCAATCAATATGAAATGTATTTTTATGTCTTCTTATATTACACGTATTCACGTTATCACGTATACCCGATGTCTGATTTGCCTGATTAATTATAAATCGAAGACGCTATTATGTACGAGAATTCAAGGTAGCCTTGATACCGAGTTTAAATATTGCCTTTAGTTGGTTGGCTAAACCCTTCGTGACTCCCGCCTCTGGAAACACGAAGAAATCTTCCGAGATACATATTGCAATTTGACATAATGCTTTCGATTTACGCAATTCATGCCAAATATCTGTCGCTAGGCTAAATCAAACTTAATTTACGGTGGCTTTTCAAATTAATTCTCGATGATTAAACCAAATAATAATGCAACAAAAGAAATATATACTTTAAAGTAGCGTTATCCTGCTCCTTCGTCATCGTATTTATTACAGCTATCACGTTCCCGAAGTTTTGAATTTAATTTCAGAAGGACCAGCGACTGTGTGCTTGTGCAATAATTGCATGCACACTGTTGTTTATGATAGTTACGAGAAATGTCTGGGAACACCATTGACAATGAATACGTTGGAAGTAGTGGAATATAGCGTGATTTCGGATCAAGACGCCGGAACCTTTCCAAATAGCCCTACAATTATAATGCGGTCTGTAGAAAAAATATTGTTCCAAAAATAAAATTATGGGTGAAAGATAGTTAAGTAAAATTTTTTCCGTAATTTTTTTGAAAAATGAATGCATCTGGAACCGTTTCAGGGTCATTTTCGTGTGCCGTAGACGACTCAACGATTTTACTGCTACTAATATTCAATTCTTTTTAGATGTCAAGCCGATTCCCGACAGCGAAGACAAAAAGGCTCGAGAAACTTGCTCAAAAACTAAAAAAAACATGATTATATGCATCGATATCCCGTTACCGCCTAGATTACCTTATATGCTACGTCTGGCAGGATTACGTATCGGCCCCGTTCATAGGTGATTATACTAAAGCTTTTACTTCTAAATCACGTAGCTGAGGCAGTGAACCTATCTTCATACTTTGTAACTCACCTGGTTACTTAATTTTTAGACACAGTTGCTGGCGGACGATGGGAATTATGGCGATGTCGTCATAGGTTACTTTATTAGCTTTCTCTCCTTCCCTGTTTTGGTAGAACCATTTTTGCATATTTCATTTATCGATTTAGTGTACACATGTTTTTACCAATGTATCGATTACTTGCATCTTTCACGCTTTATTTGTAGCAGTTTAGTTTGCAAATTGTCGGCATACCTCACATGGGATCTACTTGTTCATTCTTTTTTATCGAGCTTTTTCAGTTTTTGTGTGCCTATCGTCACATTTATAGCAATAAAAATTTGAACTTCATAGTTCTAAATGCTACTTTGCAATGCGAAAATTGATTATAGTCTATTTACAGCATTTTTTTAAGTATTAGTGAAATACTCACTAGATTTTTGATAGCTTCTTCTTGAAAACTTTTGAAACAAGTAAAATATCGTCATTTGAGATTCCCCGACGAGGTAATAAGATTGGTGTCGCATATCATCAAAATTATACGTTTATTTTTGTTTCATCAGCATTTTGGCAAAATATTATTATTTTAAATAACCCCGGTGTAATCGGACCGTAACCGTAACATGGTGTAAGGACCGTAAAATAAGAGGTAAATTTTTGTATATGAGATATATCTGTTGTACCACCCGGATCAAACATCATTTCTGACCCGATTTCGCTGATGAAAATATTGGTGGTCTAATTGGCAGTTTGTCGCGGAGGCAGTTACTCAGTCCAGCTGAAGTTGAACTGCACAGCGATCTTCATCTGGGTAGGGGAGGTGGCTCTCGTAAGTGAGTCAGCCTTCGTAAATGCTACCTGACCATTTTGTATGCTCTGAAAACTTGGCTCGTGGAGTAACCTTCAGTGTGGGCTTGGAGCAACGGGAGAGAAGAGTTATTGATGTAATTTGGATGCGTTAATTTGTATCTTTTTTAATTTGTTTGTAATATGTAATTTGATCTTTGCAAGTATTGAATGTAGGGAACCAAAGGCTCTTTTAATATTTTTTAAAACTTTTTCTCTGCTCTTATCATTACCCGCCTCCTTGCACCCATTTAGGCCAATGCCACCATGCTCCATCAATTTTTCCTCCCTTTTTTGCCTCCTGTCCCCACTTTTCTGAGCCCATCCTCTCTCCCATTTTTTTTGCAAGCGTTTGGACGCAGAAACCGCCGGCAGTCAATAGTAATAAGAGGGGAAGGAAACAAGGAAGCAAATATGGATGAACTTCTCTCGTCGCGCATAATAATTCAGGACAACACTCCTCATCCAACTTCATAAGCTTTCAGCGCAAAAGCACCCTCTATCCCTTTCTCTCTTGCAGATGAATACGGTTTCACACAAGAGTTCATATTTTGTCGAAAATAATCCGTGCTTGCAACGCAATTGTCTTCATATAAGATGATGAACAGACGAACTCAGAGTAATTAAAAAATATCATTTAGTAATTGTTAATGGATACTCACTCGTCAGCAAAGCATGGCGCAGCTTGCGGGATAGGTCATTTAAAGTCATTTGGCAAAAGATGCAGGGATGAGATAATGTATTCTGAGAAGAAATGAATTCTTTTGGAATCGCTGAATTATTTTAATGCTTTGTGAGATATTTACTTTCCATACACTTGCTTTCTCAATACTGGAAGCACCTCTCAAGGAAAAATATTTTGAAATATACGAAATTTGATGTGTCATGAGGCACTGCTTTTCATCTTGTGGTGGATTTAATGGATGCACGTGTGATTCTTCCCGATAAATTTCAATTTATGAGTACAAAATATTTAGAGTTAGGTCAGAAACTAATGTAAAATGGGAGTTCCCCTCTAATATAGATGCATTCTTTCTGTGAAAGTTAAAGCCGCTCTTTTGGAAGTGGGCGCTTTGAAAGATTTTTCTAGAAGGTGGTGAATGCAATGGGCGACTATATCAGGGAAAAGGTGAGAAAGTGTGGAAAAAGTGTGAAAGCAACGTCAAATATATTCAGGTTGTAGCAGAAAAAACTTTTCTCTTGATAGAGGTGACTCTGAGTGAGATTATATCTGGAAGCAGAGAAAGAGATAATTTTGTGCGTGGTCGGGGAATGGAAAACGGAGGAATCCCGCCAGCGCCTAGGGAGGTTTTAAGTGTGAATGAGTGCAAATTTTCTCTCTAAAGACCGAAAATCTTCAAACAACCTAGCGCTAAAATTCTCTGCAGCGAATCGGAGTTTTTTTAAGACTGAGTTGATGTGCCAGTTTGTGTTTTTGGCATTCCATTAGTATGCAGTGATGTAGTAATGTTTTTGGAGCTTGAGGCGCAAGTCATGATTTGCTGTAGTTTTTTTCTTTCCTATGGATCAAATGTGTCTTTATATGATCTGGGGTTAGCATAATCATTGGTGAAAATAAATTACCATCAAGACACTCATATCGCTATTCTGCTAGATCAACCCAATCATAAAATGACTAATGTCTATCTATGGCCAAAATAATTGCCTCTCGCGCGTTCGCCAACTCAACAAGAAATGGAGAGTGTAATTCAATAAAAATTTTGAAAAAGACGTGCATTTGGAAAGTGTGGGCATTATGTGCGCGTCGCAGTAAGTTAATCGTAACGCGCCGGCTAATTATTTTGTAGCAAAATTCTTTCGCTGAGAAAAATCATAGTTAAATTATATCTGTTTTAATGCATAATTAGTCAGTATTTTTGCGTTTCATTTTAAAGTAGTTACTAGGTATCACATAGCGTCTCATTTTTATGAAAAGCTATATTATATACTATTTGATCTGGTTTAAGCTCAATTTTAGTCCATTCTTTCTCACAATCTAGCCACTTGCTATATTTACGGGCATAAATGTTATCTAACTACCAAGATCTTTTGTGTCTTTCATTTATAAATTCCACCTTAATGATAATATCAAGAACCCCTACACTTCATCCCACGGATTTTATTCCATGTACATAAAACTTGATTCGCGGGGACACGGATTCTTGGAAATGTGGGGTGAACTTCGATCCTTGGACACATTTGACTCACCTCACCATATTATTTGGGTCCAATATTAGGAAGTATGTTTATATTAGCCGCATGAAACAGATAAAGGAGGAAAATATATCCATTGAGCAAAGGTTAATTTGTTAAAAGGAAGATATTCATTGCTACACTGGATTAAGGTGATGAAATAATAGAAAACAATGGAAATTTAAAAGCTTTTTCCAGAAAATGGGCTCCACAAATATTGTAATATTCGAAGTTGACGTAGGATTTAAAAACGTTGCAGATGGTACTTCAAAAATTGCATTGACTAGAAATAAATAAATTATAGGGGATTTCATTGCATAGCTTTGAATAATCACGGATTTGAAGTAAATAATCCTCGATTATAATTAATTGGAAAAATCAAGCTTATTAAAATGGCTTCAACCGTTGCATTGTTTTCAACTGAAACCGTAAGAACACAGTTACATTTTTTTAAGATTCCCCTTGGTAGTCATCTCACCTTGAGATCAAAGCAACAAAATCATATGCGAATGCCAACGAGAAATTGGTATTTTGAGAACAAAGGCGCCAATAATATGCGTCGGGCTCTCTGCCCGTATTTAGTCTCTATCCCTCTTCTTTCGGAATCTCTCGCAAATCCGAGTCCGGCATCCTCTGGACGTGGCGAAAGTAATTACGCCACGCCGGACTAAGAGTTTTCCGTCGACTCCGGTGGAGCGTTTGGTAATGTGCTTTCCCGTGATTATAAACTGGAAAGGCTGTAGCGGGTTTGTTTGGCGGTTTCGCCCGCCAGCATTTATTTTTGCGCCCTGCTCCGTAATGCGATCTGCGCCCACAAATTCCGAGAGCGAGAGATTCCGCCCACTTTCGTAATTGCATCCTCGGCTCCCCTTCCTGAAGGTTTGCCAGTGGGAGGCTTATTTTGGATAGGAAGAGAGACCATCACATCTCCCCCTTCGCAAAGGAATGGAGCCGGCCTGCACCCAATACCAACCTGCCTTTCCCTTTGAAAGCTTTGTAGCAAGCAGCGCTTGGCTAATTAACGGAAACACACGTATCCGTTCTTTTTTTCGTTTCCTCTCTTCGCTTTATAAATTTAAGGCAGTGCGTATTGACACATATAACTTCTACTCTAAACTTTTTCGCTAATAAGGCTACCTCTTTGGGTGAAATCACGTAAAATGTTTTTTGAAGGACCAAATTATTAAAGTATTTGATACTGTGTATGGCGACTTTTTTCCCCTCTTCTACATTTGACAAAGGGAATTTATGGGTCATTTAAAGCTTGCGACGTGTATAGGAAAGCAATTCAAGAACTCAATGTAAACACTTGAAAACTAAAATATTATCTGCTTACACTACTAAAGGAATAATATTCAACGGCCGAAGCTAGATCACTGATTTCATTTGTCTTCTCTCCCACCTTCATGCTTATGCCTGTCCTTGTCATTCTCTTATATTTTTCGAACTGCCTTTAATCCCTCAACTCCATGTAGAGAATCCGTGCTGATTTTTCTCTTGAGGGGCACGATTTTAGGCCAACCACCCTCCGTAGTCACTGTCCCCCGTATGTCTCTTTAGGGGGATCGGGTTGGTGTGGTGGTTAGAGTACTCGCCTACCACACGGGCGGCCAGGGTTCAAATCCCTGCAGTGGCGGATGTTTTTCAGATGAACCCGATCCCTACTTGAGTGTCTTGTGGAGGGCACTTCAAGTGGAATACTCCGTCTGTCGGATGAGACGTTAAGCCGTGGTCCCCTTGGCGCCTTTCGTTAAGAGCAGGTTAAAGCCGACGCCGGGTTTCTATCCACCCTTCCACCCTTACCTATCTCCTATGGCGCAAATGACCTTAGCCGTCGGTCGCCTCCCCAAAAATCCAATCCAATCCGTATGTCTCTTTAGTAGACAGAGTGTAATATTTGACATTTTTTTCTCCTGAATATTTCACTAAATACGCATTATATACAGCAAATCTGAAATTATAACTATAACTAGCTTACTTGAAGTCCATTTTCACGGCTCAAAACCTAAGTCTAATAAGTATTACGTTCTGCGGTGTTATTGCAAGTTCTTTTTTGTATTCTCACTTTGCATATACATGACTCTAATATATTGAGCGAATATGATTCAAATTTCTATAATTTAAGACATTTGAGTGAATAGATGGATAGCTGTCACCTCTCAGACTTATTTGTATGTTTTCTAGTATTTTTTCTAACATTTCTAAAATCAATTTACAGAAGTTATTTTATCATAGAAATAAGAAACTTACAGCCAATGGAAACGATTACGCGAAATGTTTCCAAATTTTTAAACCGTATTCACATTTCAAACTCAGAAATAAAAGCAGTGTTATCCGTTTTTTATAGTCCTGTTTTTATATTTTTTGTTTTCAATGATTTGGCCAATATATTCTTCAATGTAATTAGCTTTAATTCTCGAGCTATTAATACTTATCGATGTTTTCCTCCAATAAAGCATTGCTATGTTCCCACATGTGTTTTCTAATCAAAAACAGCTATAGTTTCCCATAATTTCATTGGTTGGCTATTGGTAGAAAGCCGTCATCTTCTTCCGTCCATCGGTATGTAATCTCGCATCCACTCCCATGACTCCTGTATCTTAAAATTCATCGTAGTTTATTATATGATCTGAAAACTATTATATATTAATTGTCCATGTGAATTGATTTATTTATATTAGAGAATTAGTGAGATAATTTCTCTTTGGGCAGAACAAGGGGTCGCTCAATATTTTAGGCGTCAGGAAGGTTTCCAAACATTCCATTTAACAAATGATGTGGTACGAAGTCACTCGCACGGGTGCATAACACACCTGACCGGCAATTGGGAGATCCGAGTTCGAATCCCGGTCAAGTTAAATGATTTTTTCATAGCGAATTTCAGCTGTGGAGGAAGGTTTGTTTTCCTAATGGTCGATAAATTATTTGAAAGTTAGGTCACTGTGGTTTAAGTGTGTGGTTTTTAATTATTTGTTGAGTTAGGTCACTTTAGAACATGCCAAAAGTATTATAGCATGCCATAAGTTTATAGTAAGTTTAAGCTTAAGATGTCCATTGTCTAGTTCCTGGGAAATCGGCTTCTTAGAAAATTCAGTTCAATTGCCGTCATTGCATCGTCATTCCTGAGCATACGTATAACCTTGAATGTTTTTCTTAATATCCTTTTTCCCGCATACCTTCCCTCTTCTAAAACTATCTAAACTATATTTTTAATCCCAAGCCTTTAATTTTTAAATAATTATCGAAGCTACCAAATTAACACCTAACTATGACTCTTAAATATATTTCATCATATATAGCCGAGGAAGAAAATTATTTCATATGAGGTTTAAAAATATCAATATTTTTATATCATTGACTACTTAATTTTTCGTATTTGGGGATATTTAATTATTTTTGTACGCTACTCAATTGATGGCAGGGAAGTCGCACGATATTTGGTCGAACATAAGGATAATATACGCTTTATTTTTAATCATTCCCTTTTGTCCATGTCCATACTAACTGCAAAATGCGAGAAATGCATATACGTTAAATGTGGTTAAAGGCTACTAGGTAAAAGGAATGTGAAATTAATATTCATTGATGCATTTGTAATTTGCCATGTTTGCGTTTTAATCGGTAACAGTCCACAGAAACGCATCATTTTCACTAAGCTCTCTCTTTAATTATATCATCTCTTATGTGTAGTCTCTCCATATTTATTTATATAGTTCTTCTGTACGTGTGTATATCTCCTCCTAAAAGATTGGACCGATTTTGATGAAATTTTAAATGTGTATTTGAGTGGGTCCCTGGATGGTTGAAATTTAAAAATGTACCCGGTAAGTGCCGCTGCGATCGGGTTTTAGGAAATTTTCTTTGACGACATTTTTGTGGCGACCGTAAATGGTGTCATATCTTCTATATTGTTGCCAAGGAGACCTTGGTGATTTTTTGATGCTTATGCAACTAAGTCAGAGGACTGAGATTGTAGTGGACATTGATAAAGGCTCAAATAAATTGATTTGATTAACGTGGAGATCTCCTCACTTACCCATCTCCACATTGGTGACCCCGACAAGGAGAATAAATAGTCAATATTTGAAGAAAACGGTTTTGCCGCGCGACGACGAGCTTCAACGCTTACGTGAAAAAAACACCCATCTCCAACATCAACTAAATGATTCTGATTCAAGACGGAGCCACACAGACACCAAGCAGAACCCGCCTGCGGTTCGTCGCGTCGCCGTGAAACTACCACCATTTTGGCCCGAGAAACCGAGTGTTTGGTTTTCACAGGCGGAATCTCAGTTCGTGTTGTTGGAGATCACAAGCGAGGTAACGAAGTTCCTTTACGTTGCCTCACATTTGGATTATCGCGTGGCCTGTGAGGTTGAGGACATAACCACGAATCCTCCGTCTCAGAATCCTTATTCGACTCTGCGATCGAAGCTTATAGAACGTCTGTCAGCCTCTGAGGAGCAGCGAGTTCGCCAGTTACTGTCGGACGAGGACCTCGAGGATCGCAAGCCTTCCCAATTCTTGCGGCATCTTCGCTCCCTCGCCGTAACGACCGCTGTTCCGGATAACCTCTTCAGGCAACTGTGGCTGAGGCGATTGCCCCCGCACGTCCAAGGAATCCTGACTGCCCAGGCAGAGATACCCCTAGACAAGCTGTCGGTTTCACAAGGTCATCGTTCCCGGTCGCGCGATCGTCGGTGGTCAAAATCGAGAAGCCCGTCGCCCTCTCGCGGTGGTAGATGGTGTTGGTACCATAACCCAAAAATTTCACCCCCTCCCTCTCCCCCAAGATTTTCAAAAGGAAAAAAATCATAAGTTTATGAATAATTGACCGTAAAAACCTTCTGAGAAGTTCATTAATAATTGACCATCTGAGAATAATTTATAGTTATGAGTTATGTTTGTGTACCATATGTGGCGCTGATGTCGAATTCTGTGTTATTTGACATACGCATCAATACATGCGCAAGTCTTCGCAATCGCGTCGTAGCTTGGCGTTGTTTTGATGAAACGAAAAGATTGAAATGTCAAACTCAATGTCAAATATCTTTTAGTATATAGTTCATCGAAAATTCGAATATCAAAAAAACGTTTGCTGAACCCGCTAATAGGGTAATTTGGGCAGGACAACATCTGTCGGGTCCGCTAGTTTTATATAAAATACGAGGAATAAATAACTCGTGCTCTTCAACTGTTTCTGACATTTAATTTTCACTTAAAAAATTAAATCCTTAGACACTTAGCTTTTTTCAGTTAATCCCTACGGCTCTTTTGAGGAACTTCAACTGTCGTCCGTTACATTTAGATAATCTCTATTATTTGATATATGCGTCAAAGATGTTCAAATGTCAAGTCGGAACTTTAGTCCACCACGTAAACTCTTAATAATCATGTTATAATTGTTCTAATATTATAGTTCTCAGATAAAAGGTCTCATCTTAGTCCATTAAATGAAAAATTATTTTTTTTGTTCTTGGTATTTGTTCCAAAACTCGCTATTTTCAGTGACATTTCTTCAAGACACGCGTGTAAGATTTAAATTAGGCCCACTGCAAAGGTTTATCAAATACGCCAGTAATTTATCATCGAAATTAAATCCTCACATCGTCACAAATTATGAAATATTTGTTTAAATATTTTCAAAATGGATGAAAGCCTCCAATCGTGATTATCACTACTAACTGTGGTAAATCATATAAATAGATTCTGTGAATATATGTTAAAATTAAGCAGTACTATATAACCCGCTCGTTGAATAAATCTTCCGCAGTAAATTTAATGCAATTTATTGAAGTTTTTGGAGTGTATAAGTTCGGTTAGGTACATCAGGGGCCGCATCGTTTGATAAGAGTTCTGATTATTCAGTGGAGTAAGTATCACACTTGCATTTAGCAGGTACGGCTGGATCCTAGTTTTGCCTCATGCATTCCAGTCGCGGACCTTCTGGTCATTAAGACGGAGGGAGCGGGAGGGTCCTTTGAGTGTATCCGCCCTCACTTTTCCCTCGGGTTAAACCCACCCAAGAGCCAAAAGCCTCAAATGTCCATTACTGCCATTAAAGCGAATATGGCCAGCTTTCCTCCCGGATGTGTTAGCGAATCTCCGAATCCAGGATTCTAACCGCACCCCGAAGGTGGTGAGGTAAGACATGTCTCTTCCACCCGGAATTCCAGACTTTCCGTTTAGGCTGCCGGAAGATCCCACTTCCTTGTCCCCGCCCTTTGCCGGGCTTAATGGAAAACGCGTACGGGGTCGGGAAAGAGGGCGGATGCGACGAACTCACCGAATACTTGCCGCTTCTCCGTCTTTCCGCAACAAGTTGGGAACTGAGGTGACAGTCGTGGTAGGGAAGTTCCTCCTTCGACCCGTTCCTTCGAAATGTTTGGAAAATATTTGGGCAAAAACTATAGAGCGCCTCAGACGACTTGATTGAAACGTCAAAAGACTCGCATAGACTACACAGAAATGAGAGCTTGGGCAGAGTAAAAGCAACGAGTTGCGTGCTGTCGAGAATAAAAGGACTCAAAAAATTTGATATCCTATAAATATAAAAGGCCATACACTTCTGAAAATATCTTTATAGCTATTAAATCTCAATTAGGACATACGCCCTACCGCCACTTCCAAGCACATGCCTTAGGGCATCATTGGGTCAATCAACCGGAGTTTGAAAATCGTAGTTTATTTAAATATGGCCATACTGGTATCATATATTCGGTTTTTATTGGGGATTACTCCAAATAGCGATTGGTGATTGGTATCAGGGGTTTTTGGGATATCAGGGAAAAAAGCCAAGGGATGGATTCCGTTGGAATAGTAGTCGATGATGTTTCGCTGGACGAACGCTGGACGTAGTACTGAAGAAATGGTCAAGTTTATTGACATTTTGCAAAACGCTTCCTTGCTTGTGGCACAACAAATATACCTAAATGTATTCTTCTGATAGGTTGGTCCCTCGTGCGAAACGGCATTCACTTCCTATAACTGTTTTTATCTGTAGTTGAAAGCTATAATTTAGTGAGGCTGAAAGAGAATATTTGGAGTAGTTTATTTCTTACATAAGCGAGAGAGATATTAATGGAATAAAAATTTCTCAGCTTCTTCATATGACTGTCAAAGAACTGGTTCCGATATATTTCAAACCTAGAGCTTTCGTATGCGACCAGGCACGTGCAAAGAGTAAATCTCTTCCTGGTCTGGCTGTGTCGATTAGTTCACCATTCTATTACGTCTGCATATATAACGTGCCTCATCTAATTATATTCACATTTAATTATAATTATGTCTTCATAAGTGAATTCATTTTTAACCGTTAAGTGCTATCATTTGAAAACATTCGTCAAGTTTACGTTCGGTACACTTTCTGCTAGTTCCTCAAAAAGTGCAATGTGCAAGATGAGACTTGCCGATCTTTCACAACATATGTTTTAATGAATGTTAACCAAGTAGCTCGGTGATTTTTAAGCTTCTAGACAACAGCCGCCAGACTCCAAGGACAAGAGATATAGAAATTTCATTGAAGATTTAAAAAGCTACTGATTATATTATAATCGTTACGTGGCTTATTTATCAAGAAGTAATGGAAAACGATGAAATTTTACGGGCTCCAAATGTTTAAAATTTAGATAAAAACGATGATGCAACATAAAGTTGGGAACTAGGTTAAGGGGTATGTTACTAAGTTGTTTGGAAATCTGTGGGCATGGGCTCCTTGAAAAATATTTAAGAGTCTCATTCGCGGGACATCAGGGAAAAAAGCCTCGAGATGGATTCCGTTGGAATCGTAGCCGATGATGTTTCAACGCGGTACGTTATCCTGAAGAAAAGGTCAAATTTGTTGACATTTTGCAAAACTCCGCCTTGTTTGTTTCACAAGAAATATACCTTATGAAATGGAGAAATTATCATTCATTCTCTCGTTCTCCTGGCAAAGTAATCTCAATTCCATCCAAACTAAACATATAATTGTAAATATGAAATAAACATATTACTACTTAACTTTTGTCTCTCAACCATTTCAAGAGCTTGTTTTCCAAGAAAAGCATAAATATTAGAATCAATACCTTGTAAAATACCCTTTCAGGGAATTTTCCCTCCTCACGGAAATCAATATGGCAGATTGCGAATTAAATTTAGATTGAAAAAAGACAATGTTATTTGCACTATTTCAAGACGCACCCATGATGCTAAAAAAAACCCACATTTTTTTTAGCACCATGGAGCTTGTTTTCATTCTTCTTGTATTCCTTATAGTGCAAAAAGTTTAGCTAAAAAATATATACCTTCAAATAGAATTTATTTAACGGTATAGTATTAATCCCCAAAATAAATGTTTACTGGCCGAAGAAGTTTCCGAGGCCGAGCATTATCGCGAGCCGTATCCTTAGCGAAAGAATTACCTAAAACTGCATTCCTCCTGCTTCACCTCCACTAGGGATTGCTTATCTTCCTTTTTTGTTTTTGGGAAATGAAGTCCCAGCCTCATATGCGCCGGCACGAGTAGACCCCATCCAAACCAGGACTGATGAAACTTTACCATCGCTGCCTCATGACCTAAGCAAACGGTGAGGTTGAGATCCCGAATCCTCGAGCGAACTCGTATGTTATGGTTTGAATGGTTCCACAGTGACTGGAGACGAGGGGTAGATAACCTAGTGAATTTTTCCGTATTTGTTTACCCCTCTCGGCGTGGGAATGAGCATCCCAGGGGCTTAAGGGGAAGGGCTGGTCATAGTATATCATACGACAGATATCGTGCACGGATCTGCCCTATTAGGACGAGAGGTGCATTTGCCGCTCCAACCGAGGCCCCTTTCTGCCGGCAACACCAACGCCATCTAGTGCAATCTTGAAAATGCAGAAATATGTATCCGAACGCATAAGCCAGTGAGCACACTTGACTATTTTTCACTCTATGCCGGGGGTGAATTCTGCCATACACTGGGGAAGATAGTAAAAGGTATGAATGGAAGAATAAAACTCATACCTTCTGGAAATATTGGAAGGGAAATTAGAGTTCAGAAAAAGTCATTATAGTTGCAGAGTTATCTGATGGAAGCGGCAAATGACTTTATTAACACACGTGTTTACACTTTCTAAGATGGTTGAACGTCGAAAACAAATTTCTTCCTTACAATCCATATTAATCAGGTTATCTCCATGTAAGGCTTGGTCTTGCATGTTTTGTTGAGGTTATTTTTTACTTGTCAAGGGTAGTATACTTTAGATCTTTTTCTTCCCCTCATATATATTTATCATAACCTCGAAACATGACGGCAGCGGCGCAGATGGTGCATTTCATTAGATGAGTCCATTGGCTACGCACATCCTCCGATCGGGGTGTGAGGCAGTCTACGTGTTTGACTTCAGAGTTCCCAGGGTCGTACTCTTTCATTGCCATATTTAAAAGTATCTTACTGTAATGCATACAAACTTAGATGCTCGGTGTGGAATAAAAAAAATCTATTTGTATGGATTCTCCGGCGGTTTACAGAAACAAAAGGCGTTCGTGGTGCAGCTATTCTCGGATCGTAAACACTTTCAGGAGATGCAGTAGTCAAATTTATCTGCCCTTTAACCACCGCTTAAGTAGTATGCATTTATGTGGATAGTGCTGTTCTCTTTCCACAGTTTATTTGCTAATCTTTTCCACAGATGATAGTCTATAGAACGACAGATAGACGCTTTATGGAGACATTTGCTACGAAGTTGCATTTCACCATTTACGGTGGGTTCATGTGCTGGGAAGGTTAGATAGAGGTAGAGAAAGATCCAAGCTGCAGTTTTATTAATAAATGTCTACTAACAATGATAAATTATGAAACAGATATTTTTCGTCTTTTTTATTTAACCTAATATCAATGAATACACAGATAAATGAGGGTTTGAAGGAAAAAGCTTGACAAATATTCAGACGCTTCCAAAGACGATGATATATATCATTATTTCTAGGAGTATTAATTTTCAAAAGATCACGAGAGCCCACAGGCTTATTATGCGGTGAAGGAAATCAATGAGTTCTCCAATGCAGGTATAAAGCTGGTGAGAAAAAGAATGCTCTGATACATCTTGCAATGTAAATGCATTTGATTGGTACAAGGAAAATTGCACGACTTCCTCGCGTCGGATAGTGTGGAGAAGGAAAGTTCGAAAATTTGTAGGAAGTGGAATTAAAGGAAGACGACAGAGCTTCGTAATACTTCCGACACGATCGCCAGTGTTTTTTGAGCCAACATAGCCCTAGGTGGGATAGAATAGTGCAGTGAAGGTAATCTCTATGCCTGCGTGTTGAGGTGAAGATCGTTGGAGGTCGTCCACCGAGGAACCGTTGAAAAAGACCAGAGTTTACTGATCTATAGCGAGACCCCGGAAAGCTGAGGAAACGTCCTGAGTCCGTGCCATTTGTCACCAACTGCAAGCCAACGTAAGTCACCGCTTCCCTCCTCCCTCTCATTATCTCTAATATGTCTTATACCAGCAGCGTCTTATTGACTGAAACTTAATCACCACATTTCACGAAGAGCGATTGCTCCCATTTTAATCCACTCAAACGCTTCCCATAAAAAGCGTCCTTTGCCGCTCATGACCCTGTTGGAGAGTAAGATCAAGTTGCTTGTTTCTCTCACCACAGCCGTCAACCCTTGCCGTGCTTAGGCAGCTAGTGCCGTTTGTTGTTTGTGACGCAAAGAATGCCTTTGTAACGATCAGAGGAACATTAGTTTCACTCTAATGTCAAATAGTCTCGTCTCTTTCACATGATGTGAAACTTAAATATAGGTACACTAAATTTGGTGCAAAAAAATAAAAAATTATCAAAGAATGCCTTTGTAACGATCAGAGGAACATTAGTTTCACTCTAATGTCAAATAGTCTCGTCTCTTTCACATGATGTGAAACTTAAATATAGGTACACTAAATTTGGTGCAAAAAAATAAAAAATTATATTTATCGCTACCACCATATCATTTGAAAAAAAATGGTGTGAACGAGAGACGATTGCTTCATTTGTGATATGTCCATATTTATTCTCCCATCAGATGCTAATAATGTTATGACTCTAGTGGAGCATGTTTGTCTATTAAAGGAGGATGAGGGAATTTATTTTGTCGTTCATATTCAATTTACGGAATTATAATTGACATCCTATTTACTATCCATTTCTGTTATCATGTTGATTTCGAGTTGATTCTAGATGTGAGTATCATATTTTACTTGAAGTTTACTTTAATATTCGAAAATTATTTTGCACTTCTATTTTGGAATTTAATCCGTTCCTTGGAGAATTATGGGAAAAACCAGACCTAACCTTGTGGAATCCTGCTCTTTATTGACAATTTTATCTGTGAACAAAATTGAATTTTCTGATATTTAAGGAACACTTTGGAGTGCTCACTGGGACATGAAACAGGAAAACAGATTTGCATTATAAGCTGAGGGCGTTAAATGGCATACATGTTTCGCTAGGAACGTAGCCTCAGCTGGAGCGTCCATTTCACCTTTCGACAGGTAGTGTCATCTAAGATGTTTTTATCTGATATTCTTCGAACATGCTTTCCCCCCAAGTCCTTCAGGCGCTCTTCTAACACCGAGAGAGGTAAATACCGACAGAAAAAAATGGATTAGCTAAGTCGTACGTCTCTAGGCACTGTCGTTACATCCGAACCCATGCACGCTCACTTTCATGAAAATTCGGCCTTCATTTCAGAGGCAATGGGATGGAAAGAGTGGTTCTACTTGTCCCGTCTGCATCGTGTTGTTGCGTATACCAAAGTATAGCAAGGTCTCGAATTCGCATTATTAAGTAACATCCGTTGCCGTTAGTGAAGGAGAAATGCAATTATGTCAATGATGCAAAATCCGTTCAAAGTTAGTATCATCGTAGCGTATCTAGCAAAGTGTCCATCGGAAAGCTGTGTGGATGAAAGAAATGCCTCGTGAGCGATCTTAATCTCTACTTCACACTGATCCGAGTACATTTTTGTATTGCGTTTGAATTGTTGTGTCTTATTCTCCCATGATATATTAAACGCCACCATTTTTGAATCCATAAATGATTCTAAGTGTAATAAACGAACATAACTCACATAGGTACATCAACATCCTCCTATTGCCTTTTTGATAGCGTGAAAGAAGCAGAGAGAGAATTACCTATACCAGGGTTCAATATACAAAATCAGACAGCTCCTTTATTTCTTAAGCATTATTGAAATGTGATATAATGGTTATAATCTCGCTCAAAACTTTACCGTTGGAATATATTATAGACTCTCTGTAACTTGTTCTCTCGTGAGTTTCCGCGGCGTCAAATCGAATGCTAATCTACCCTTCGGACTTAACTTCGTTGGTTCTTTTTCAAGACTGTTTTTTGGCCTCCGTACCAAAGAGCGTGCTCAGGTCAACAGCCGTTCTGGACCTCTGCGAGTTCCCGTTGAAAGGATTATCTCGGTTACAAATCTTCCATTTTTAACAGACCAAACTCTACGACTTCCTATTCTAATACGTACAATTGGAAATACTTTGAAGGGCAAGTTCCTGACTCCCAACCTTCTCCCCCACTTCAATCCTCCCCTGCAATGTCTCTTTGCCGAGGGGTTCGAATGTCAGGGAGGTAAGAGATTCTTCTCGTCATTTTATTTCTTCCAACCTGAGAGAATTATCAGTGAAACTAGACCTTGAGTTGTTTTTTTCCCAGCGTGGAGACGGAATGACTCTGTTTTATTTTTACTACTTACGTAACTTGATATATGAGCACACACGGACGGTATCATATAGGTATTATACTCGACTCGCTCTCATTCTCCTGGAGTATTTTATAAAGCCCACATTTTATAAACTATTTTGTGTTCTTTTTGCGAAGAGCATCTACATCTACATATTACTCTGCGAGACGCCGCATGGGCGTGTGGCAGGGGGTGTTAGGTCACCAGCCGTGTAACGATGTAAGTTTTTTTGAGATGATATGGTGACGTAGATTATGGGAGTGTATTCAGTGTGGCTCAATTTTTTTGTGGTTGCTTATTGTTCGCGACTTCTGTCAGACCTAGAGGTGTGGTGAGGAGTCATGATAAGATCCTCTATCTCGCTCCAAAAAATATCAGTCCTGAATTTCTCAAGCAACCTAAGCCTAGCGTGTAGTCTCTGAGTCTCTAGAGACTCCCACCTTCATCCCTCTAAAAGTTGTGAGACACTATATGTACGTTCGTCGCAGTTTTTAACAAAGCGCCGCTTTTCTTTGTAGTTTATTAAGTTTTTTGTTAAACCTATTTGACCAGGGTCCCAAATGCTCGCGGCATATTTGAGGTTATAAACTAATCGGTGTTCTTTTTGCGAAGAGCATCTCATCTACATAATACCCGGCAAGCCGCCAGCAGATAGGGGAAGGCCACGTCGCAGTGTGGGCTGAAATCCAAACCCAAGTTCAATCTATTCGTGCAATGTTACGAATTTGGTTCTATAGATTGCACAGCATTGGTAATACCACGGTTTATTTTTTCTTGTGCAGCAGGAGATATAAATATTAATGCCTATGAGAGAGAGATGTACAAATCTAATTCTTTCTCCCTGGTGATATTTTTTATATATGAGGACCCCAGAAGTCAAGGGGTCTAAGTAACAAAATCGTTGTTTTGAGAAAACTTAAGTCAAAGTTGAAAATATTTGGTACCACCCACTAAGTAGTTAAGAGGCATTACCCTAGATAGTATCACCTGTCAAGAAAATCACTTGGATCCCTTTACCACCTTAAAGATTTATATTTTCACGTCCCATTCCTGTACATAACTTGTTTTTTTTAATGTCACTTAGACCCCTTGACTTCTGGGGTCCACATATTTGATTAGAAGAAGCTATCGAATGTCCATAACGTATACGACCATTCGCTAGTTTTTCATTAATTCTCTCTTTCCTTCATTCAATTAAATTTTTCAAATTACTTCTTTATTTATTTACTCCAATTCATACTTAATGAAGTATGCCCTCCCTGAAGATGTTCCTCATTGGGATGTTGAGATATGGGCGATACGCGTCTATTTTTTCCGCGCTAGAGAAAATATCTCTCTTCTTAATCTTTCCATTCTACCTCAATGAATTCTGGGATTTCGTGCAAAGAAAAATTTCGTTGCGTAATCTCAAATGTTTATTTTTGAAAGAGAAATAGAGGAGGGGGCAGACGCTTTGTGGTAGTTTTTCCAAACACCCAACCCAACCGGAAAAGCTCAAGAAGATGGTGAACTAGTTGACCTGTTTGGACAAATCACTCGGATTGTAACCCCGTACAACAGTTCCCCAATCTGCTACACTGCAAAGACTGACAGCCGTTAATAAATTGTTCATTTTCATTGTTTTGTGAATGCTACTTTATGTAAGTTGATGACTCGTACGCTAGAGATAATTTGGGACTAAGTAGTTTCTTTATTAGACAAAATGAGTGTCCATAGATATTTGTTTTCTTTCGACCGAAATCGAGTCTACTTTTTATCAGATCATTCCATTTTAGCTTAAAAATCCGTTTTAAACTGAAATGCAGGCATAACCCCTGTTACACGAACATGAACACCAGATAAGAAATTTTTTAAGGTTGTTTGTTAGTTAGCTTTTAAGGGAGGTGACCGACGATTGATTTCATTGACGCCATTCATTTCATTGAAGACAGATGGCTGAGTGAGTGAGGGGATGATTATTACGAGTTAGGATAAGGGTTGAAAATAAGCCCAGCGTTGTCATTAGCCTACTCCTTCTGAAACCGTATCTGCTATAATTCCCCTCTCTTATATCTTCACCCCCCTTGTACATTATATTAGGCTGTCGTTGAGTGTCTTTGTTCAGTCTTCGCTGCTAGAATTTCCCTTATAAATGAATCTAGGATTATAGAACTGGTTGGCTAAAATTAAATTACAGTGAAATTGTACGAATTTAGTTCTCTGGATTATAAATACGGTATAGTTAGGAGGAAGACCATGTCGCAATGTGGGCTGAAATCCAAAAATGCTGGCCAAAATTCCAAGCATGAATTTTTTTAGCCTGGAATTTAAAATTTGGCATAGAGACTCTCCATTAATTGGTGCATATGATGTATGATTTTATTTTACATCATTCATGCGCATCAACAATGGCTTAAAATTTAAAAAAATGTGTCAAAAAAGTCGGAATTCAGTTTTCTCTGAAAATCTCCTAAATGAAGAGGATAAAGAACCTTTAGTAAAAGCTTTATGGAATAAAAGTTATATATTTTTCAAAGAACAAAGACTCCTATGTGACATGTTGAAATTTTAAATGACGCATCATCCCCTTCATCTCCCTGTTCAATTCATGCGTCCATCAAGAGATAAAAAGGATGGGAAACCGAGTGTCTTCGATCTTTTCACTCTGAAGTAACAGTCATTTGCATCATCTATGAATATGAGAGAACAATGAGATAAAACGAGCTTCAAGCTAATCACAGAAATAACGAGCACTACGCCGGCAGAGCTAGGAGAGTACTGGCAAGGGGAGGAAACCTGAGCTTTTACAAACGATCATGAGAGATGAGGAGGCTCTGAAGGTGCTCATTTCAATTTATTTCATGGAAAAACAATATTGACGTCTATGCAAGTTTGCTGAAAGATACAGTTGAAGATTGTATCCGAGCTACGAACGCATGAGGTTCGCCAAAGATGCTAGTTATCCCGATGGAGTGCCAATTACGGAAGAAATGTGCAATTTGACCTCCATACCCGGCTATGTCGCACAGAATCTCGAATCGAGGCTTCAGTTTCGACTGTTTCGGAGTCTGGTAGGGATATTAAATGCACACTAACTTACAAACACGGATTCAAAAGAAGTTCTGGCCATTCCCAATATAAGCTGGTAAGGCAACGGGAAAAAGTTATTGTGAATTTTTGTTCATCAGTTCTCTGGTGCCTCTTCGTTTAGTCAATGACAGTGATACGTATGTAAGTTGTATTCATCTTACAAAATTTTTGGGAGTTTAGAGTCAATTCAAACTTAAATTTAAGAAATAATTCCATATTTTAGGGGAAATCAGTTGTGACAACCTCAGCCGTCATCATTGATATTTTACAGACCAATGCGTCTTCAAAGTGTTAAATAATCAAAAGAAATTGAAAAGGCAGAATATAAATATCTCAAAGAACAATTTAAAAATTTAACGCTAGTGAAGGTGGGGTTTTACGCCGTTAAGTTCTGTTTAATACTCATGATTATAAATGGAAAGGTAAATTAATAATACCTAAGCTGGTATTCAATCTTTAAGAATAAGATAACGTAAAAATATAACTTCAATATAAGGAAACCATATCTATTTAGGTATGGAACACATTGTCTAATAGTAGAAGCATGAGTTGTTACAACCGTCGGGAGAAATTCTCAGAGATCAGTACACTGCAGGATAAGATGGAGCGAGTTTTTGACGGCAACAAATACGCTTCCGGTAACTCTACATTACACCGCTTCATTAGATTCATTGAATGTGTGCCACATTTTGCATATCGATTACCTAGATTTAAACGGTGGCAGGTAAGGAAAATGGTCGATGGATAAGATATTTTCTAATGGCATAACTAGAGTATGGTTTACCCCAATCCGAAATAGGCGCGAGGTAGCTGGAAGACGGAAAGTGTAAGGTACAAAGGCTCTTTAAAGACGGGATGGGACTGATTGAACGGTGGAAGAAGAGGGGCGTGAAAATGGTTGTACGGCACGATATTTCAGCCACAAAAATCGGTTCTTTAAAAGTAGAAAGTATGTTCATAAATATTACAGTCTGAGTTAAAATGTCAACTGCTACGCAAAATCTGGAAACCTGGATAATCTGTAAAAAATATCCTGCGTTGATCTATTATCACGCAAAATTCTTGTCATGCAAAAAGAAAAAGAGAGGGCTCTATAGTAATTGAAAGGGGCAGAAAAAATGTCTAAGAAAGCACCAAAAAACGTTTAGTGTCGTTTACAAGTTAAACTTGGCAACTTAAAACCCCTGTGAATTTCTTACCTGAGTAATATTCAACAAACAACACCCACAAGCCGCGCAACGATCCCGCGGTGTCTTAAAACGCTCGTTTTGCGAACTATCACACCTGGCGGCATGGAGAGATTGGACAGGGGGTGAAAGGGCGTAAGAATGGTTATATACACGGCGCAAGCTTCCAGTCGATGCCTTAGGGAAAGTGTATGCATTTTCAACGGGTTCTTCTCATCGCTCGAAGAGCCTAAACTAATCTTCCACAGACATAAATTTTCATGCAAAATGCCTGGTATAGCTCCTTGAATGTCTCCTAAGAGAGACGAATAGGCTATTGGACCATGTAAAAGAGAATGGATTCTATTTTCAAACGACTATTATATCACACTTGGTAATTCTTTGCACTATATACAGTTATACAATCGCCATGAGTAAGTTCATGGCTGTATAATTTGTGATAATACTCGCCGCATCACTGTATTCCCATTAGCTGGCGCGCAATGCTGGACTCCGCCGCACGATCGAAAAATCGAATTTACTTTCGATTCCGTGGAAGATAGTAGACTTTCTCAACGGATACGAATTTTCCAGGCTTCAGTAAATGTAATGATGTAAGCTACTTAGGGTTTTTCCCTATCCCTCTCAGCTATTTTTCTATCTGAAACCAGAAAATGTTAATTGGTGTAAAATAGGGTCCGACAAGTTAAATTATGAGAGCAATTATCACTCAAAGTCATTTAAAAATTCGAAATGTCAAAAACTAAGGCTTGTTCTTTGAAAAAAATGTCACTTTTTCTTCTATTAAGCTTCTATGAAAGGTTCTGCATTTTCTTAATTTTGGAGATTTTCAGCGAAAACTGAATTCCGGCCTTTTTGGCATTATTTGTTCAACTTTAAGCCCGGGCATATTGTTAATGCGCAAGAATTGTGAAATATAAAATCATGCATCATATACACCAATAAATGGAAGGTCTCTCGCTTTTATATGCCAAATGTCATATAAAAGGCTACAAAATCCATTTGACCCGCTTTTTTTATTTCAGCCCACTGTGAATCGTTTTCATCTACCGAGGATGGAAATTATCCAGGATAAAATCATCAAACTTGACCGGGATACGACCCGGATCCCATAATTGCCAGTCAGGAGTGTAAGCCTGTTCTGCAATTTATTAATTATTTGTACATAAAATGTTTGGAAAATCGTTTTTATCCACTGAGAAGCTGCTATAATCGCACTATCGATCCTTTCTCCGTTTCAATTTTTCACGCCAAATTTCCTCTACTACATTATATGAGTAAAAGATTCCCAGGAGCTGAAAGAAGGGCTATGATTTAGGGTATCAACAGAAAAAAGGAAAGTTCTAAGATGGTTCTCCATCTCAGACCTTGGAAACAACATTTGTTGCGTCAACCGCAGGAAATGGTGGCCATCATCGTCTCCAAAAACTGAAATGTGTGATATTAATATTAACTCCCATAGCCGTTATCGACCTGTCGTATGAGTTAAGGATGTTTTGTAAACTTTTTCGAAACACTTTCCTTTGGTCATTTCATTTCCGATACATCATCTCGCCAAACGTTGGTTTTCATCATATCCCGCCGCGGAGAAAGATGATAATTCAAAAGGATTTGTAATATAATGAAGTGAAAAAAAAATGAAAGGAATTGGAAGAGAAAGGATTCTATCTACTTCTGCAGAGATACGATGGAATGAAATGTCATCGGTCCGCACGATAATCAAGCGCAAGACGACAATTCTATCTTTTTTCTCTCAGTTTGCCGAGCAAATCGTTGACAAAATGGACAATCGAAGTATGGACTGGGTGTCCCCACAGTAGTGTGGAAGTCAAAAAACTTCATATTTGGGTATTTCATGGAAAGTGAGTCGTACCGGAAAACAGCATATATTTGATCAATTTCAAGCTCTATAGACCGTGACGTAAAAATGATGGCGTTAAATGAAAGTACCATTTTCCATAGCCTTCACCTGCCCTTCATCTTCGCAAAGAACCGAAAGACTCTCCTTTGGTCATTTAGTTTTCAGTAAAACATCTTGATAAGCAACAGTTGCAAAACTTCCAGTGGTAGGTGGGAGCGAATAAAAAATGCTTCGCAAAACTTGAAGCGAAAAAATTAAGAGAACGTGAAGAAAAATATTTTGGACCGGCATCGTCAAGAACGCCGGTAATCGCTGCTTTATCTTACCTTAGGCAGATATGCCTAATGATAATTACCGTCTGACGGCATGGCAGAGAATCCTAAGACAGGACTCCAAAGTTTTGCTTCCCCATTTCCGCGATGATTCCAATGTGGTGAGTGACAATGAGGGGAATATGGGCGAGCATAGGAAATAGAGTTCATTTCTCAGAGGAAGAGATATCATCTCTCCACTACCTGAAAATGAGAATCCGGTGAACACTTTGCAACTTGGTGGTGATCGCCCGAAAGGGATATAAATGGTTTGCGGAGGGGTGGATTCCGCCAGGGTACGAAAATAGGTTCTTCAGACACGTGGCGCGGATGAAATACGGGACTCAACTCCTTTCCACCTCGAGAATACTGGACTCATTTCTTCAAAAATGAGAAAAAAACACCTATTTCCTTCCGCGGGCCTTATATCTTTTTTCACTTGGTGCTCACTTATACTGCCGACCTTTACTCTCTCTATCGCAAGTAAGATCGTGTTTTGAGTCTATTGGTAAATATCCCAAATAAAATAGCTAAATTTGTGAGAATTACTGGTTTTGAGAAAAAGAAAATCAAGAATGTGATTATTTGCCCGTTGTTGTTTTAACTACAGGATAGCTGAAAGAGAGCTCAGTCCAAAATTTCCACAGTAAAGTGTAATAATTCGCACCCACGGACCTTAATCAGGTGGAATTTTGTTTGTCATTCAAATCCTTCAACCTCAAACAGTTCCAAACGAATGCGTTTTGGATTGAAAAAACAATCGTTTGTCGTATAATTCTACACTTCTGTGGAATTTTAACTAGGAAGAAATAAATTAACAAAGTGAATTGAGTGACACGCCATTTGGTAGTTGATCTTATATTCACGCTTTCGAAACGTAAAATATCCTCATAGGAACAATAGTTATATCCATGAAAAATAAAAAAGGCGCTTTTACCCCACTATATCGTTATTTATGCTGATCCCGCGCACGATATCAAAATGGAATTTCCATGCATTTTAAGCCCTGTGGGTTTATTTTATTGGTAACATATATGAATATCTGCATTAAATTTTGTTTCACTCGAAAGCTATTTTGATGTGGACTAGAGTACTGAGCCTATTTCTGGCCTATGTCATAACAACTGATACCATATCAATTCAATCTAGATGGGTGCACTGATATATCATTAAAATGAATATTCATGGACATATTTGACCATGGAACCAGTCCTGAGCAGTGCATGAAGTGCAATGAATATCATAACTATTGAGGGTTGTACGTAAAAAGTGTGATCAAGGTGACGGTTGCAGATAGGGTTACAATTATGTCTGACCCCCCTTTAAATGGGTCACTCACCACGCCGGAAGCCAATGAACAGAGTGAAATATAAAAATTCTAAATAATGAATTGGAATGATGCTGGTGCACTGTGAAGCTGAATAAATGTTTTTGAGTTGTTGATGGAGAATAGGGGATATTGATTACGCCTCGTGGTGGAGGAATTAAAGTTATGAACATTCAGGGTAATTTTGAAAGGAATGTGGAGGGAATGTTTCTGTGTGGTGAGAGCAGAGGTGGAGGACTGCGGGGGTGGTGGTGAAATGAAATCATTGGGACGGGTAACTTGCGCCTGGATATGAGTGAAGGGAGGCCGTGTATATCAGCGTGGGGAGGTTTAGACTCGGACCGCTCGAACGGTGTTTCATCCTGTTTTTTTTTTTGTATTTATATTTCCCCCGGGGGCGCTGCAGCGGTTGATCCCAGCCCAGAGCTCCGGTTACTTTTTTATTCCACTTTCCATAAGTCATCATTTGCTCTGAAAAACACGGAGAGGAAAGCGAGTAAGGGAGAAAAGACTAGAGCGTTGCTTCCATTCCGGCTTCCTTGCTCTCTACACTCGCGCCCACGGCCGACGAATAGGGAAGTGATCGGAAAAATGTCTCCCAACACGTTCTCACCGCCACGAGGGTGTTCACAGCACCCGAAGTGAGGCATGCCTTTTTTTTACATTCCCTTTACCTTCCTTTTAATACTTGCCTATCCTTTTATTTCCCTCTCCCCCTTACCCCTTTTCAGACAATTCAGTCATCGTTGACAGGAAAGCACGATTTCCCGTCCCTCTTTGTCTCATTCTCTCGGCATTCCTGAAACCACATGTATCCCCTTGGGTCCAGAATTTTCTTTCTTCCTCTAATATTTAAAGCAGCTAAAATGTTTGAAATTCAAAATTGCTGACAAAACGGCTAGATTTCTTTTTAATTTTAAATGATGGTTTTGCTTCCGTTTGTTTTTTATGAATATCACCTCCGGGATGGCTTACGCGAAACCATTAGGTATTTCATAAAATGGAAGTCATTACTGCTCTATGGGTGTTAGCCGCACAGTTAATTTGAAAATTTGTGATGCATGGATGTAATATTTACGCGCAGTAAGTTCTAGAAATCATACTCTTGCCATCGGAGATTTTGTTCTTATATTTTTTGCTATTTGGCCATTATTCTGTCAAGGGTTAGGTACTGCATTAATCCTCAAATGTCTTTAAATTTGCATTCCAAGGAGAAACTTGCATCAAGCTAAATATATATATCGTTCAAGAGACACAACGTTTAGACATCCAGTTATGAGTTACATACTTTTAATTTCCCGTAACAAAACCGTCTTATGTACAACAATTTAGAGAATCTCAAATCGCTCGTTGTATATTTCACATCGTCATTTTCTGATATTTATTTTCCATTACTCTTTTTACTCTCATTACCGCATGTATTTAGTATTACATTCCTGCTCAATATTGAACTTTGGAAAGAAGATGTCGTTGTACATACCTAGCTTCTTTAGTTGGTATAGTCTTGGACAACCTTACCGTTATAAAATTTGTAAAAAGTGAAAGGCCTTCATAAAAATTAAATATTGCTTCTCTATCATAAGGGGATAAAGAAACAACTCAGCGTGGAAGAGTAAACAAAATAGAAGAGAACTAAATAAACCAAAATTAATCTACGGAGGTAACGAGGCTTCACTCACCTTTCAATTTAGCGAAAATTGCATACATTGATTTGGAATTAACATTTATGAATGAAATTAGAACCTTTTTAAGTAATATGGGTAATTTAAGTAATAGCCGTATTGTAAGGATTTAAAATTTTACATCGAATGAAAGGTAAACAACCACGTAGAGTAAAAATTCTAAAAAGGACTTTCGAAAAAATTTCCTTTATCGTACTACGCAATGAGTTGTCATGAGACCGCTTTCTGTTTTCTGTCAACCCCCAAATCATTCGATGGTTACTTATGGTTGAATTTTGTCAGACTGTGGAATTGCGTATGCCGATTTTTATATCCTTGTATGCTCTAGTGCATGCATAAAAGTAATTGATACTATTTTTTCAAAGGATTTTCCCATTGCGCCGAATAAAAAAATGGCTTTTTCTCAGTCATAATTTTGCAGCATACTAAATTTTGCTGGTTTCATTTCTTACTGATTTATGGTAACCACAGTCCGCTATTGTCGTTTGTTGCAAGTGAATTGATTGGAAATGAAAAAGGGTACCTCAGTATTTAGGACACCATGCTATCATGCTGTTGCTATCAATGTATTATTTCCTAAGGGAACAGAAAATTAGTCGTTCCCCGCAACAAATGGCTGTATTTGAGTGGATTGAAGTAAGATCAAGAGAAAAACATTGAATATGATTGAAATAGGTGTGTGCTGATGCATATTATTGTCTTATTGGTTTGAGTAAATAAAAAGTACCAAGTGACGGAGCTTTGCTTGATAAAAACATAATTCAAAAAAATTAAACCATCACAAATTCTGTAATTAAGGCAAAAAACAATCAGAGATAACAAATTTTATTATAATTTAATACAGAGATCGTCTGAGTTACCAGGAAAATTAAAATTTTCGAATTATCAGTTATTTATTTTGGTAACATTACTATTACGACTGAAATTATTTAAAAAGTCTTTCCGTACTACGTATATTGTACGGCGAGGATTTTCTGATGGTGAAAGAACTTATTAGTCGCTTCGCCATTTTATTCTAGAAAAGCTACTTACAAAATGCCGGGATTTAACACTGATGCTTTAAAGGAGAGTTGAGTGTTGTAATTATCGTTGTGTTACATAGCCTCGTCATTTTAAGTCTGAATTTTATTCAAGCAATAAAGGTTTAATCTCTTTGATAAACTTGATGCGGATTAAAAGACATTCACATAATTTGAGTGGGGTTTTGTTTCTTTGGGGAATAACTTGAATGCCTTTTTAATGTAAATAAAATAATAATTTATAAATGTAGTTTTTTAATGTAATGAGTTTATAAAATAACTATTGATGGATAGGTAAAAGTGTTTCGGCATTCGTTGTTGTTACGACGAAAGTTGCTCTTACTTCATTGATGGCATTTTGACAAAGAGTGGTTTATACCATTTGGGGTACTTCAATTTCAGACCGAATTCTCTCAGAAATAATTCGCGTAAAATATTAAATAATGGTAATTTTCATCGATATTGAACTGGTAATTGAATATGCAAATACTGAAGTAACAATTCCGGCGAAATTATTAGCTCAATGATATACGCCATGATAAATGCTTGTTATCCTCTTACTTTCTTGAGAAATACAATCCATGCAGTCACCATGCGACACTTACAAGCAAATATTTCGTAAAAGGCCAAAATTGCTTTATATTCTTAAGGGTTAGGAAGGAAATAATGGATTGCTTACCACTGGATGCAATTTTCATCGAATATATTAGGCGGTGGTATGTCTTCAACTGTTTCTATAAATTTCAATTAAGTACAAATCAATTGAAGACGAAAAGCTAGAATAAGACCGATTTTGAATGTGCACTGAGTCGGCTCAAAACTGAAGAAATGCTTACACTTCGTTCTCTTGTATGTCCGAAGTGAAAAGACGTTTTAAAAGGGCATTTTTACCATCACGTTGTGCATGAAAACAATTCCATATAGCATTTTTCTCCTCTGAGAGTATCCAAGCAACAAAAATAGGCGTATCCTAATCCGATTCGTATTTTAGATGCTGATTGTGTTGGCTTGGAAGTAATCCCTTTTTTCCAAGCCGCTGCCGTATTATTTCTGGTACAACGATTCAAATTTAACCGGTTGAGAATAATGTAAACATTTTCGGTCGGCCGGATATCTCATTATCGTTACTTACACAAAAATCTAACGCTTTTTCTCCAAAGGACGAGAAACCATTAGGAAATGAACACAATTTATCTAATATTTATCGATATCGCACGCCTTGAAGTAAATTCTCTAAATGTAGAAACAAGTAGTTGGCAAAATGAGTGCTGTCCTTCTCTTACTGTCAAAATAAGAGCATTTGATATGCCAATACTAATTTTCAACAGTAACTTGCATGGAGAGTATGTTTCCTTACCTTTATTTCCGTCAAATTTCTTTCCAGATGCAGAAGGGTTAGCTATAATATATAAATATCGAATAAAAATGCTGGTGCAATATTTCAATTAAATTCCGCCCAATCAACTGACCTGGATTGAGCATAAAGATTCTATTCACTCTTTCATTTGATATCTTGTTTCATACTTTATTTCATCATCACAACCGTCTCTCAATCCTTACCTCCTTTTTCCTGCATGTTATGAAAATTATCTGCCATGCACGCGACCTTTTCCAGTATTCTTTACCCGAGTTTTAGCATCCTAAACTCTTTACCTCACGACTCTTTGACCTTCATTGACCTGTGAGACGAGAGGATGAGAGTGGGTCATGATACTGCTTCTCAAATCTTGCCCGATTTTGTAGATGAGCACCGTGAATTAATAGTGGATGGAGACAGATACGGGAGAAGTTTTGAGAATAAAGCCCCCGTGACTCCTTTTTGTTGAGTAACATGGCAATTTCTCATGTTTCTCATACAAGTTGTTTAAATTATGCTTTCTTTTGTTTTTTTTCTGATCATAAAACACGATGGGTACTATGGAAATGTACAGTCAGTAATGAAGAAACCAATATGAAAGCAAAAGATTGATGCTAGTATTAGAAACATGTTAAGGGCCCATGCAGCATGGATAAGGAAGGAATGAAATTACCCCAATTCAATGAAATAAATAACGATTCGTGGATAGCTCGAGTGGAAGTTTAGCTCGACGCTTAAGATCTACTAAAATGTGTGCAAAAGAAGTTATTATTGTACATTCCCGATGACAGCTAAACGTAAGAAATAACTGCTGCTGTAAAGAAGAAAAATGCTGCGTTGAGAAAGCGTGATAAGTTAGCAACGAATACCATTGTGCGGTGCTTAGTGGATAGTCACCTGGAGTACGCGCAAGGTTAGTCAATCGAGCCAAATATAAAGAACACGTTTCTGAGACACAGTGATTCATCACGTTTGAGGCTGTATAGAGAGATATCATTGATGAAGTTTGCCCCGTCGATGGTTAATATCAAGCAGCACTTGCCCTTATACGATTGAAAGGTTAGAAAATAGAAAAGTATCGCTGGATGTCAACTGGTAGCTGAGCGTGGTTTTCGATCCGCGGACAGCAGTTGGGAAAAAGATGGTTGCTTTATCTCAAGGTACATCGAAGTATAAGAGGAAGAAATATCACCAACAAGCACTATAACGAGCCATAATAAGGTTTTAAAAATATCATCTATAATTACAATCATTATCACCTACATTTATTAATTACAATAATATATATGAATCATAACTATCAATTATCATTATCATTATGAATCATAATCATTAATTATGAATCATAATTATCAACTTCATTCATTAATTACAATTACAATCGTTATCACCAACATGCACTATAATGTGCCATAGTAAGGTTTACAAAACTACGACTAACAATGCATTGGAAGGAACTGCAAAATCTGGCCCTTTCTGGGAAAATGGGAACTTTCATCAACATTCGCTACACTAAAGGTATATTACCAATATTTAAGAAACATGGTACTTAAAACTGCTTGCCCTTCTTCCCTCATTTTCTTCATTCTCTCCGCACATTATACAAATTCCTTCTAGCGGGCCTAACTGTGAAGGAGGTGGATTTATTTCACCTGCATCGCGTCGCTTCCATCCACTCACACATCGCTCGTCCCCTCCGTACCCGGGAATGAGACTCCTTTGCCCTCGGGCACCGTTCCATATTTCCACTGCCTTCTCATCAACCCCAACCTGACTCACGTGCGCCTTTATGAAATCCCTCTCGTGGCGAGGTTTGTGGGCGTTATTCGCAATATCTAATCTAACGGTTCCCTGCACCCCTGTCGTCACCATCGGATGAAACGACATATGTGAGGTGACTCCTGTTATTATCCGGCTGAGGAAAAAACTCACCCTCATATTTGAGTTAACTTGCGAGCCACCTCAAGATAATAGGGTATGCAAGGCACCTCGGGAATTGACAATTGTAGCGAGGGGCAGGGGGTGAATTATCACCTACATGCACTATAATGTGCCATAATAAGGTTTACAAAACTACAACTAATAAAGCATGAGAAGAAACTGCAAAATCTGGCCCAAATGGGAAGTATCATCAACATTCGCTATATTCAAGTTATATTCCCAATATTTCGGAAATTAATTTACGTATATGAACTGCAAAAGTACGTTGACTGTAAAATTTTAAATGGAATGAATGAATAAAATGAGGGGGGCTGGGCTCCCGCATGAACTATATTGCATGTAAAATTTATTTACTGAGAGCACACGTCATAGAAAACACCCTCAATTCAATACCTCTGGTTCAAAAAACGTAGTCGCTCAGAACAGATAAAAATACTGAAATACACACGCTTAGGCAATAAATACCTTTTCTCCAAATATGATTGTTATGCACTTTCTAATGGTCCATTAGGCTAATCATCCCCCTCCCCCAAGCTCAGCATTGCACTCGATACAAAACGCATATGAATACATATTAATAAATATCAATGCATATATGGCCTTGAACGTTCACATTGGTATGCGCCTCTACATGCACATTGCGGATAAGTAGCGAAAATTAGGACTTTTTGTATAAAAGTCTGAGAAAAAATTTATAATGCCAACTTTTCGACAATAACCTACGGCGATGGTCTGTGTTTTTCCGTCAATTTCTTTTCAATGGTAGATAACAGTTCTTATTTCATGATTTCATTTTATTACTATTAAAATTGCCTAAAGAACGATACCTTTTGCATCTTCCTAACTCTATCAGTTAACTCACAGCCAGGGGCGCAGCCAGGAATATCTTTTGAGGGGTGTTTCACCATGATTGGATGGTAGGCACAAGCGATCTACCTCTACTTATGGTTAATATGTGCGTTGCACATATATTTTGTATTTAGACATTTATGACATTTTATTAGATTATAATTATTATATATCTTAAAGATTCATTTTTTGACATTTTAAAATAAAACATTATTTTTTTAAATGGAATTTTATTTTAAAATTTAAGAAAACTCAAAGTGTAGTTCTTTAAGAATAAGTGTTTTATTTTAAATTTGAAGCAGAGTATAGTGCAAGAAGATTAATAATTATCGATAAAAACGAGCTTCAAACATACCTTGAAGGAATACAATTCTATCACAATGAGGAAACTTACAAGATGCATGTATAATTTCTCATGCCCAAAGACTAGATGTTATTTAAATACTCAGGTTGTAGCTAGGCACAAAAAAATAAGTTATTCAAACGGAAAGAAAGTCTGTTTATTTAAAGTTACAAAGAGATGTCAATTCTACGTGTTTTTTTGCAAATTCGTCAAGGACTTCTTCCTCAGTAACAGCGATTCTCTCATGAATGTAAGCCAGAGTTAGTCCATTTAGGCACTCTTCGGAAGTTCTCTTCCTCAAGTAGTTTTTCAGCAACTTTAATGATGAAAATGACCTTTCAGGTGTACAAGTTGTTACTGGAATTGTTGCTAAAATTGAAAGTAAGGAATCAAACACAGGCAGGAGGTCACTGTTGCAATGCTGCAAAGCCTCTACTGCATTTTTTGGCTTTTTTCTTTCAAAATCTCCTTTCACAGAATAATTCACCATGGAGCCCTGAAGTTTGAAGTCCATAAAACTCCGCAAGTTTAGTGATGCTAGACATGTCTTGGAAACTACTCTCTTCTAGTCTGGTTTGTATCAAACCCTGAAAAGGTGTCAATATGTCCTGGTGAGATTCAAACTTTTGGTTAAAGCCGGTATAGTATTTTCGAGGAAAGGAATGAATAGTGACTTTCTGAAGTATTCCTCAACTGAGTCGGCTGGAAAATTCTCTCTCATTGTCTGCTTCCCTATTGTCCTCGGTTTCGAAACAGGAACCTCCAAATCTAAACACAGGTAACTAAACTTTATTGAAAATAGGTACACAGAGAAATATAAACACAGAGAAAAAAAATGAACACACTTACAAAGTTTCTTGATATTTCGGTGCCACTAGCACCTTGGTCGCAAGAGCGTAGAGGACTGACTGTCAGATGTAGGTTATATATATATATATATATATATATATATATATTGTGACGATACGCACCATAGGACGGGATTGTGGGCCCCACGTTGGGCGCCAGATGTGACGATACACACCATGTTTCGAGCTCGCCAACTCTGATGTTGGACGATTTCGATCCCCGGCCCCACTGGTTAGAAACCAGCTGCGATAGTGCATACCTTCACGTAGTCCACTGACCCACAGCGGGTTGACGGTGGACGAGTCTTACTGAAAGGAAAACCACGTGGGTTCTACGGCACGCGATCACGAAAGAGAAGGAGAATACGGGAATTTTGGAGCTCAGTGCGTAGCACAGCAAAGACGAAACGACCTCGTTCAGATTGTGAATGGTTTTAGGCATTTATTGGCAAAACAAAAAATAAACACAAGTAACTTTCTCCTTAAATCTAATGAGGGATGAAATGATTATCTGTTTGAATGACACACTGATGGAAAGAACACAAAAACGCAATAACCCACCAAAAAAACTAACACTAACACATAACAAAATTCACAATGGCCTCTGTAAGAATCTCTACTACAATTCTTATTGTCGAGTTGATTGTCCACCTTGAATTTTACATGCTCCGCGTCCGATCGTGCGAAAGTGTCCAGCACTAATGGGATTTACAACACAAGTCACAAGGACGGGAGAATAATTATACAGATTTTTTCTTTGTGACAAGCTTAGTAACGTTAAGTGGAATTGTTCCGGAGTCACTATTACATGCGATCACCTCCACTCGAGGTGTCTTCTTCGGTGGAGAAATGCTGGTTGGAGCAGGAAGAGTGGATAATTCACTATCCAGGGAGAAGGGGATTTGTAGAGTACTTATGTGTCAAGGTGTGGCTCCACGTCGAATTCACCGCTGGGCGCGTCATCAACCCACAGGTCTTTGGTTGCCTGAGGTTTTCTGGATGATCGGCGTATGGGCGTTAGACGACGTGAGGAATTTCCTTGACACTGCACCTCGGCCCTCTTTTCTCTCTCTCTCTGTCTTGCTCCTCGGTGCTCTGCTGAACCTTGCTGCCAGTCTACGGAGTACATGGGACTGCCTCCTCGCACCTTCCACCAACATAACTCCCAGACGCCTTGCGCCGGGCCCGTTTTATACGGTCGTTCACGTGACACAAACACAAAATGACATGCGAAACCCCTATTGTAGTTGAAAGTGAGGCCGCTCGTCTAATGCTACGCCCGCGAAATCTGAACGAGCAAAAGCTCGAGACAGGGAACGTCCGAAACGAAAAAATGGAATAAAAAATGAAACGTGACTTGTGCGGGGCATACCGTCACAATATATATATATATATATATATATATATATATATATATATATATATATATATATATACATATATAAAACCTACATCACAAAGATTTAAAAGATCTCTCATATCAAAACCCAACGGTGAAGACAGTGGAATAATTCGAGCTGCGATCCTCGCTCCCTTAACCTTCGGAATTGCGACACAGGAAATAATGGATTTATTTTCGGATTGAAATAGCTGGTTGTAACGAGGGTTCGCATCTCCTATTTTGCTTATAACGATATCTCCTGATAAGCAAAGAGATTTCTGCTGCAAAATGCGTCGAATGAAAAAGGACTACAAAAAGGAAGCATGAAAGGAATAAAGTAGCTCGAAGGGTGAAAAGCTTTAAAGAAAAATTAACAAAACATTCCTCCCCGCTCGAGGGAAAATTTTTCACTCTCTCTTTAGGGGATTCTCATAATGTCCTCCTTTTATCTCCTCATTTCTCATCCTTCACCGAAATGAGGGGCGCTGAAGCCGGAAATGTTCTTTCATTGAACGCGCATATATATATTTGCTCATCCACATCCTACGAAAATAAAATGCCTGCCAACTCGCGATCGATACATTTGTGGATAATTCACTCTCGTGCGGCTACGAATGACGCTGATTGATGAGATGCCAAAATTTGAGTGAGAGGTTGGCAGAGAGAGGAAAATGTTCTCGGGGATGAGTGGTGAATTCGATTTTTTTTCGAAACCACACCCGTTTCACTGGAAGAATCGAATACGCGGAATAAGGGGTTAAGCGCTACGAGATTTACTAGACGTGTGGCGGTATAAGCTCCAAAATTATCGTATCATAATTTCTTCACCTTATTGATTGTTTTTTGACTCTTCCAGAACGTTCATAGTTACCTAAAATGGCGTTCATGGTGTATACGCTCGTTATTTCTGGGCATTTTGAATAAAAACTTTAAAAAATCAATCTATTCTTAACCATAAGAAGTTCTTCTTGTAATTGCAAGTATTTGGTGAGTAACTACCATAATGGTTTCGAAAATGCAGCACACTTCTTTTCTGCTTCAAGTGTAAAATTTTTGTGCCAACACTTAAGATTGAAAGATCGTCGTGTAACTTATATAAATATTGAAAGAAAGTTGTGTAACTTATGTATGATTAAATGCATATTTGCGCTCATAAATTTTTGTTTTCCTTTGACAAATTTTTTAATCACATTAAAAGTGTGGTGCCTTGGTGACAAAAGTGTTTGATTATATGACATCACATTTCTAAAGACTTTTCCCACGTCACACATCAAGAAAAGCTTTCTGGCAATCACTTTATCTAATTCGTAGTGTTAACTGAATTACAATGTTCAGGGTGGTCTATAGAATAGTTTTTAGAACTCAAAGGTTATTTGCGAAATCCTTAGTTTTACGTTAAAATAAATTATAAAGTCTATTAACCATTTAAATGTGGGTAAAGATGACGGCTCATCAGTGTAGGTGCATGAAGTTGACAAGAAATGATGAACTAGGGAGATAAATTGTAAGCTGCTGACAGTACTTTCTTCAAGAGGTTATTCGGATGAAAGTTGCCAGAGAACCAGAGTCGGAAAAAATAATACAGCAGAGAAGAATTTATCTTCAAAATGATTGATTATAAAGGAGGTGTTGGTAGGGGGTCTTTTAACCCGCTCCCATTTCTCAACATAAACACCCAGCCATTCCTCCACGCATCTGACTCCCTCGTCCCGGGCACTTTGCCCTCCTAATCCATCCCACCTTACCATTTATGTTAGTCAAATTCTCTGTCGCTCCAAAAGCACACCTGCCGTTCCTATTGGCGCTCCCGACCCAAAAGTTATTCCTCGTTCCTCGCTTTCTCCTCCTCCCTTCCACACAACTCACAACGAGACAACACAAGCACCCCTCACCCATTCTCCCTTAATACTCTCGGCATCCTGACGCGCTCCATCCCACCCTTCCTGCCAAACGCTGCCGATTACTCTATTATCGTCCAACTAAGGCGTATGTACATTTTGCTTACTCCGAACGCGGCCATTGTTACCCCTTTTGCAGTCCGTATACACTTTTCCCATCTGCTAAGGCCAATTCCGTAATTTAGGGACAACCGCGGAAGGGATAGGTACTTGCAAATGACTTTCTCTAGAGAGGTGAATGGAGGGCAAATAACCTCCGCTTCTCAGCTCTGCACGTTCAATAGCTGAGATGAATGTACCCGCGAAAGCCAGCAGGATTGTTATGGAGGGACATCAATTCTCTCATTGGAATGACTATTTCCTCAATTGGACGAAATTACATTAATTAATTAATTGAACATATTCACGTAGTCATTTACCACTGTAAGGAGAAAAATATGTGCAAAGACCATGGCTTTAAAACTTTCAGACATTTCTCTGTCTTAAAGTTCACTTAAAAGGCAAGTAATAGATGCTAAGCTTAAAGTACAGAGCTTAGATGCGTTCCAATCCTGAAGACAGATATACTATCACCATCAATATTACAAAGATGTTTGCATGATTAAAGTCATCATTGATCGCTCAGGCCTAAGATCGGTTGGCTGCAGTCCTCCACTCTTCCCTATCTACTGCTAGTTCCCTTAACTCCTGGTATCTCTTCCTATGTACTTTCTTCTTCATTTGGTCCATTTACTTATTCCTGGGTCTTCCTCTGGCCTTTTCCCTCTATTTTGACTTCAGTTATGTTCCTCACAAACCCAGTGTGTCTCAAGGTGTGGCCATTCCATCTGGATCTCCTTTTCTCTATGGTGTTCCATTTGGTTCTTTCCTCTTCTACTCTTCTGTACCCTTCATCGTTTTTTTACTTTTTTCGTCTATTTTATCTTCAGCATCCTTCTCCAGCACCAGGTTTCAAAGGCTTCTAATCTGTTCTGGTCGACTGTTCCAATGGTCAATGTTTCCGATCTATAAAGTTCTGTATCATGAGTAAAGTATAAACTGAAAAATATTGTATAAATATTTATATGAGTGAAATAATTATTTATAGTTATCATTTAGAATTGAGAACTATACAGGAATATCCCTAACATAATACAAGGCGCGGATAAGTCGGTGATACTTTTCTCGATAGTCATAGTAAATCATTGGCTGAGATAAAATGTTATTGACGGCAGAGTGACACTAATTACATCTATGTGAATGATTAGATAAGAGGCTAGTAGTTATTTGCAAATACGTAGTTTCACAGTTATTTTCAAAATGTGTGTGTGTTCCGGGAAGTATCACTAGTCGTGATATATTACAATAATTTAATCCACAAATTGTGGTATAAATATATAGAAAACATAAAAGGAAATCTTACGCGTGATATTTTAAATTTTCGACCATATCCGTTGTCTTCTTCAGTGGTATAATTACGACTGACTCAAGTCAGACATACATCTACCTCTTTTGTTGGCTCTATTGGCTCTCTTCTGCTTACTTACATACATAAATTAAATCGATGCGAATTTTTATGTCGAAAGACCGCTCAAGTTGGTTTTTATCGCTAACTCACTACGGTACCAGATCGTATATTTTGGTCAAACAGAATCCATACCGGGTAAATGCTACCTGATAAAACATTCAACTCGCTCCTGTTGCTCACAAGTTATCTACCGGACATTAGCCGATTCTCCTCGCACCTTTACCCCAATCGAAATTCCAATTTGCATACAATAACAGCAGCGACAATCCTGAAAACCAAAAGTGTATTCCCTTTGGTTAATTACTCCGTCATCAATCTCTCGGTAATTGCTCCCTTTTAGCGATCAAAGGCTTAAGATAACGTGCAGATGGGGTTAGTAAAATCTATTAATTTTGCCGGACGGTAAAAGCTGTGATCCTCTTCGGGAAATATCAGTTTTTTCAATCATTTTTTACTTAATCAATCAATGTTTTCCATGTACTTTCAACCCTTGAAACCAGCGCCTCCTTCCGGCAACACTGAATTCTAAGCCTTCTATGTTTTGTAGTACCTTCCTCTTCCATTCTCGGCTGGATATTCTTTCCAGGGTATCTCAGGAAGACTGCCGTATTGTTTCCCTGGATCGTTGATCTTTTAAATAGAGCGTACTCTAGCATGGGAACAAAGGGTTTTTAAACCATAGTTGAGATAAGCCTTGAGATAATGATGACAGAAGGATTTTTAGTCCTTGGTTATGGAGCAAAGAGACCATGCATATTTCATCCGTGCTTCCATGAATTTCAATCTTAGGTAATTGACTACCTCTTTGAGCCTTAAAAATATATATAAATAATAATAAATCTTTATTCCACAATTAGTGGCACAAATTAAACAATATTTCAATTTTCAAATCGAATGTGGAATTAGGTACCCCAGCAGATATTATCCGGTTTTGGGGTTACCACCAAATTATATTAACAGAGGCAGACACTTATTTCTCATATTTAAAATTTAAATACGTCCCAGAAAATCACTTTAATACAATATTCATGTTTCCAGACGATTAATTAAGAATAATTTAAAAAAATTACAATTATACAAATGAAATAAAAAAGAAAACAATACTTTGCAACAAAAACTTTTACACTATACATAGCATAACATATTCATACATAAAAATCAAATACAATATATATTCACGAAGGCTATTTCAATAAATTTTCAATATCTTTTTTAGAAAGTAGTCATAACTTGATCATTCTTAAAAATAAAGCTATAGGTATAGCTAAAGCTATATGGCCCAAGTTTTTATTTCCAATGGTAGTGAACAAAACAATTTGGGGTGTAAAGCAATATCAAATGATAATGAACAAAACAATTTGGAGATTAAAACAATATCCAATGGTAGTGAACAAAACAATTTGGGGATTAAAACAATATCCAATGGTAGTTAACAAAACAATTTGGGGATTAAAACAATATCCAATGGTAGTTAACAAAACAATTTGGAGATTAAAACAATATCCAATGGTAGTGAACAAAACAAATTGGGGATAAAAACAATGTCCAATGGTAGTTAACAAAACAATTTGGGGATAAAAACAATATCCAATGGTAGTGAACAAAACAATTTGGGGATTAAAACAATATCCAATGGTAGTTAACAAAACAATTTGGGGATTAAAACAATATCCAATGGTAGTGAACAAAACAATTTGGGGATTAAAACAATATCCAATGGTAGTTAACAAAACAATTTGGGGATTAAAACAATATCCAATGGTAGTGAACAAAACAATTTGGGGATTAAAACAATATCCAATGGTAGTGAACAAAACAATTTGGGGATTAAAACAATATCCAATGGTAGTTAACAAAACAATTTGGAGATTAAAACAATATCCAATGGTAGTGAACAAAACAATTTGGGGAAAAAAACAATGTCCAATGGTAGTTAACAAAACAATTTGGGGATAAAAACAATGTCCAATGGTAGTTAACAAAACAATTTGGGGATTAAAACAATATCCAATGGTAGTTAACAAAACAATTTGGGGATTAAAACAATATCCAATGGTAGTTAACAAAACAATTTGGGGATAAAAACAATATCCAATGGTAGTGAACAAAACAATTTGGGGAAAAAAACAATATCCAATGGAGGTGAACAAAACAATTTGGGGATTAAAACAATATCCAATGGTAGTGAACAAAACAATTTGGGGATTAAAACAATATCCAATGGTAGTTAACAAAACAATTTGGAGATTAAAACAATATCCAATGGTAGTGAACAAAACAATTTGGAGATTAAAACAATATCCAATGGTAGTGAACAAAACAATTTGGGGATAAAAACAATATCCAATGGTAGTGAACAAAACAATTTGGGGATTAAAACAATATCCAATGGTAGTGAACAAAACAATTTGGGGATTAAAACAATATCCAATGGTAGTTAACAAAACAATTTGGAGATTAAAACAATATCCAATGGTAGTGAACAAAACAATTTGGGGATAAAAACAATATCCAATGGTAGTGAACAAAACAATTTGGAGATTAAAACAATATCCAATGGTAGTGAACAAAACAATTTGGAGATTAAAAAAATATCCAATGGTAGTGATCAAAACAATTTGGGGATAAAAACAATGTCCAATGGTAGTTAACAAAACAATTTGGGGAAAAAAACAATATCCAATGGAGGTGAACAAAAAATTTGGGGATTAAAACAATATCCAATGGTAGTGAACAAAACAATTTGGGGATTAAAACAATATCCAATGGTAGTGAACAAAACAATTTGGAGATTAAAACAATATCCAATGGTAGTCAACAAAACAATTTGGGGATAAAAACAATGTCCAATGGTAGTTAACAAAACAATTTGGGGATAAAAACAATATCCAATGGTAGTTAACAAAACAATTTGGAGATTAAAACAATATCCAATGGTAGTGAACAAAACAATTTGGAGATTAAAACAATATCCAATGGTAGTGAACAAAACAATTTGGGGATTAAAACAATATCCAATGGTAGTTAACAAAACAATTTGGGGATTAAAACAATATCCAATGGTAGTTAACAAAACAATTTGGGGATTAAAACAATATCCAATGGTAGTTAACAAAACAATTTGGGGATAAAAACAATATCCAATGGTAGTGAACAAAACAATTTGGGGATTAAAACAATATCCAATGGTAGTGAACAAAACAATTTGGGGATAAAAACAATATCCAATGGTAGTGAACAAAACAATTTGGGGATTAAAACAATATCCAATGGTAGTGAACAAAACAATTTGGAGATTAAAACAATATCCAATGGTAGTGAACAAAACAATTTGGGGATAAAAACAATATCCAATGGTAGTGAACAAAACAATTTGGGGATAAAAACAATATCCAATGGTAGTGAACAAAACAATTTGGGGATTAAAACAATATCCAATGGTAGTTAACAAAACAATTTGGGGATTAAAACAATATCCAATGGTAGTTAACAAAACAATTTGGGGATTAAAACAATATCCAATGGTAGTTAACAAAACAATTTGGAGATTAAAACAATATCCAATGGTAGTGAACAAAACAAATTGGGGATAAAAACAATGTCCAATGGTAGTTAACAAAACAATTTGGGGATAAAAACAATATCCAATGGTAGTGAACAAAACAATTTGGGGATTAAAACAATATCCAATGGTAGTTAACAAAACAATTTGGGGATTAAAACAATATCCAATGGTAGTTAACAAAACAATTTGGGGATTAAAACAATATCCAATGGTAGTTAACAAAATAATTTGGGGATAAAAACAATATCCAATGGTAGTGAACAAAACAATTTGGGGATTAAAACAATATCCAATGGTAGTGAACAAAACAATTTGGGGATTAAAACAATATCCAATGGTAGTTAACAAAACAATTTGGAGATTAAAACAATATCCAATGGTAGTGAACAAAACAATTTGGGGATAAAAACAATATCCAATGGTAGTGAACAAAACAATTTGGAGATTAAAACAATATCCAATGGTAGTGAACAAAACAATTTGGAGATTAAAACAATATCCAATGGTAGTGAACAAAACAATTTGGGGATAAAAACAATGTCCAATGGTAGTTAACATAACAATTTGGGGAAAAAAACAATATCCAATGGAGGTGAACAAAAAATTTGGGGATTAAAACAATATCCAATGGTAGTGAACAAAACAATTTGGGGATTAAAACAATATCCAATGGTAGTGAACAAAACAATTTGGAGATTAAAACAATATCCAATGGTAGTCAACAAAACAATTTGGGGATAAAAACAATGTCCAATGGTAGTTAACAAAACAATTTGGGGATAAAAACTATATCCAATGGTAGTTAACAAAACAATTTGGAGATTAAAACAATATCCAATGGTAGTGAACAAAACAATTTGGAGATTAAAACAATATCCAATGGTAGTGAACAAAACAATTTGGGGATAAAAACAATATCCAATGGTAGTGAACAAAACAATTTGGGGATAAAAACAATATCCAATGGTTGTGAACAAAACAATTTGGAGATTAAAACAATATCCAATGGTAGTGAACAAAACAATTTGGGGGTTAAAACAATATCCAATGGTAGTGAACAAAACAATTTGGGGATTAAAACAATATCCAATGGTAGTTAACAAAACAATTTGGAGATTAAAACAATATCCAATGGTAGTGAACAAAACAATTTGGAGATTAAAACAATATCCAATGGTAGTGAACAAAACAATTTGGGGATAAAAACAATATCCAATGGTAGTGAACAAAACAATTTGGGGATAAAAACAATATCCAATGGTAGTTAACAAAACAATTTGGGGATTAAAACAATATCCAATGGTAGTTAACAAAACAATTTGGGGATTAAAACAATATCCAATGGTAGTCAACAAAACAATTTGGGGATAAAAACAATGTCCAATGGTAGTTAACAAAACAATTTGGGGATAAAAACAATATCCAATGGTAGTGAACAAAACAATTTGGGGATAAAAACAATATCCAATGGTAGTGAACAAAACAATTTGGAGATTAAAACAATATCCAATGGTAGTGAACAAAACAATTTGGAGATTAAAACAATATCCAATGGTAGTGAACAAAACAATTTGGGGATAAAAACAATGTCCAATGGTAGTTAACAAAACAATTTGGGGAAAAAAACAATATCCAATGGAGGTGAACAAAAAATTTGGGGATTAAAACAATATCCAATGGTAGTGAACAAAACAATTTGGGGATTAAAACAATATCCAATGGTAGTGAACAAAACAATTTGGAGATTAAAACAATATCCAATGGTAGTCAACAAAACAATTTGGGGATAAAAACAATGTCCAATGGTAGTTAACAAAACAATTTGGGGATAAAAACAATATCCAATGGTAGTTAACAAAACAATTTGGAGATTAAAACAATATCCAATGGTAGTGAACAAAACAATTTGGAGATTAAAACAATATCCAATGGTAGTGAACAAAACAATTTGGGGATAAAAACAATATCCAATGGTAGTGAACAAAACAATTTGGGGATAAAAACAATATCCAATGGTAGTGAACAAAACAATTTGGAGATTAAAACAATATCCAATGGTAGTGAACAAAACAATTTGGGGGTTAAAACAATATCCAATGGTAGTGAACAAAACAATTTGGGGATTAAAACAATATCCAATGGTAGTGAACAAAACAATTTGGGGATAAAAACAATGTCCAATGGTAGTGAACAAAACAATTTGGAGATTAAAACAATATCCAATGGTAGTGAACAAAACAATTTGGGGATAAAAACAATATCCAATGGTAGTGAACAAAACAATTTGGGGATAAAAACAATATCCAATGGTAGTTAACAAAACAATTTGGGGATTAAAACAATATCCAATGGTAGTTAACAAAACAATTTGGGGATTAAAACAATATCCAATGGTAGTCAACAAAACAATTTGGGGATAAAAACAATGTCCAATGGTAGTTAACAAAACAATTTGGGGATAAAAACAATATCCAATGGTAGTGAACAAAACAATTTGGGGATTAAAACAATATCCAATGGTAGTTAACAAAACAATTTGGAGATTAAAACAATATCCAATGGTAGTGAACAAAACAATTTGGGGATAAAAACAATATCCAATGGTAGTGAACAAAACAATTTGGGGATAAAAACAATATCCAATGGTAGTGAACAAAACAATTTGGAGATTAAAACAATATCCAATGGTAGTGAACAAAACAATTTGGGGATAAAAACAATGTCCAATGGTAGTTAACAAAACAATTTGGGGATAAAAACAATATCCAATGGTAGTGAACAAAACAATTTGGGGATTAAAACAATATCCAATGGTAGTTAACAAAACAATTTGGGGATTAAAACAATATCCAATGGTAGTTAACAAAACAATTTGGAGATTAAAACAATATCCAATGGTAGTGAACAAAACAATTTGGGGATAAAAACAATATCCAATGGTAGTGAACAAAACAATTTGGGGATTAAAACAATATCCAATGGTAGTTAACAAAACAATTTGGGGATTAAAACAATATCCAATGGTAGTGAACAAAACAATTTGGGGATAAAAACAATATCCAATGGTAGTGAACAAAACAATTTGGGGATTAAAACAATATCCAATGGTAGTTAACAAAACAATTTGGAGATTAAAACAATATCCAATGGTAGTGAACAAAACAATTTGGAGATTAAAACAATATCCAATGGTAGTGAACAAAACAATTTGGGGATAAAAACAATATCCAATGGTAGTGAACAAAACAATTTGGGGATAAAAACAATATCCAATGGTAGTTAACAAAACAATTTGGGGATTAAAACAATATCCAATGGTTGTTAACAAAACAATTTGGGGATTAAAACAATATCCAATGGTAGTCAACAAAACAATTTGGGGATAAAAACAATGTCCAATGGTAGTTAACAAAACAATTTGGGGATAAAAACAATATCCAATGGTAGTGAACAAAACAATTTGGGGATTAAAACAATATCCAATGGTAGTTAACAAAACAATTTGGAGATTAAAACAATATCCAATGGTATTTAACAAAACAATTTGGGGATAAAAACAATATCCAATGGTAGTGAACAAAACAATTTGGGGATAAAAACAATATCCAATGGTAGTGAACAAAACAATTTGGGGATTAAAACAATATCCAATGGTAGTTAACAAAACAATTTGGGGATAAAAACAATATCCAATGGTAGTGAACAAAACAATTTGGGGATAAAAACAATATCCAATGGTAGTTAACAAAACAATTTGGGGATTAAAACAATATCCAATGGTAGTGAACAAAACAATTTGGGGATAAAAACAATATCCAATGGTAGTTAACAAAACAATTTGGGGATTAAAACAATATCCAATGGTAGTGAACAAAACAATTTGGGGATAAAAACAATATCCAATGGTAGTGAACAAAACAATTTGGGGATAAAAACAATATCCAATGGTAGTTAACAAAACAATTTGGGGATTAAAACAATATCCAATGGTAGTTAACAAAACAATTTGGAGTTTAAAACAATATCCAATGGTAATGAACAAAACAATTTGGAGATTAAAACAATATCCAATGGTAGTCAACAAAACAATTTGGGGATAAAAACAATGTCCAATGGTAGTTAACAAAACAATTTGGGGATAAAAACAATATCCAATGGTAGTGAACAAAACAATTTGGGGATTAAAACAATATCCAATGGTAGTGAACAAAACAATTTGGGGATTAAAACAATATCCAATGGTAGTTAACAAAACAATTTGGGGATTAAAACAATATCCAATGGTAGTTAACAAAACAATTTGGAGATTAAAACAATATCCAATGGTAGTGAACAAAACAATTTGGAGATTAAAACAATATCAATGGTAGTGAACAAAACAATTTGGGGATAAAAACAATGTGCAATGGTAGTTAACAAAACAATTTGGGGATAAAAACAATATCCAATGGTAGTGAACAAAACAATTTGGGGATTAAAACAATATCCAATGGTAGTGAACAAAACAATTTGGGGATAAAAACAATGTCCAATGGTAGTTAACAAAACAATTTGGGGATTAAAACAATATCCAATGGTAGTGAACAAAACAATTTGGGGATTAAAACAATATCCAATGGTAGTTAACAAAACAATTTGGGGATAAAAACAATATCCAATGGTAGTTAACAAAACAATTTGGGGATTAAAACAATATCCAATGGTAGTGAACAAAACAATTTGGTTGTTAAAACAATATCCAATGGTAGTTAAGAAAACAATTTGGGGGTTAAAACAATATCCAATGGTAGTTAACAAAACAATTTTGGGATTAAAACAATATCCAATGGTGTTAATAAAACAATATACGAATTAAAGTAGTTGAACAAACTGCCAAATTAAGATAAAAACAATGTCTTTGGTTATGTGATCATAACTACACCATCTCTTCGCAAAAGAGCTTCAACGTATCTCATCAGGACCGAAATGACGCCGCAACTATTTGATGACTTTGATAATTTGATGACGAAAACTATTCAAAGGTTTTGACAAATTCCTATCAGAAGTTGGTCTTTTTATGAGCAATCTAAACACCATATGTATTATGCGAGAAAAAACAGAGATTTAGCTGTCTGAATTGGACCCGTAGCATCAACAATTTGTGAATTCTATCAATCCAATATCATTTCAAAGATTTACGAATTCAAAATTTTCGCGAAAAACATAGCTAGGAAACGACTAATGCCCACAATTGATTCCTAATAATAACAAAAAATAACGAGATGAAAATATCATCTTTTATACTTATTAGTCCAAACGTAAGGTCGCTACAGCTTTTCAATCAAGCCTCCTTTCAACAAACTGCAAAAAAGTATGAAGTTTCTTTATTCTTTCATTTTGCTAACCTGTGCATCATTGAAACTATAATCCCTTCATTTTGAACAAATATAAATTTTACCGAGTGAATGATGAAAGTTGTTGATATTAATATTTCGAAGTGAAATTTACAAATACACATTAATATTTGCTTATTTCTACGGATTTACTACGGTAGGTAATTTGTATTTTGAGAGGGAAAATACTACATTTTTTAATAGTACCTTCATTTTATTTGACCTCGTCATGTTTCCAATTGAAGTAACTTGAATTGTTTAAATCGGCTTGAGACTAGATGCTTAGAGCATTGGTAGGTGTTAATTTTTTAAATAATTTTCCTTCAATTAAATCTTTCTCTGGCTACTGCATCGCCAATGTGAGAACGCACTGATTTTTATTATTTTAATCTTTATCCATGACAGTATAATTTATGCAGAAGTAGTTTTCGGCTTAACGTTGTGGAACTGATATAAGTGATTCCACAAATTAACCCTCACACGGGGTTACGGAATTTCGTTAGGCAAACGAATTCTCGGCAACGCTAGATCAATAAAAATAACTCCAAAGCCGAGGAACAGTGATTTTGGCGGCTCTCAAATGTCTAGCTGCTATTGTGCGGAGGACAATGAAAGACAGGACAAGTGCGGTTATTTTCGTCATTTAGGATAGCTTGGTATGTTTGTTGAGATTTTTTGAGAAATGGAGGAGCGGTGGAGAGAAACCCGGCGTCTGCATTGCCAACACTCAATAAAAGTCGCTAAGGAAACCAATGATACCAAGTTTCATTGGACAGACGAAGTGTTTTACTTGAAATGCTCCCCAGAAAGCTGAAAAATGTGGATTATATTCCTTTTGAAATATGTACTCCATTACCAGGAGCCAAATTGAGAACACGAGAGAAAACAGAACTCGAGTCACCTCATCAACTCCTCTCCCGAACATTTCGATGTAGGGTCAATCCATACCAAGTGATCCAAGTTGGTAGCTCGACCATTTTAGAAAAAAATCATTTTTTGAGGGCAGATAGCCTAGTAATGAGTAATTATACGAGTAATTTTTAAGGGTCGAAGAAAATTTCTTCTTCCCCAAAAAAACTCCGAAATATACGAAAGCTTACTTTTTTACTTTAAAGTTTGGCTGTTAAAATAATCACGAAGAAATAGCAATTCCACGTTATGTCATACACAGAGTTGTAGTTCCATGTATGCGTATTGTATAAAAATTTACTTCATTTTTCTATAACCGATGGTAGCTGAGTAACAGAAGTTAATGTCAAAGCTTGCAAATGCTAAAAAAAGCTCTGCATCGAGATTGAAAAATGGCCGCCATTTGGTTGCCATGGAAACTAAAAATAAAATATAACTTGTTTTGAGCTGTCGAAACATAAGGCTATCTGCCCTCAAAAAAATGAATTTTTTCTAAAATGGTCGAGCTACCAACTTGGACCTTTTGGTATGGATTGACCCTGTAAGGCGATTAAATCGTTGTTTATAATCAACGTTAAACTTTAATTTTAAACTTTGCCTATTTATTAATATTTATCTATGCTTTTGTGGCAGTTTGATGAAAATCCCAATGAGTTAGGAGTTTCCTTGGTACCAATTGCCCCCGTCCGCATGAATTTTCCCCGACCTGCGAAGCTGGTATCTGGTATCCTCAAACGGATTGACTTTCACAAGCTCCTTCACCTTGCCCGGCAACAACTCTCATGAAGTAGGAACTTCTCATCCAGTTTGGAATGAAGGACCAAGACAAATAGAGCGGTATTTAGATATGAAATATGATATGAATAATAGATCTTATCGCTTCAAGTCCATATCCTCTTGAGTGTCGAGTTTCCGCGGGTTCGATTACTTTGAGAACATTTTATCCAATAGGAGCGCATCGTATGTTTAAAAAAGTTGGCGCGTGAGGATATTTTCTAGTATATATCTTCACTTGAATACAATGCGCTCGTAATTCTTTTCCAAATCTGCGTGCCGCCAATACTACTGCTGGGAAGGGAAGGTTATCTTGAGATGATGGGAGCAATGCTTAAGTAATGGAAGTATCATTCATGATAATCGTGTGTGTGATATTTAATATTCGGATACTGAAAAGAAACTCTTAACTATACCCTTATTTGGGTAAGCGTTCCAAAACCTAATCTGTAATCTGTAAAAAAAAGTCAAATATATAAAATTCAACATTTAAAACATTGAATTTTTTTAAAGTTATAAGTCTTAGTGATTTACACCGGAATTTGACTTAAAATTGAACCTTGATTTCATATTTACCGTAACATATGGTAGTGAATTCAACATAATATCACGAGGTTGAACTCATCATCCACATGTATGGGAAATTTTTTTTTTTACCTTGTATCCTAATGTCTTACTTCGAAGTCAAACATTTAAAAAATGATTCCAAGTTAAATTGCACTTGCCCCCATAATATGGACTACCAGCATCCTGCACGATACTATATCCTATATTTGGAGTACTCTTGCTCCGTTTATTTAACCCAATATGGAATACCTTGAGAGGATTAACTGTTGAAGATTCATTAGCCCAAAACATCACCATTTTATACTTTTCTGGCTTTAATGGAATCAATTTATGCATAGGACAATGATCTCTAAACCCAATTAACACTTCCAGTGATATCGACAGTAATGCCCTAGCCTGGGAGAAAATACTTTCTTAAATTCAGGTGTAAACCATTCCAAATTCGGTGCCGGTACGGGTGCGAGCTTATCAGACCTTTCCCACCTAGTCTCAGTCACCACCTAGTTATCGTCAGACGATAAGTATATTAGAATATTTTGAAGCGAACTCTTGGTAAACCTAAAATGATCTTAAATAATGAATCAATATAAATTTCTCCAAAGTCAAAGTGCACTTACCTTGGAAGACCTTGAATGTCTGTCTACTTCAGGAGTCCAAAAAATGCTTACAGTTTGACGGTATCCATACGAACCCAAGTGAAATCCCATTCATGGTGCACCTAATTGCTTCATTACTTGTAAAAAAAAAACAGTTTAGCCTAGCAAGGTTTAGGTTTTGGCAATGCTATCACGTTCATGCTTGCATGCAATGCATTGTTTATTATGAAGTGTTCCTGCAAAGTATTTCTGATTTTAAATAACTGGTACAAAAATAAAATCACCATAATTGCGTGAAAATACTGTTATGAACACTGTGGTGGTAATTTATACCATCATAACAGGTTGAGAAAGGATGACAAAGTCCACCTTAGAATTGGTTCTGCAGAATGCTCTGATTATTTCCAGTTCTTTAAATTGTGCAGGGAAAATTATAAAATAAATGAATCATTCTGACAAGATCGTATAGTTTTCAAATTAATTCTAATTGGTGGGATACCCATGTGGAAAGGGAAAGTAGAATAATTATATTTAGACGGGAAAATCTGAAAAAATGGAGGAAGTTTGTCATATTGGAAAGAAGGGTCTCCAGTAATGAAAACCTTTTTAGTATCCAGCGATGGAATAGAATATATATATATATATATATATATATATATATATATATATAATGATATATGATAAATTAGGGAAACATTATGTAACCACAGTATTATATTCATAGCAATTTTCCTTCTCCTTTGATAAAACCGGTAGATTTGTGGTTTAAATATATTGGTGGAAAAGTGATTTCATTCTAAACATAAATCAATTTAGCTTGAAATCACTAACTTACTCAAGGGATATCCTTTTCTACACGTTCCTATATTGCCACTGGTACAACATTTATGCTCTAAATCGTCAACTTACCCAAGGGATAACTCATAATAAAAACGTTGTACATTTCCACTATTTGTTAATGCTGTCTACCGGTTTCGACGGATATAGCGTCATTTTCAGGACCAAAAACGTTTGTCTTGTTTGTTAGTATTGAAATGAACGCTATACACGACTTGAGACTGCAACATTTTTTTAATGAGTTACTCCTTCTGGTAGTTCCAGAACTAATGCCACAATCCATTGATTTGATTACTACAGGGATTTATTTTTGTCAACGAAATATACGTTTCAACATTGCCTTCGGTACAACATTTACGCTCGTAATCACTATCTTACTGGAGGGATACTTTACTGAAATAACAAGAATATCTAACTTAGTACTTACTCAAAAATTGGCTAACCTTCACTATCAATTTCCTAAAAACTATGAAATTGACTTTAAGAAATACTAGAAATATCATATTCGTTATTCAAAATAGCCATTTTGGGCCCGTACCGTCCCACCCCAGCATCCCTGTTTCACTCCACAGGCCCGTAACCTTGTTGGCTAGGGAAATAAAGGGCGTATTGTATTGTTCAAATTAGTGTGTTTCCCTCCACTGGAGCTTCGGTGAAACTCGAAAAATTGCTGCGAAATTCTTCGAAAAAGTCACGAAATTGGTCATATTTGAAAAATATTTCAAAAAACCACGTGTCTGAGGTGTTTTTTTTCATTTTCTAAACTTGCTTTCATTAATCCACCTTGTGTTGTTGCCGTAATTTTCGTGAAATTCTACGGTTTCTCACAAAGATTTTTTTCGTTAGTGTGCACTAAGCTGCACCTTACCCAAATTGGAAATGAATAGCTTTTAGCAAGCTTTGTGCATAGTTTACAATTTAGAATCATGAATTAAAACTTAATATTACGGTAGTGGTATATTTATTGAATGTGCATCGATGGCCAAAGCCATTTTGCCCATTCTGTCTTCAACACGCAACACGGTTGGGGTAACGTGAATTAATGGTTTTCGTGCGAGTCGTCGCTTTCATTTCCCTCCGAAAGAGGTAAATGTATAACTCATCCTCGTGCTCATAAATGATGAATCAGAGACCACGGAGACTACTTTAAAGTATTTATTTGTGTTAGCAACACAAGTTCATTCTGATAAAAGCGGTAAAACAATATGGGTGACGGAAAGATACTAAAAATTGTAAATGTTGACAACGCTTTCTATCATCCTTAAAGCCTTTACCGATGTGAACGGAATTTGGTGAGGTAAATTTTTGAAGTCGCGTTGAATTTGAAACGGGTGACGGGAGCTCCGCGTGTTGAATAATGGAGCTGAACGTGATCCACTGGCAACACATGAACAGATGAATAGCCGACGCAACGCATGTCACCTCACCCTTACACACGCATTCCAGCAAAATGTCGCTTACTATTTCACATTCACCCTGAGCCATTTTGTTATTCTGTCCGGAATACCGACAAACGAGAGGGGGATAAAAGAAAACTAACAGAGGTCAGTCGCTTTGATGCCAACTCGATGGGTTATGCGCTCGAGCAAATCGTCAGCGATAGCAATAATGTTTGACTGTCGTCATATTCCGTGCATGAAATTTCATCACCCTTAATCACGTGCCTTGCGAAAACATTTTCATTCTCTTGCATGCTCATAAATACTGAGCATGCACTTCCATGTATCATAAAAACCAAAGAATGCTTTATCTTTGTTTCGTATGACTTTTTTTCTTTTTTTTTCGTAAGAATTTCGTAAGCACAAGAAATTGTACTGAGCGGAGTTAAGATAAACAGTGAAAAAATAGATATGCTCCGCTTCGCAGATGATATCGCAGTCATAGCTAGAAATTGCGATGATCTTAAAAGGTCACTAAACATAATGGGCCAAGTTCTCCAGGAATACAACACGAAAATGAGTAAGACGAAGACCAAAATCCTAGTATGCGGAAGAGAGAAACTGAATGCAGAAGTCAACCTGAGAGAAGAGAAAGTAGAACAAGCGGATTCGTTCACCTATCTCGGAAGTACCATCGCTTGGGATGGAAGAAGTACAAGGAAGGACATCAAGCGGAGAATATCCCAAGCTAAAATGGCTTTGTTTGGCTGAGGACATGACAAAATTTTCATTATAACATTTTCATCAGCTTGTATATATCCTGCTTACCGGCTGAAACAACACAGGTCGTTCTTTCATTGGTTGTTCAATCTAAAGATTGGTTTACTGCAGCCCTCCACCCTTCCCTATCTAATACAAGTTACCTTACTTCCTGGTATCTCATCCTCTGTACTTTCTTCTTTATTTGGTCCATGAACTCAATCCTGGATCTTCCTCTGGGGACTTTTCCCTCTATTTTGCCTTCAATTATGTTCTTCACAAACCATTGTGTCTCAGAATCTGTCAAATTTATTTTGTTTTTCTTTTTTCTATGTTGTTTCATAGATTCCTCTCCTTTTCTACTCTTATGTACACTGCAACACTGGTGTAAGTACTCAAATGAAGATGGTTGAAGCTTTAAATTCAAACTATTACTAAATTATCAGCTGTAATTAGCCACTTTGCGTATTCAGAATCCTCCCATAATGGTAAAATGGGAACATGGAAGAGATTTCCCTTCGCTCTTTTCTCTCGACTCGCGCTTTAGCCTCAACCGCTCATCTTCACAAAGCCCTCACGCATTCCCACCTCACAAAACTCACTCAGCCTTTCATGTCCCTGCCGTCATGCATTCACACTTTAGAGTTGACATCATATTCCCTTTTCCCTGCCACTTGGGCAATTTCACGGTACAACGGGCCTTTTGTAGATGGAACTCTTCAATTCACATTCGACGACAAAATTCAAGTGATGAAGCGATGAATCAGTAATCGCACCAGCCACTGAACGAGTCGGAGGTGGCCGTGTGGAGACTCATGCAAGTGACAAATGTTGCTTTGCCTTCGCAATATTATAACAATTTCGCAACAGTGTGAGAAATGGAAATGGGGCGTGAACCGTTTTATTTTAGCGTATAGTGGATTCATATTGTCACCTGTATTTAAAGCTGATTTTGGAAGAGTAATTTCCGCATTTGATTGTATTGCGAGTAAATGATGATCAGGTTTGTAATAATAATAATAATAATGTCGTCTTTTATTTATTGAGCGATATTAGGCCTGTAAAGTCCTCTCTTCCATATAACTCATTTCACAAACACCCATGTCCTGGGCAGATAATTTTCTACCCAGGCGGGACTCGAACCCGCGACCCTCGGGTTAGCAGGCGGGGACTTTACCCCGCCGCCACCGGGGCCGACTAGTAGAATATTTGTAGAATGTAGTGTAGATATAACCTACCCTCGTATCACAGACAAAATTATATTAATATCGTAGTCTAACGTATTAATAGGCTAACCAATGCTGGTGGTAACGATTTGCACCACCAAGTGCCTAGTTAACGACTTCTTTGTATCTTAGGGTATTTCAAATTGCTAATTAACTAACAATGTTTCTGTTTGTATTTTATTGCCTTAATTCCCATACATAGCTAGTTAAATTTATAAATATTCTATTACGAATTCATACATTCCTATAATTTTGAAAAATGTCATTCGGTGATTTGATTTTATATTAATACACATATTTGAAAATATTCTTTTGAATGGTTACTTCCAATTACCCAAATAGTACCATTGTTTTGTCAGTGTTAAAGTTTTAAGTAGTCCATATATTGCCAATAACAATTACCCAAATAGAACCATTATTTTGTCAGTGTTAAATTTTTAAGTAGTCAATATATTACCAATAAGAATAACATCCCTCGTTTGTTGACACATCTTAGATGTTCGATTGGTATTAGAAGTATTTGGAAGAAGTAGCAAAAGCATATAGAAACTAAATTACTTGTTTATGATAGGCTTTTTTATCACTGCCGCCATCTCCTGTTAAGTATGCAAAGAGTTCTCAATTTTAAGGAACACGGGAAGAAGGGGATTATTAGCCGATTATACCACGATGCTCGACTACTCACGGCGGTGGAGTTAGCGATTCCCGTCGGTGTATTCGCCGGCGGTAAAATTGTGCTGACATGGTGTTACCCGAAAAATACCTCGTCAAAAGAAGTAGATTCTGTATAACCCTACCTTCTACATGAATATCGTCCGAAAATTCTCCCCTTCATTGTGAGAAGTGGGATATAGACGATACGATCCCTTCGTAGAATTGGAGGGAGGATTGAAAAATTGGGGGTACCTGAAAAAAATATCTTGGTAGATGCCCGTATATGACCGTACGTCGTCAATGGTAAGTATTAATTTGGCTAATAATATATTATCATTTTCTCTAAAAGTATACCTCACCCATCTAGGTATGAATATATTTTCTCGAAAATTACCGAACTGTTTCTCCTGAGAATCGGTAATATTGGGATTTAGGGTGCAAGGAATTTACTGGACCCAAGGCCTCAAGGCCGCAAGGCCCTCAGTACCCCAAAAAGTGGCCCCTATTTTACTACCATATTAACGTTTAATAAAATCAGTGCAGAATTTTCTTTCTTTGCCTTTTCATCATTAGTAATCACTATATAGGCATTAAATGTTCACCACTGGATGACAGAATCGAATAATAAACTTGGTACTTCATTAGATTTTAATCCCACAGTCACTTATATCATATTCCATGTTTTTACTAAAATTACGTTTACAATGAAAAAAATGTTTTTCCTCATATTTAAACAATAGTATATCTCCATTGTAGCATGACCGATGGCTATCAACGGGAAATTTTGCTCGGTTATTTTACAGCTGCTCTTATTTTTTGCATTCAAAATGTATTTGCATGTACGAATCAACGCATTTTAGCTTTCCAAAGTGCAGGTGCACTCAAAAGGAGGGGGAGGAACGAGATAGCTTAGCATGGTTGCAGTTGCCAGCCAATACTTGCGCACTAAAGGACCTGTAAGTGATTGTAAGATTTTAAATGCATCTTACATTTATCAAACTGGACGAAATTTCAAGGTACGCATAAATGAACACTCCAGAAGTTATTTTAATATGGGTTCCGACTCTCAGTTTGCCAAGCTTCTGCTTCATTTCATTCATACAAATGATTTTATCTCAGAAATTTTACATGTTCAAACCAAAAGACTAAGAGGTGGAAGAGATGGTAATTATTAGACGGATGAGAAACCTTTTAAATGAGGTACTTTTTCCGCACCCCTCCGTACTCTTTTGCGACAAAATTTTCCATCTCATCATCTTAATTCGTTCACCCAACCTTCGGCCTTTCTTAGCGTAAGGTTAATATCGAAACAATCATTTAATAAATTTTACGTAAATAATTATACCTGAAGATGCAGAAAGATGCGTCATACGTTTAACGATTACCATAAATAACTATGGAAAAATGCTAAGCTTCTTTTAATATGGATTTTTAATTCCATAATAATAATTTAATAAGTACGTCTGAATGTGTAATGCTCAAATATTATATAAATTTCCAATTTAATTTCGAAGAAGTTAATACACATGGTTAACGGATCAAAGCTCTGTCACCCAGTACTACTAAATTTTTTGGGTGGATGACAGGAAATTTTATTGAATATTTTTAGCAAAAACTCTCAGCACATTATTTTTATACCATCAGACTTGTGTTTCGGATACAATAAAAGTGCTGCTTAAGTTAATATTAATTGTCAGAAAGCAAATAAAACGTGCATTTTGCTTCTGATATCTTAAACGGGTGGAAGACCTAAAAGAGTACTAAAAAATTTACTCATTAAACGATATTTAGGCCGATTAGATTTTGAGCAATGAACTCATATATTCATTTTTATTGCATTAAAAGTAAATGACTAAAACATATCGAACAATATACTTGATAATTCATTATAAATACTCATTTATCATAAAGAGACTGCTACTCCTAATTACATTAAAAATACTTACTCTTTAAAATGTGACTAATTTCATGTTTATCTGTGATTTAGGAATGTTAATGTTAACTGCCGCACTTGTTACTTTTTGCTGGCATTGATAAATGAGGTACGCTTCAAAAAAATCTTGGTTATTCTCTTAATATTAAAGACTCATTAAAGATTTAAAAACTCGCGGGTTGCGTAAAGCAAAGCTAAGGTAAAAAGAGTAGTAAAACAATATTTGATATTTATTGGATTTACTTAGGCTTTAATATGTAGGAAAGAAGCGGCAGTCATATTTGTATAAATGACTAATGACTAAATTCCTCATTTCAGTTGATTTTAGCCCTCCTTGTATGCGAGATTAGTGTATTAAGTTAAAATATGAAAATCACTGAGTCCTCCCTTTGGAATTCCAGGGGAACAATAGTATCCCCCGCTTTCAGTTTAATTTTCAGTTATCTTTTCCAGGGCAAGAAGGTTCTCTTTCTAATTGTCTTTCCTTATTTTAGTCACTCGAATGGTGGAATACCAAATACTTCTTTTCTGAAATTGAGCAGTCGCACTTAAGTGTCTACTTTAACTGACTCCAAGTTTTGATTATCTTTTATTATTTCTTTCTTTCAAATAATAGCTGCGCTGCGATCAATCTTTAACTTTTTCTAAACTTTTGACGGATTAAGTATGTGCCAGAAACAAAAACAAAAAAAATATTCTTCTTGAGGGCCGAACTACATTATCTTTGTGCATATTGTCTCCGATCAAATTATGACGCTTTAACGCAAATAGGGACATAATCTTAACGAATTTATTCATTGTTTGAAATCTGCATTACATGAGTAACAGATGGCAATGGGAAAAATTATTTACAGATCTTCTGGAGGAGTTGTAGAACATTGTAGAATCAGATGCTAATGGTTATATGAAATAAAAAAACACCCGCAAGATTTCAAAGTGCTGAGATTTCTAGCTGCGGACCGTAGAATGTTAAGGCTGTATTTATGAACTATCCTGAACATAAATAACGAAAACTCAATGTGAAAAATTATATTTTAACAGCGAATGTACCAAAGGACGGAATCAAATATGAAAAAGATATCAAATGGGGTACGGAACCCGGTGACGATATAATTATAATCCCTAGGTCAAAGGGGGTACAACTGCACGTAACTCCACGCTAAACTAGCCAGGCCTACAGACCCACTGATTGGGTTTTACCAGTGAATCATATCAAACAAGACTTTTTTTGGAAGGTAAACTAATTTCAATTTTTTTAAGCAATATCAGAAAAGACCTGTAATTCAACCGGTCCGCAAAATTTAAATTGCTTCCATGCACGTTTCTTCATCTCATGAGTTTCAGCAGTATAGTAAATTTGCTGGGAAATCAAAACCTTTTTTACTATTGTTAGCTCGATTTCAGAATATATCTTACCTAATTATACCCATGGCCCCCTTTAATGTTTCCTACGATGTATCTTATGAATAGACAGCGACTAAACTTTCTTCCCCCGTCTGCTTGGAATGGAGTCAGCCTTCCCTCCTGGGAATTCTAAAGCCCAACAGAATTAAAATTCTGTACCCCACCCCTTTAAATGTCATGTATTTCGTATTGTTGGACTAATTAGACGAAACATATATCCTAAATTGCCTTCACCTTCTTCTTCTGCAACGTGAATTTTGCGTTGTAGGTAAGCGAGCCACCTCCTTTTTCTATTTTCCAAAAATTCACCGATCATTGTTTGAACTTCAAAGCGTAATCTGAGATTTACGTCTGACTTTTGCCAGTAACTGCACAGGTATATCTTTAGAATAGGAACTTAGGAAATTATACTCTTCTGCTTTACACTCGCTAATTAGTTTTCGTGTCTTGAATGGCTCTTGAAACTCGCCTACTACATTGCCAAATATTATTTATATCAACTCTCTGGAGCTTTGGGATTATAGGTTACTGCTTGTAGAGGAAATACACTCTAGGCGCTGATATATGATGATTTATTTTTTCGCTGGGCAAATGTTAAACTGTATCTGTATTCTGGTTCAACAACCTTCCGCATTCACCGCAAGGATAGCTTCAACATTCTCAGGGCACAATATGCCGCTTTGAGTATTAAGGGATCCGTTTTGGTTTCGGGTAAAAAGTGATTCCTGGCGGGGAGTATGAACCAGTTTCTTTAATTCTCAGATCCTTTCCGGAAATTTTTATACATCTAGTAAATCTCAACGGAACTTCCTTTTGTGATCCAGCACTCTTTAATTAAGCTTTCCCTTAGAAGAGGACAACCTCAGGAGTCCGGTGTCAAATCACAGCGCAACACCTTTTTATCCTTTTGACAATGTTTTGGAAATTTTCGTATGATAAAAAAACCTAGACGATACCAAGAAAAAGCCACCGTAACAGTAGGGTATTCGCATACTTAGAATTTTGCTGCACCTGCTGCATGGAACACTTCCTTAACCAATCGAAGTAGGTATGTTACTAACGTAAGCATGTCCTTCTTCACATTCACCAAAACCCACTGAATGACGTACATGATATTCTCTCCCTTGTTTATATCAAATATGTCATTTAGTGACACCGAAAAATATGAATGTGAAAACGGTTTTCGTTGGCTACGCGATACAAAGTAGTAATATTGGTTTAATTATTCCTCAGAAAACCCATCACCTTAGCGTTCACCATTTATTCAGTTGAAATTTTATTTTATCCCAAATTTCATACCATATTTTCTACCTCTCTTCTTTTTATGTATACGATATTTTTTATAAAACAATAGCATAAGCCAGATAGAATGTCATCCGATGTTATAAAGATGAGGAAACTAAGCAGAAAAACCTTTGTAGAGAATTCATTACGGTTATCAAACATACTCAATGGTTCATTATCAATATTTTACTAGATTGAAGTTGTATTCTCAAAGCTAAAAGTATTTCTTTGGAAGGTAAACAAGTGACTCAAACATATTTCACGGAATTAATTCCTAATGACTTTGAAGATTATCTTTCTATCTTATTTCTCGGTAACTCACCATTTCGTATGAATGAGATATGAACTGAATCAAAATAGCTCTTAAAACGTAGAATTTTCTATAACCGGAAATTCAATGAAAATTTCACATGCAAAAAGAAAACTTGAATCAATATTTTTCCTCTGTGTTGAATATCCATGTCAATTGATTTACTTATGATTTTTGACAATATTAAATCTATCGAATTTATTTATTCTCTACTCTTTTGTCGATTCATTTGCCTACTCGTCGGCGCACCTATGTTTATATATCGCCGGCGCACCGATGTTTTCTGTTTCTGTCCGCCCTCTTCAATGGATCAATTTATCTCAAACAGACGTGGGAGCTAACAGACTGAGGGCAAAGATCTAAATGAGGCGAAGTGAGATTTGATTTGGAAGGAAAAGTCAGTGAAAAGCAAAACAAGTAACTAGATAATTCTTAGCACTTCCCTCATCTCCTATTTTATATAGTTATGCACCAATTAAAGCGATTTTTGAGATCCCTCATCTTTCTGTGCCTAAATCGATCGACGCACTCTTTCTTCTTCCTCATTCTCCTTATTTCCTCCCTCCCCACTCTGTATTTCACAATGTATCTTTTGCCTTTTCCTCAAAGGCACCATCGGTTACATTTCCCCAGGCTGCCGTGGAAGAAGGCCCGTGAATGTGAAATGGCGATAGAATTTAATAGTGGAACGGAGGGTAGAGAGAGAAAGGGAAAAAATATGGCATATTATCGCTAAGTGATGTTATATAAGTTCCCTGGAGCCCATATTTTTCAGCCAATCATCCCGGCACAAAATCGCTGGCCAGCCCCCGCATTTCTGAATTTTCGCCCTTACAGTTTCATCGCGTGTTCTGGCGGATCTTGAGGGTTTGGCAAGATAAAGAGGACTAAAGGGCGGGGTGAAAATAATTAGGCCTCAGGGTGAAGACTCGAGGGAAATATTATGACAGATTTTCCCAGGGGGACGATTGAAGTGTTAATACAGAGGCAGGAAGGAAGAGGGAATTTTGCAGACAGACCAGTGGGAGGAGCAGAGTGGCAGATTTCCACAAAGGGTAAGGTAATCGTTTTACGGACTTCTGTCGAGGTTAGAGGTTTTTGAGAATTTATCCTTTGGGCAGCTGAGAAATCTTCTTTTTCTCGAATTCTCTTCTTCTCACTTTTCCCCTAGTCAAAGGCACATCATCATCAGATGCAAATGGAGGGGAATGGAGGTTTCCCTTCGGGTAAAACAAGGATTGCGTTCATTCAACCAAGGTAGTAATTACTTCTATTTTGCAAGAGGATATAAGCTATAAATCAGAACCTGAGTCACTTTTGTACTCAGTGAGCTATTTTGTAACTTTTACTCAAGGTTAACTTAATTACTTTTCAATTTAGGACTCATACCATGGTAAAAGATTCTTATGTCATACATATGTATTAATCAGGCTCCTGGCATTAATTGATATTCAGAACGAAGAACGTTTTATCGGTTCGAATAATTCAATGGAGTACCATTTCATAATTCCATCCGACACAACAGTAGAGGAATATAGCTCCTGTACCTAATGTTTGAGACTCATATCCTGTGCCAGCGTAAAGCAATATCCCTTTGGGTGGGCGTTCGTACAGCCATGGCCTCGGAGATATTCTTTCGGTATAAACGCTCAATGCATCATAGCAGAAGTCTCTATCACTGCATTAAACACAATTTTATTAGACCTGTCATTGACAGATATTATCGATCACTTTCAATTCTCACCAGCGCCCTTTCTCATCGACATGAATGAATACCAATGTTCGTCTCTCACCCGCGAGATAATACGAGAGAAGCAGAAAAAAGACAAGATGAGGAGTTGAAGAGCAATGAAAAATAAAAACTGAATAAGAGGGAAAGAAAAGAGGATACATGGGGAGGAGATATGGGGCACATTGTCAGAAGTTTGAACTACAGTTGTGACCTGGACATTGGTGATCAAGCCCCCGACTCTTCGGGAAGGAAACAGTTGTTTTTCTCTATTCTTAGGCATGGATTTTCTGTGTTTCTCTTTCTATATGTCTCAACTGATATTTGGCAGAGCTCATAGTAGCCATGAGAAACTATCTCCGAAATGTGACCTTTCACTTTCCTTGCCTTGTCTCGGCTATCCTATATAATCGCATGGAGAGATGGTCAGTGGTCAATAGGGGCCCTGAAGGGCCAAGCGGGTCATTTCGTAGTCCGTGGTCATAATTAGGCTAAGCCATGTAGCCGATACAGGGGAGTCGAAGCGCGGGCCATGAGGTCCGTGCACCAGAAGCCGGAGCGCCGTCCATCCGTACCTGTTCCCGCAACTTCCATCCTTCCCGAGACGTGGTAATATTCTTATTTGGCTATTCGAGACGCAAATTTTTGTTTCTTTCATAATCCAATCAAAAACTTGGTTAAAATAATTGTCAGTTTCCTTTCAAAATCTCTTTGTGTTTATTCCATCCTCTGACACCAAGGACACAGAGTTGTGCCAAGGGCAAGAATCCACGTATTAAAACTGCGTTCGATTCCCGTCTCGCGACTCGATCCAGTCATAACAGTATCTCGAGTAGGAATAGGAATTGTGGGATGAGAGAACTCGATCGGGCGCAAGCTGTGACTCCCACCCCACACACCCGATACATTGCTGAAAACAGTCCTTTCCCCTCTGTTTACACTATCACCACTTTTTCACTCATCGCGTCTTCTGCGAGAAATCATCTCTCTTGCTCTCATAACTGCGCTTAAACGACGAGCGAGGGAGAAAGCAAACAAATGGAAATAACATGTCCCAGGAGGAGACTGGCGTGTACAGGAGAAAAGCAATGAGAACGGGAAACTATATTTGCACTTCTTTATTGATATTCAACCTCAGATGCCGCCTCTTGCTGAGAGAGGCTCTTGGAATTAAGGCAAAGGAGAGTTTGTGGTGAGGAAACGGAGAGCGTCGGTCTCTTGAGGGAAATCTAATCTCGGAATAAAACAGAGCACATATACGGTAACGGTGAAATGTCATCTGCACCACAATGTTTGACAAAGAAATATTTGCGAGGAGAAAACCCATTGAGGCTCTATTTTTGTCTTCGTATTTATTATATATGACAAGAACTTCCTCTCTAAAAGAAAGTGTTACAAAAGATATTTACAATGATACACCATACAATGTTTCACAAAATATCAAAAATGGTGATCGTACTGCCACGTCTTATCTCAGTTTATAGCATTATCCTTTTTTGAACTTGATGAAACATCATTACGGTAATTATAAATTTTTAGGCCTAGACTCTGAAGGGTACATATCATTAGGACGACACCCTATACGTTGTGCCTTTATGTAGCCTTTAACCATGTCCTTCTAACATCAATGAGGCATCCTGTTCCCTTACAGCAACCTTTAACAAAGCGAGTGACTTTTAACTTTATTTTTATGATTTTTCTCTATTTTTTCTTAAAAATTTAATGCTTTTACCCGTAGTCCATTTCACTTGAAATTTTGTAGAGCCAAATGCAACGTACATAGTTATTTTTAGCACCTAGGGGTAATGGTCTCAGTAAACGTAAATTCGGTCGTTGAGTGTACAGGTAACGAAGTATTTTTAATCGTACCTTATTATTTCGTGGGGTATTAAGCGAAGGAAAACGTATTGAAATTATAGATTCATTAATTAGATAAACATGGGTATACCGCTTATGTAAACTCAAACATAAGCAAGCGGAGTGTATAAAGAGGCTCAAATGTATTGTTTTCATTCCTAAATATATTGAGGTTTCAAAATACCAGTGATGAACTCAGTGTTAGTGCCAAGAAAGGTTTAGCTCATTCGGAACATTTATTGACAGTTAAATGCTTGTACTGATACTTTTGAGCAATCTCTAAATCCAGTCAACGTTATGTCTAATGTCTTTGGTGATTGAAATTAAAAAATGGCAGTTTTTGTTATGATAAACATAATTTTAATAGATTTATGATTTTTGAAATTAATGGGTTTTGAACGATCTTCTTATTAGCCTCCGTTAGATGGACCGTAATGAAAATAAATGCTAAATATTGCTGGCTACGTGCCTTAGTATGCAGTCATGGCACCATCGCCCTTATCCTGTAGGCAAAATTGCGAAAGAAAAATAAATTGGTCTGGTCAGTATGAAAGGATGTGAAGCATAGACTATACAGGTTTGATTTAGGGCTGGATTCGTGCTGGATTCGGGTCGGAATGGCTCCCTTCCTAAGAAATATGGCGCCTGTCTCCATAGGTCATCCGTGAACACCCAACTCTCTCCCTTCAATGCGCACCCTTGCATTTCTAGCCCTGGTCGTTTCAAGAGGCGTCCACTTCGTCCTGCCTCCCAAGGGAAGGCTATACCGGCTCGGTGAGTCGGAATGCATTCGCGTCCCCAGGAATTCGTGAAGACTTGTCGTCTCCACGACGGCTTGGGGGGCAGAGACCCAAACTTGCTCTTCTGGGAGAACTCAGCTTGTCCCCGTCACCGCGCGGAAGAACGCTGAGAGCTTGAGCGAGCTATGAGAAAATTCTGCTCTCCCGCCTTCTCCTAAAAAAAACGCTTCAAACCGAGGCGAGTGGAACTCACACCAGAAAAATTTTGACGAGGAAGGCCTAAGGTGATAAATTTAGAAGGCTTTCCCAAAATTCGAAAGCGTTAACAATGATTGGGTTGATGATATGAATATTCTTTTTTACGCCAGAAAACGACATTTGTTTGATAGGCCGCCTCTCATTCCAGACATCAATAAGACGAAAATGTGGGCCTGGGTTGAATAAAAAATTACTTCCATTACCTTTACCTACCCTTCAAATCAGCAAATGCTTTATCCTTTCCAACATACAGCCCTCTTGTCAATTACTTTCTGATAACCCATCTTACTCATCGTTGGTCATTAAAGTCAATCAGTGTTGACTTTCTCCATTATCTTTATATTTATTTTCATATCAAGATTTTTGAGTTGTAGAATGTATATATTTCTCGATTCCGACGTTTCTAAAGCTAAAATGCTAAAATCAGTGAAGTTGAACCATTTCATTTCTTAAGTTCCCGAGAAGGTGTCCACTGAGTTTTTGTGGTGAAGGGAATGGTGTTCCAGGTGTACTTCCGCGTGCATCCATTTTTAAGGACAATATTTCGCCAGCATTCCGGCTGGCTTCTTCAGGTCGATCGTGGATAATTGACACCTCAGACGGTCGGCGGTCGAAGAGCATCAGTGGAGTGAGCCCACACATATCATTGATTTCAACAACACCAGATTTATAACAAATATCTCGCTATTTCCCCAGAATCATACGTGAAGCAATAGAATTAGCAAAAACGCCAAGAGATTTCAATCGAGAAAACGGATCTATCGCCGCCGCGTGTAAACGGCTCTTCATCGGAATAGACAAATGACGACATATGTTGCCAAAAAATTGGGCAAAACGTCGGCATTGAGAATTGAGATATTTGCTAACCATAATTCAAGTATATTGCTGTTATAAAAATAGATGGAAGCGGGAGGTGAAGAAGAAGGAACGATCCTAAAAACCTGAACAGAAAAGAAATGAATGTAAGAGAGATGGACCAGGCCAAAATCGTCATTCAAGTTGGAGTATCTTCCGTCCCATCTTCCTCCGGCCGAGATGTGAAGGAAAGTACGTGCTATCCGACGGCAAGGCAGATAAAAGAGTGCGCCATGGTCTCTTTTCGCGCCTTTCACCGGGTGATTCGATTTCCGAGAGTGATAATAAGGGGAAGTCGGGCGGGAGTGGGAGGGGGTTTTTTCGTGCACTGGCTCTGAATTTCCCCTCTCCAGAAAACGAGAAGCTGAACGATTCCTTTACTGACATAGAGGTGGATCGAGTGGGCGTCCCCGAAGGTGGTACTAGAGTGCAATGGGGGAGAAATGAATGGTTTTCCAAATGATGGCATTCGCCAGAGCAAAAAACGAAGATTCTTAGCACGTGCGTCACGAACTAAATGGCGGGACATGTCCCCTAGCCACCTTGATCATTCCTTTCTCTAAAAGTGCGAACAGAATTTTTATTTCTATCAAACGCTTCTAATATTTATTTTAATTTATCGCTCCTCTCTCACGTTTACCTCATCCTGTTTTTCAATAGAGTAATTAATCATACGCCGAGTAGCCTTCGCAAATTCCTAGACGTGTTGCAAAAATAAAATCAAGGATGTGATTGCAAGGCTTTTCCTCATTCATTCGAAAGAAAGAAAAAACGAATTTCTGCAATTTTTCCCCATTTTTTCAAAAAATGCATTTCATGCTGTTTTTCATTAAAATTTGATTCTCACTGTGAGAAGCCCTTTTCAGAGTTCGTGATTACCACGCGCGAGAAGTATGAGAAAATAAGAAATGCCGTAATTCGGCTTTAATTTTGTTTTCATTCTGACTTATCTTTCCCGCGAGAGCTCTGTTTCACTAAAAATCATAATAAATTTACGAAGATTCTGTCGCTGAATTTAAATGAAACGGGTGTTATTCAAAGTGTTGTCTAATGTAGTTAAAATCTTGATTGAGAAGCATTACTTTCCCCTTTTTAAAACCTGTGCTTGAAATAGGATTCGAACAATGTTCAGGAGTCTTAATGGCGGTACCACCTTCTCTTGAGACTATGTGATAAAATTGACAAATAAAGGAAACAGAGTTAGAGTTCCTGAAACAAACGAGGAGAGTTGTGCGCAGCACTCCCATCTCAAAGGATGACGATTTTAATTCACGAAATAACCCGTTTCCGTCTTCTATTCCTTAACTTTCTGTCTCTCTCTCTCTCTCCAAATTCCTTCCATCCCAAAGCTTACATAATTCTCATACACGTATACCATCAAACCCTCCAACGCCTCCTTGCAGCCTGTTTCAAACAAAAGTTACAGTTTCAAGGAAAACGTGGAGTGAATAGCGCTCCAATTAATTCGAATACAAAAGATACTGTTCAGGGAGAGGCATTAAACAAGAGCGTAGCCCTGAGGACGTGATGGCAACAATTTTTTGAGACCCCATTAAAGAAACACATTTTCACCTGCGCTTGAACAAACGCGGGACTTGTGATTTTCTTGATTTCGGGAGAATACTTGTTAGTCTCTCCTCCCACGCTTTTATTAATTTGAGAATCCATTTCAATACTTTCATTTACAGTTATGTCGTCTTAAATTCATAATAGATGACAGAGCGAGGAGTTCAGACTCTCCTCTTTTTTCCAAAAATGTTACTCACTTTGAATTCATATTGCGTCTCAAGTCAACTTAAACTTACATCGTTCCATCAAATATTATTTTCGTAATATTTCTAAATTATAGAGTCGCAGTTATTGAAATAGTTTAAATTCAACCAATGGAAACTAAATCCCTGATTCTGAACGTTATGGAGTATATTCGATGTGTAGTAGCAAAGTCCGTCCGATCGAACATTAAATTGTAGTTCTCTTGGCATTTAAGTTACAAAACTATATCCGTTATGTTTTCGATAATATAAACGCATGTTTCTTTATGTATCATAGAGGTCGTATATTAAACCAATCGATCCATTTTATGACAGAAATTAAGACTCGCAAAATATTTTAGGTCATATCTCATGAAAGAAACGGTCGAAGTGCTATGTCATTAATAGAAGCGGTAGGAAATAGAATATCATTTTCGTGCTGAATATGCGTCTTTAAGATTAAAATACGTATTAAAATGAATTATGTGTTAGCATTGAAATTAGGAATTGGCTTCGGATTTACAAAACTTAAAATAGTTTATCCACCTAATAATGCGTTGAAGTTTTTTAGATTATCAGTTTATTCTGCTATTGGGATTATTTCGATACGTTGATGATTTATCATTATCGCCTGCTTTTGTAAACTATTTCCGTTATTATTTCCAGACTAGGGGGCGACGGAAGCATGGATAAGCTGCGGAGAAAAATCGTACCAAAACTAGAGCGTCGGCATGTTTAGATTACTTTGTCATTACAGAGCAAGCCCTATTGCTATACGAAGATATGTCATGATAACATGCGCAAAATACTTAAAGTAACTGTAGGAATGGATTGAATGTTTTTTTTAGAATTCCGAGGCTTGTCTCACCGTTCCACATTGATTTTGACAAATTTTCCCTCAGCCCATCAATTTCAATCCAATGGGGGCGATGAGAGCCAAAACCGCCGAGGGATCCAGCCATGAAAAATGACTGGAGTGCCTTGAGACCGGGTGAAAGTGGCTGAATGGGGAGGGATGGCTCCGGGGGGATGCTGGTGGAAGCTCGAGGGCGAGAGCGTTAGACAATTTACGCACCGGAGCATCCAGGGTCAAGGACCCTGATCGCACTTTAAATCCACACACTTTCGATATTAAGGAAATACGTTTTAAGAAGTTGTGTATGATTTGTAGCAAAATTATTTGACCCACTACGATTTATTCAATGTAGTTAAATCAGAAATAGTAAATAAATTTCCCCATAAGATGGAAAAACTATTCCAAAAGAAGATTGTTCTCCTGTATAATCGAAGAATAGCATAGCTTAGGAGAAAAAAGTTTATGAATAACTATTTAGGCGGCAGGTACTATAGATGGATTAAAAATCGTGATTCTTTAGGTACTCATTTACAAAGGAGTTTTTGCGATCCTGAAAAACTTATTGTGGTGACAATGCGATTGATTTCTTAAAATAGTCGACAAAAAATACAAACTACACACTAAACTATTTGTTGAGATCTAGGAATTTAAAATTCCTCATTTTTTAATAATAAGGTATCTTTGGAATGAATACACGAACTATTCACCACGTAAAAGGGCTGGTATTTTTCGTCAAAAACCACGGAATGTAGTTCGGAAGGGAATGATATTTTAGCATTTTTGGAAGGGTGGGAAATATTCTTTTATAATGAGACCAAGCTCATTACTTTTCTGGGTAAAATGACATCTCGTTCAAACTACCATAAGTGGAAACATATTTTCCTTGCTCCTTATAGATATAGCTAATTAAGTCCTGCTCATTTTAAAAGGATGGTGTTTTCTTTCTATAACGGCACATTTTTCTTTTGAAACCTGTTAAAATCTGGGACGCTTTAGGTTGCGTTGATTTCTCAGGGACATTTTGTGGAGGAGAGAATGCTGTATCCAGCTTCATCCCAAAGGTGTACAGCTTTACGCCATTGGTCATAAATTCCCCTTCTCACCCTTTTCTTGGGCATAACCTCAGTTTATGTGTGGAAAAGGCTTTGTATCTCGAGCCTGTGGCTGTGCAATCTCACCTCGAGAGATCCGCTGTGAGAGGAAATGACAGGAACGGAGTCCGGATTCGGGAGATGCCCCGGAAAGATAAAATTTCCCAACGGGGCAGGAGAAGGAAGAGGTTAGCAGGAAAAAAATGATATTAATTTATGAGTGGCAGAGGGTGAAGCGAGGATGAAACTTGTTTCGAGTGCGGAGGCGGGTGGTTCCGCTAAGCCGGTGGACATCGGAAACAAAAACGGAACACTCTTAGATCTCGGAACGCTTCGTAAACATTTCCATTTCCTGAAAGTGGAGTGGATTCCAGTGACCCCAATCCGCTGTGCCATAATCCTGCGACCGTTAAAGGAATCGTTAAAGGAACATAAGTTTGTGCTAGTATCTCCCATGTTTTTGTATGCAAGTGGGAACATCGGCTGGGGAAAGGCTGTGACGAGAGCCGGTGGATATTAAGGACATATTTTGGGAGCAGCTAGAAAGAAGAGATTATATTAAAGATGAGGATTAGTCTAGATAGGATCCTATTTCCACAAGTTCCACTAGATTGTATTCGGTAACCTAGTTGAATAAATTCGCATAAAATTCAACGTTAGCTGTCTTGTAGTAGACTTGGTCTTGATAAGACTGTACGATTTAAAAAGTATTCCTCTTCGCACGAATAACTACAAGACAGTATTACTTATTATATAGAGCAACCTTAAGGGTGATAGTCCTTACTCTAGGGGCAGAAAGAATTATTTTCCACTCAAACGATTTACGATAAAATGAGAGAGTATTATCTCCATCGTGTACCACCCTGTATCATTGGATCGCGTTTTCATTTCTACGTAATTAGTTAAATAATTGCAATTCATTTTAAGTATCAATTGAAATTCATTGTTAATTTCATAGTTTGACTTGGGTATAAACCTTACTTTTTGATCTTTAATGTAAAGACAAAATATGGAAATGGTATACAAGATAGATTAGTAGGGCTATAGTATTTACTCGTGAGAATCGTGAGATTTATTATTTACTTTGAGGCTTATCGCATGACAAGGGAACGATTAGAGATGTTTTTGCAAAACGTTTTGCTCGTATATAATTAGTTTCTTTTTCCAAAGAAGGTGTAAAGTTATTTATATGATTCCTTGAACGTATAATCATTAAGAGAGTGCAGACATAACAAAGACAAATAGGTACTTCTCGATAAGTATCCCCTCAAAATTTCTGACTTCATTCCTATGAGGTAACCGACGATGGGAGCGGAAAGTGGGCTCTCATTTGTCTTCCCTTCAACTAGGAGGGAAAAAATAATTTGCAACTCTCCCTTCCGTCTTTATTTACACATTAAAACATTGGCCATTACTCATAGGGAGGGCGTATATACTCTGTGGGAGAGAGAACCACGGCTGTGCTTGGTGCAGCAGAATAAGCGCGCATTTTCGTCGGCAGGATCTTCGAGTCATGTTGAAAAGGGAGGGGATAGAACGGTGCGGAAGTCAGGAGAGTACTAAAGGGAGATAAAGGGGTTGCTTGTGTTGTCTCGTTGTGAGTAATGCGTGTGAAAAGAGGGATGGCCGAGAAAACGGTGCCGAGGAACGTGTATAATCCTCGGGTGTGAGGATGCGTTTAGAAAAGGAGGGAAGTGTGCCGGGAAGAAGACGTTGACTGAGAGGTAAGGTGGAGTGGAGGTCGAGGTTTTGGGAGGGAAAGTTGTCTGAGGGGTGGGACGCACGAAGGAAGAGATGGGAGTTTATGTTGAGTAATGGGTGCGGGTAGAAGACCCAAGCTATTCCTTCTCCTTTATTATCAATCATTCTGGTACAAAGTTCTTCTTTCTTGAGCAAAAATTTCCTTTACTTACCCCTGACAACATGCATACGTGCAATTTCTTAAAGAGATCTATTTTCTCTCAATTCTCCATCCATACGAATATACGTCCGTAAAAAAAATACGGAGCGAGCCATAATGGCTGCTCTATTTACCGTATAATAACGCGTCTATTGCTTTAAAGCTGTTAATAGACCATTGACTAAAATATTCTCTGCAGTAGGTGCCTTAGAGTATCACTAAAGCGATTTAACCCTGCGTTAGTCCGGTGGGGTGTTTAGACACCCCAACATTTTATTTTTGCCCATAATTTAGCTTTGTTAACACTGATAAACCTCATATTTTAAGTACCTTCCTAACTATATAATAATAGTTTACGTTTTAATCTTTATTTAATCTGTTTTCACGATTTGTTTTCCAAGATAAATGGTTTTCCTGTTGGGGTGTTCAAACACCCCAACGCACTAACGGACGTGTGGATATACAAAATTGCTCTTTTTGGTATCTATTTATCTTTTTGGAGTGTTTCTCGTATTGACGTATTATGTGTACATAGTCACAACTTAAACCGTGATATATGTTTCGAAGATTTTGTGTTTGTGCTCTGAAAATACTGACCTTTGGGTGCAGCTCATCACGCCATCTGTTTTCTACTTTTGAAAGGTAGGTTTAATTTCAGCTTACGAAGAGCTAACTGTATTACACCGCAGCTCAGAGACAATATTGTGCGGAACGAATTTATTGCTGAAATTGGGCAGTCTCTGAAGATAATTGAAGCATAAAATGTTTCCTATACAATGTATCAAAACGGGAAAATACTGAGAGAAAAGCTGAAATATTCAACTAGATAGTTTTTTGGTAGTTTTTCTCCGGCAGTCGTACGAGACAGGTCTAGCTGTGCTGTCATGCTGACTTCGTCAAACGATACATTGGACACCCATTGCTCGGTAAGTGGAATTCAAACAGATTTTACATATTTGCGTAGATCATGGGTTGTTCCTAGTGAACGCCAGCAGAATAGGCTAAGGAATTAGAGAAAGTATCAGCAGCAAAATGGATCTTTAGAAGAAACAAAATATTATTCCAAGTCATATATCCTCGTACATACCAATCAAGTCAATGTAGAGATCTTCAATTATCAGAATAAACAATAATATATAAATACCAACTACACTGCTATTATAAATAAAGACCATTGCCGTTTTGAAAAAATAAAAAGTGTGCTTTTCTCAAATGAATGAATTCTTTCATTATTTGAATATAAATACAATATAAGAAGCAGAACCACCTTTATTAAAGGTAGGGGAGTACGCATAAGAAATTGTATGGTAATACTGGAAAGAGTAAAAATTCTACACAGTATTTTTCACTTGGGGTGACTACTACGGTGGGTTCCAAACACCCCACCCCACTAATGGCGTCCCAAATGCCCACCGGACCAACGCAGGGTTAAAAATGACGGTGTTGGGTCCTTCGTAATTCATGAAATTTAAGTTTAAGTCAACAGATTTCCACATTAATATCCTGAAAGTTGATCTTTAAATTCAGAGGCATTAAATGACAATAGATATGAGTGGTACTGCAAGAAAATAACTAGAAATAACGGTATTTGTTCTTATTCAGCTTCAGTACATTCTAGTAATAAATAGTAATTAGTATATAATGCCAGAAATTTCTAATCCAATTAATTTAAGTATGTTGAAATTAATTGTGATTGCGTCTGCAATTACTTACGTTTAGCATTTAACAGTTTAAAATATTGAATGCAAAGGCAAATGCATTTGTTCAGCGATTGTTCCGTGCTATTAAATGTTTTCAGTGAACTCAGTATTGTTATTGAAAAACGATAAACTTAGCATTCATCTCTTGGAATAATACATTCTTCCTTCCTTTATCTCAGTCAAATTTTACAACACCTATATATCAATAAGCATAGTCTTTTTTCAAAATGTTCTCGCATAAGTGGGTTGCACACCTCAGCCGATGACGCCCTTTTAGTTCTGGCTTTTGCCTCCGCCTAGGAGAGATCTTTGCCTTTTTTTCGATCCCTTACTCTCGAAAACAGCGCCACTGATGTCACAGTGGAAAATGAGCTCCAAGGATTCAAGAGAAAGTTTACAGTAGCGCTGTAATACACAATTTTTAACATTTTGATAGTCCTACATAGAGATTTATGAGTTCCATTTACAATCGGTGCAACTATTTTGAAAAATATACGTGGTATGAGTCATGGTGATTTTCTGATTTTCGACAAATAATTCACGTTAGATCCGCGGTCAAAATGGTTATGTCGAAAGCAAATTGTTAAAAGTTACGATAATTATTGTAAATATTGATCCTTATTCCAGAGGCCTGCATAAACCCTTTAAGTAGAAGAGCAGTGTTGTTAAGCAAGAGTGTTGTTAAGCGTGAACGTCTGCGGAAGCGTTTTCGGCTGTGGTATGTATCCCCCTATAAGTGAATTTTCTGCAAGTTTATTAGCTGCAATGGATAGACCACTCATGTCAGATGAATAAGTGGAGCAAATAAAATAAAAACGTTCATCGTGGGCACGTATCCGACTCTTGTATCGCTGGCATCCGCGGAGTAGGAGAGATGAAGAGTTCAAAGGAGACATAATGAAAGTGCCCTGAAGTGAGAGTAAGGTTCTGGTATCGTGTTGAAGGAGGCATTTTTTTATTTCCTTTTTAATCTTTTCACCCTTTAACTTCCAATACACATTTTATCCTCCCATTTTCTCTCTGTGTTACGCATGTTTTTACTCGAAGCATGTTTTTATTCCACAGCAAAAATTAATTTTCGCTGCGGGAGAGATCGCTATACAGAGTATGATGTACGAGAAATTTGAGATACTTGACTCCTTTACTACCACGAAATTCTTCCCCGAAATCATCCATTTCCTCCCGAGGAGATTCGTGGAAGGTAGAGGAAAAAGGTTTCACGTAATTTTTTATATTTCCGCGTTCTTTGACGCCCCATTATTACTGGAAAAGGGTTTAAGTAAATGTGATTAGGCTGATTTTGAATAGGAGGAATAGAATTCTACCAGTGACAGAGAGTAATAACAAAATTATCTTAGCCGTCGAGCCACTGCATACGTAATCAGTACTACCTGATAATAAGGAAAGAATACCTTCCCAAAGATTCGACAGCACGGACCTGAAATCCTGTCATAGACAGAGGTATTTCGCTTGTGAGCGATTCCATTATAATAGTCTCTGTGAAAAAGTTTTCTGAGTTGTGTATAATATCATAATTTCACAAGTTATCTTAAAGTCCACTCTGATTGTTAACCTACCATAGATAATTATTTGGATTTGGTGGATTTGATGTGAAGGTTAATCACTTTTTTATGTAAGTTAATCTATCTTTTGGTTTACTTGGGAGGCATAATTCTGTGATTTTACTATTTCTTATAATTTTCTTGGCATTAAAATGGTTGTTTTTATTAAATGCAAGGAAGACTTTGAGGTAAAGATGGAGTTTATAATTATTCTTACTTACTCAGTAATGAGTTGGATGAATAATGAGCAATAACTTGATGTACTTTGTCTAAATAGGCACGCCAAGAAAATTATGTTTAGTGAGAAGGATCAATCAGAAAAATTTCGAGGGCGTCATTATGGCCAAAACCTGTCGTAGTAACAGATAAAATGCTGATTAAGAGAAAAGATTCTTTTGGCATCTGATAATACACTTTTAAATTACATACATATCAGAGTCATTAATAGTCAAAAATTTGAGTGACGGAGTCAGAGAGTTGAGTGATTACCGGGAAAGTGAAGTAAAGATTTGCTGAGGTCCTGTCAAAGTGAAAGCCATGAACAATTTAAGCAATGGACTTGTTGAAAACTTCCTAGGGATATTATGTGACGGCATATTTTTGATGAGGTAATCGAGTTTACGAGAATACTGCCAACGTTTACGAGACCTCATAAAAGGCAATCGCCAGGCAAACTGATCTGGTCAGCTCGTAAAGTGGTTAAATTTCAATTCGGCTTAAAGCTAGTGATTTAAATATTGTGCAATTTTTCAATGTTCTTTATGCATATAATAGGTTCATCTGGAAAATAAAAGACTCATATAAAATATATTTTATTTTCACTCAATCTTAATTTTTAAAATGTCTAATGGTGTCCGTTAATGGTTTGGAGCGAGTGACATGATGATGACACGGAATTAATTCCATCAGTTAACCAGCTTTGTATTAGGTAATTACACCAATCGCAAATCGGTTACATATAACAAGCATTTTACATAATTGAAAGTGACTGACGTACTCTCCTAAATTAGGTGAAGTATTTATGGATGACAAACTTTTCTAAAGACCATTAGGTGACATGTATGTGACCATATCTCAAGATGGATTAATGTCACATTTTATATGACGTAATGTCAAGAGCTGAATAGGTAGGTCTGCATGAAGAAGGCATGTTTTAGGAATACAAAAATAAATGGATGTCAAAAACACGGACACAGTAAAAACATATCAAATTAGGAGCAACCTGCATGCTGAAACAAGCGTGAGTCACATGATAAACTAGCAATTTTAAAGTTAATTAGAAATGTTACCTTTTGCCTTCTGCTTACTTTTAACGACTTTGCTGCATTCAAAAACAATTCAGCAATTTCTGCTTCGAAAAAGAACCTTCGTTCTTTCACTCGTGAACTGAATTGGATGAATGAATTGATAAGAGTGTTTTCCGCTCGATCTTGTCCATGTTTTTGCTTGTTGTACGTCTTGCCACTGATTCTACGTATATCATACCGTTTTATAATCTTTAATTCCGCACTGTAGGCTGGCTCTTCGTTTTATTCCGAGACCTTTAAATTCGAGAGTGCCGTAAATTTCACTACGACACCAACCGAAGTCTTACTACTTTCTTGCTGCTATTCTCTTCCTCTATCCTTTATTTGTGGAGGAGCAACTCAGCATTTCCTTTCTTGCCCTCCAGCAGAAACCCAGCCTACCATTTATGAAAGGTATCTCTTGCTTGCTTCCCCACGCGACGCGATATATCTTTAAGGCTCACTTCCCCCACGCCCTAATGAGTCCTCTCTACTTCCTACATACCCACATCACGGCACTATTCTCAAATCTAAATTGATGAGCTTATAGATTATCTCTGGTAGTTTTGCACATTTTAGGAAATTAAATAGCATTATATTTGGTGGAAAATTTCCCCTGAACTTATTACTGGAGCATTAGTTGAGCATTCAGCTGTCCCGTATCCGTTCTCGCTACTCCGGATGATGTTGAGTTATCACGTTATATATCGTTCTCCTTTTTTCCTAGTTCCTTCTTTCTGTATTTCATTTCCCATTAGCATCTCTTCCCTCTTGTCTACTTGTATTTTATATTTTAGCATGAGGAAGTGTTAGCCTAAGGTAATCCCAACATCCCTCTTGTGTGGGTATTTTTTTGCAGTGGTTACTTTTTGTTTAATTTCAGAGCCAAGTTGAAATTATTCCCTTCAATTATTTAAATGTTTCTTCTTTTGGTAAATTTTATAGTCAATACACAGTTTGTTGATTATTTATGTGTGAATTAACAACATGTAGGACTATTGGAATGAAGTTCATTATCGCCCTAGTAGTAAATAGTCATTAGGACAAAGATTTAGCTGCTTAACATATTTTTTGAAAACCTGATACTACAATTTTCTTTTGCATCATGATTTAAAGTCTGTATTTTTTCTATTTTTATGTGGATATTTGTATCTCGATCTCCATCAAATGAATTAATAAGAGGTTGGAAGAACGAAGAGACTAATCTCGATCTAATCCCAAGTGATAGAGTCAATTAACTATCCCTCGAGTTGTGAGTGAATCATCTGTCAATCTTCACTGTCTCTGGCTTAAGGCACTTTGTGGATCATTTTTGCTTCATTTACCCTCTCCCGGCTGCAGTGGCATCCAAACTGCTCTCCTCTACCAACTAAAGGAGAGAATCCATTTTCTCGCCATCTTTTATTCTCCAAATCCGTTTACACCTCTTTGCCGCTGTTTTAACGAAATTCTTCGCCGTAGGTCCCAATCACCACCACAAGTCCGCTTACAATATCATGCTTGGTGTATCTCAGTCCACGCCCGTTTTCTATTATTACCATATTGAAAACCTTAATCAATAATGTTGCATTCGTTTACACCAGCGTCCGTAACACTTGGTTTTGGTGCAACGATGAGCTGAGAAATTTTGTTTATCAAACGGTGACGGAAGGGATAATTGTGACTCACCTGGCCACATTTTTTACAGCATTTTCTTCAAAGACCGGTCATTCTTTTTGTATATTTCAGTATATGTTTAGATCTCACTTATCTAGTATTCATTTCACTCCAAATGAGCTATCATATTTTCTAGTATTATAGTTCGCAAGAGGACGTGTCTTTACTTAAGAAATGAGAAAATATCGCAGAATTTCGAGGTAAAAATATGCATTGGTAACCGCAGTGTCAGACGTAGCTACGTATATGCTCCTAACATATGGCATTAAAGGACGGTGATTTTTTATTATAATTTATATTTTGTACTTTTTGTCTGTCTTTAACTCTCAACAATGTTTGCCAATGGTCTTTTGAATACTTGTACAGGTTAAAAAATTGGTCAAATTCTAACCTACAATTTGCATCAAAACTAGCTTCTGGCTAGAATTGAGTAATCAATACGTACTGGAGCTATGTGAGTTATGCAAATTAAAACTAGTAAAGAAATGGTCTTCGACCTTGCTAAAGTTTATATAACCTACGCCATTTTCAATTTAAAAAAACTTACTTTTAGTAAAATCCAACCATTTTAAGAACTGTAACGTCTGTGGACAACTAGAGGTTTATGACCCAAATTTCAGCTCGATATCTTAATTTTTACGACAGTTATCGTGCGAAGAGACAGACGGACATAGCTAGATTGACTCGTAAGGTGATGCTGATCATTTTTATATGTATATATTTCCATACCTGCCACGCCTCCTTCAATACGTCACATTTCTGCTGTGACAAAATCAATATACTCTACCCATGTAGTGGTGTAGGGTAGATTGATTTTGTCACAGCGATGCGCGTCACAGAGCACTTCTGAACTTCAGTCGCAGGTTAATAATTTATGAATCGGAGATCGACTTTCGAAAATGGCCGTGCGTTGGTCACTTACAATGCTCGAAGGGAATCAGAATGCCCATTTATCCATAGATCACTAATGGCCCGTCCGATAAGTCTAACGCGAACTCCATCCTGACAATTCCAAGAGCGCTCTCATTCCCAAGGCAATTGTTCAGTTATGGATGTGTCCAATAATTCAAAGGTATCGGAGTGACCTCCTAAATATTTGATGCCCCTACGTAAGACTGATATTCCGCGCAGTCGTAAAATGGTGAATTAAAAATTTTTTTCCATCAAAAGAAGGTGATTACTTTAAGGCAAAGAAAGGGCTGAAATGGCCACCCAGCTTTTTAATATTAACATATAAGGAATGGTTAATAGTTGATTGGGGGATATAGTTAAATATTTCTGAAGTTATCAGCGAAGAGTAGGTACATCGAAATAAAAGTGAGCTAGCAGAACATAAGGAGATCCAAAATATAAGATTCAATGAGAGAGAGAGAGAGAAAACAAGTCCATAAAGGAATACGAATCACATTGACGGAGTCATAAAAGGATGGAATACTTTGCAAACCAGAGAGCTGAGAGAATTGATTGGACTCTTGCGGTAGTAAATCAATTTATTGCGGCGTTACGTTGTGAAATGACGAGAGTTATAATAACTCATAACGATGTACAGTCCCTCTATGTTTTAATGTTGTCTACCGGTTTCGACCTCTATAGTGTCATTTTCAAGACAAACAGGTAGACGTAAAAGCCGGTAGATAGTATAAAAACAAATAAACTGGATTAAACTTTACGTCGTTTGTATTATGAGTTATTATTTATTTGTTTTTTTTGGTCTTAAAAATGCCGCTGTAGACGTCAAATTCGATACACAGAATTAACCCTTTCAGTACCAGAGTACCGGTACATTTATGTACCTCTCGATCTTTTTTCAGTGTACCCGAGCCCTTCTTTTGTGTATGAAATATAAATTATAGGTACTTTCCTGACACACATTACTACCTATCTGGTTAAAATTCTCCGCTACTTTTAAAATTTTGGTCGACGAGCAACCAGTTTTAAAAAAATTGCGGTCAACTTAGTACCTATTTGAAAATATTTGTTCTCTTTTTCACATTTATTTCATGTCATTTATTGTGCATTAATATTTATTTAAAACAACTAATACATTCCTTACTATCTTGAAATTACATAAAATACATTTCTGTCTATTATTTTAAAATGTTTTCAAAAGTGTATGCGAGTGTTGCAAATGATTTCCTTGAATATTATCGGTGTTACGAGACGAAAGTAGTGACGTGAAACGAATTTCAGCCAATTATCTTGAAATTAAAATAGGGTGGGGTTGAATGGGTGAAAACATAATTGAACTCTACATCGCTTTTATTATGAGTTATTACCTCTTGAGGTAGGTCACAGAACCATGGGTTTGCTAAACTTGAAGTGATTTAAAGTATCTCTTTCCGGGGGGCCGTTTACTTTAACGACATATAATTTTAATATATATTAATATCCATCCAATCCCAACCCATAGTATGTCAACTTCCAACAACGGAAATGGAAAATATTGTAGTACTGAAGATGCTTATGTCATCAGTTTGTTGATAGCGAAATTGTTTACCCTGAACCTGAGCATTTATCTCACCTCTGCTTCTAGTAGGCACATTCCGGCGGGAAAAAATTGTGTTGAAAATCGTGGGCTAATGAAAAGCAGGATGAAGAATTTGGCACTCATTTGTTCCTTTTTCCTGCGTAGCATAATTGGAATAAAATTGTCAGCTTCCAGAATAAGTGGGCACGGCAAATAAGCTTCCAGAATAAGTGGGCACGGCACGGACATCTTGCAAAAAGTTTCATCAAACTCGTCCGCGGATGGAGGTGCAGGAAAACAGTAGCGGGCGGGAATCCCGAATAACGCCTAGGAATCTCGCAGCAAGAGGAGTTTCATAAAGGAGCACACCAGTCGTAAAGGAGCTGAAGTGGAAGGAAAACGCGGGTGAGAGGGTTGCGGTGCGATAGGGGAGCAGGGTGAATGCCTGGACGCAGCGAGGGCATGAAGGGAAGCAGATTGCGTGAGGAAGGAAGATATACGAGGGAGACGGAATAAATCCGGCAACCTCCCGAGTTGGGACCGCGGAAGAAGACAAGTCTGAGGAACAAAGGCGAGCACGGAGGAATGGGATGAAAGAGGGCTGAGCAGTTTTAGTCATTAAGCCAAGAACGCCCACCCGGTGTCAGAGGGAACCCTGCGATAGCGACGTCATCAATTACCTAGCTTCTGCTAAGTATTCACAGGAGTTTTTTATTTTCCGCCCTCTCTCACATATCTGTCTTCGTCTGCTATTAATCCGGGGGGCCCTTCCACATAATCGGCAATTTGAAAACATACATATGCATGCTCTCCCTCTGTCACTTATCTCGAAGGTCCATGAAGGCGCAAGGAAAGTGTACCAAAGGGCTGGCAAGAGTTGAAACGCTGAGAAATAGTGTGCGCCGGGAGGACAACTTTGATATGATGCTGTAAAATGGTAAAAGGGAAGGCGAGGTGTTAGTGAATGTGGAACAGAGCACGGCATTGAGGGGCTATAAAGAAAATGGAAGGATAGAAAGGCGTTTTGTGTTGTGATTAAGGGTTACTCAAAGTAATAGGATTGTATCTAATTTGTGGTTTTTTGTGCGTCATTAGAGCACCATTCATATTCATTTGTTTTAGACATTTTCAAGGTGTAAACGATAGGGGTTTGTTCTTGACATTTAATTCTTTCAATAAGAGAGAAGTTCATTCTCCCTGTAAAATAAAAATGGGAACATTAATCGTATCAGCCCGTGAGCACATGCATAGCAAACAGTCATGCAACTAAAGAACCGCTCTCATTCTTGCCCATTCCATCGCATTTATGTATTTATTTTGAGGCATTAGCTCTTGATTTCAACCGCATTCATGATTAAACTCAATGCCTTCATTGAAATGCATATTTAGGTTACCTCATAGTTAGCGTTTGATAGAAACCTCCGGAGATAAACTCTAAACCATTGCGTATCTGCTATTCTCTTATTAGCACATAACGACCATATGAGCTCTGAACTTCACTTGTCAGAAGTCTTAGTAGACGAGACTATGCACTACTCCAGTGGGCATTACTATAACAGCCAATGAGACAGAGGTGTTGGAGATACATTAGTTCAGGGAGGAGGAGGAAATTTGCCGGTAGATGGATTAAAGAGTGCAGATAAACAAAGGGGAAGCACCTTGATGTTTTTCCCTGGGTGGATAGTGCTGATGTTGGAAAATGCGGTGAGCTTAAAGGATTATTTCCTCATACACAGCAGAAAGGGGTGAGCCAGATTCCTTTCATAGGTGAACGCATTGGGGCTGGAATGGACATGGTCGAGGTAAGGGCCAGGGAATAAAGAATAGGGCAAGACAATGGGGAGAAATGCTAGGCCTATGCTCAGGCATTAATGCATCATTTCCTTTCTTAGACTTTCAAATTATTACTTTCCAAGACACCTAAAGGGTGTATGATAGGGATGGGTGGAGTTGGAGGGGCTCTGGGTTACGTAGTAGGTATTTGCACATTTTATTTTTGGAGGCTCTTTGATTTATAATTCTATATTCTACTGAAAGAATAAGAAATTTTAAGGAAAATGAGACAAGATTTATATTGGTATTTAAGATTACTTGGTTTGTTTTTAAGGCATAATTAAGTCTCAGTTAATTTCCGAAGTAATCCATTACATTATTTTTTTATATTATCTTTCCTCAACCATTGAGCAAGCAAGTATCCATAGGTATTTAAAATTCCAGACCCGTTTACCAAATAGATGGTGGGAAAATAATAGGACTTTCTCGATGTCATTGTTAGACGTGTCAGCCTTAAATGAAGTGAATCGAAAAAGCAAGTTAATACAATATTCTTTGTATTTAAGAAAACATTCGACGAGAATCCTCACAAAAACTCATAAATAGATTTAAATCATTTGGAGTAAATAAAAAAATAGTGCATTGGACTGACTGAATTTTCACTTTCCCTCATGATCTTATTTACTCCGTCCCTTCCTTTCATATCATTGTTTTCCCTAATATTTTCCCCGCATGCTAAACTGGAGCCACCAGTACCCCACGAGTGGATAAATAACCCGGGCATTTTGCAAATTATGGGATGGAGACTGCAGCCATCGATCTGTTGTCATGGGTAGACCGAAACCAAACGTATCTCCTCTCATTAAATTGCCTATCCGACTTACTAATTGAGTGCTCTTGCAAGAATAATACGAGCCTTTGATAACCATAAGCCGGTGGATGTATTTAGTCACGGAGTTCACAGCGTGAATAACGTCACTGAGTTGGAGGCAACCTCGACTTAAGTGGTCTGAAACGTTTATCTCACTACGGTATCTCAAAAGATATTTTATCAACCAGGCGCAATACGCAGACTGACTAAGATTTCATGGTTGAAAATATATTTATCAATATTTATCAAGAAAATATCCCTTCAAATAACATTTCTCCCTTGAAATTCACGCGCATGTCAATGTATCTGGTTGAAAGGAATTAGAGACGGACATTTATGTAGATTAAAGAACGAAATAAAATAATTTTTGATCCAAGTGTTAACTTCCTCCCAAGCACGAAAGTGAAAAAAGTATGGGTGTTGGAATATTTATGAAGTATGCAGGAGTCATATAGGAATTCAATCAGGAATAGGAAAACCATGCCATGTGAGTGGAGGAATGGACCTATGAAACTTCTTTGGACTGTGAAACAGGAAACACAGTAAGGCAATAAATGAAACAAAAGGATATCGATTGGGTACCACCCGGCAGAGAAAACAACTGGCGTACGGTGGCCATCACTCCACCCTTGAACATTTGTACCGTTGAGTGATCGTTTACAATTCCGAATACACTGTACGGCGCGGCGCGCCGCGGCGGAGGCATTCGATGAAGCTCAGTTCTGTTATTCTGCGCGGAATACCGACAAGTGAAGTAGAACGAAGGTTGAACAAGCAATGGAGGGATGAGATGTTGATGGAATGTTTGCTCGAACGAATCGTCAAAGTTAAAGGGGAAGCAATGACCGCCGCATATTAGTATTCAAGCCGCAAACACGGCAACGTATTTCATCGCCGCGGCGGTGGAATACGTTCAAATTGACATTAGAAGCGGCCAGGGAATCGAATCACGAACTGGCTTGCCGGGCCAATATGCAGACCGCTACGCTATCCAGACTCTCTAATAAAAATGAAATTGTTTAAGGATACGAAGGAACTAGATCATAAGCCCTTACGGTCCATCAAGATATTTCAAGACATCGAGAAAGAGGCGCATAAGAACTAGAAAGGTTCCTGGTCCAGGACAATTTTTGCTCATAGGAATTTCAACGTATTGGTATCTGACTCTAATAATTATTCTAGTGCGGCAATTTATTTCTCATGACTACTATCTTGCGAAAAAAAAATGCTCTCGGGCGCTTTTTTGCTGCATCCATAAGCGTCATACATTATTGATTAAATAATTCAGCTTAAAATGGTCGCAAAATCGCTCCTATTATTCGGCTTCGTAATGCAGTTTGTGAGCTAATTATCGCTCTTTTTTGGAATAGACGCTGACTCTCTGCCCTTTACCCCTTTTAAAATTTAACTTTCGGAAAAATAGCAATGAAAGCATTATTATTGCTGGTTGTGGTATTGTAATCATACTCCAGTGTGTTGAAATAGTTTTTATTGATTCCTGCCCTCGGTGTGGTTTATTAAAATTATTCATTCCCTTCCTTATCTTCCGTCCCTCTTGATTGTGATCGGCAGATCTACTTTTTTATTATTGTCTTGGTATCTTTTTCCTTCCGTACTCAACACATTGTTATCTAATTTTGTGTTTAAAACCATTTAACTCGTGTTATGCAATTAGATCTTTATTAATATTTGTTAGTTTCATTTGACTTCCACATCTAATTACATTTATATGTTTAGCATTTCAACGTATTGATTAAAATCCCAGGTTTTTCAAACACACTCCTTGGCCACCAAAATAACAGTATATTTCTCTCTTTAATGCTCACTGTGACGCAGATTGCAGCTAACTTACACCTTTTGCCGTATCTTGAAAGTCACTCGGGAGTCATCAGTGCAAACTTTAACTTTTACGTTCTCTAAAAATTCCATTATACTCCTAACCATTTCATGTGAAGTTTTGAACTACTTTTCACAAATTATACGTATTGTGACAAGATATTCCAAATTGTTTTCACTTATTAAACCTATAAATATAAAATATTTTATATTTTTAGTAAATGAATTATTTTGCTGAAGTAAATATTTAGAGTTCAGGAATTGATTCCCATGACTTAATTGATTACAATTTCGTCTTAAAAGTCTTGCAATGGCTTCAAAGACAATTTATCGCTAATGTTCGTTACTGTATCTTATTTTTCTCATTTTGTCTTTCACAGACATTCTTCTTGAAAGACATTCGGAGATATAAGACCACATTTTCAAATTCAATTATTCCCAAGAACCTAATTTCTTTTTCTTTTCGCGTATCAAACTTTTTCACTTTAGGAAATTTTGGTTAAACTTTTTCCAGATTAATTAGTACTGGTGAGATATTTGTGTATTTAGGATATAATCTCATTTTCCTCAATCTGTAGGTAATGCAAACAAAAAGGCAGAGGCAGCCGCAAGGTTATATTAGTGAACACTAGAAGGACCGGGGTTGGATACCTACCTAGAAGGACCATTACCCGTCATTTTGACGGGTATGAAATATTTTGCACAAAAAATAAGAAAAAAAGAGTGCCTTTTTCAAATTACGTTCCGCGAAATGTGATACATTTCGCGGTTGGTATAACAGATGTGGTACTTCTTTTCAATCAAAATATTTTGAGAAGTATAAAATCTTTTCTTACACAAACAAAAACATTGAAATGTCCAGAAGTGACGATGACTAGTGGTGTTATGAAGAAATAAGCGCGAGGAACCACAAAAATAAAGGGCAACACGCAACCCGTCATTTGGACGGATAGTGGTCCTTTAAGGTAAAAACTATTATAATTTCATTTTTATTAGAAAAATAATTTATTTTCCAGCAGGATACGTATCATAAAATATCATTAAAAGTCAGAAAAAATTGAGATGATACAAAAAGAAATGTAGGAAATATGATCTAGTAAGTAGAGGTCAACCCTCAAAATGATGGGTTCGGTCCTTTTAGTGTCAAAGGTGCAATCTGATGTAAATTGCAGCCATGCCTGGATGGATATAATACAATCGGCAGCGGCGTCTGAAACATCACCGACCCGAGCTTCATGTTTTAAAACAAGAACATTTGAAGGTTTTCATTGACAATAGGGACTTCATTGGGTTGGAAAATACAGAACTTTGTAAGAGGATAACTTAGCGAATGGAGTCGACCAGCATCCCAATTAGATTCTTCCTTTCGAGCTGAGGAGAGCCGAATGAAGAGGTAGCACTTTCGTGCTTCTTGCCCCCATTTTAAACCACGAACGCCCTTATTCTTAAGCCCTTTGCGAAGGTCACGAAATCATCCACACGTAATCGTACTTCTGAACTGAAATCCACTTGCTCTCTTTGATTATTCTCTTTTCTCTCTCCGCGCGGACATTTTCTTCGTCACAGCGACCATCTCAGCGATGCAAGACTTTAAGGTGGTTGGTGCGATTTCTGTCCATGTACAGATTTGCGAGAAACATTGTATACGTGTTCTAATTAGTAATGCGTATAGATTTAGGCGACATAATTGCACGATATCGATATTTTTTTCTGACAGTCACAAGCTGTTTTAACTCGTAGCCTTATGGCATTTAGCATTATTTGAAATAACTCCATGCAATACGTGCAAATGTTTTGGCACAAACGCGAAATTTTCTTTTCATAATTTTACAATAGTCCTAAGTAATATCAAAGTTTCGTACCGAATAGAAAACATGCATTTACTCACGATTTTCCCTTCATTTCGAACTCCGTGCCGTAATTTTAAGTCATAACAATGTTTTAATTAAGACTAAATTTAAAAAAAAAATATTATTGGTGCATTTATACTACAATACGTTTATTTTACATTGCAATAACATTTATATTACAAGTATGGTTACATCCGACGCATAAATGGATGTAATTAAGTGAAAAGTGCTCCATGAACTTTTTTCCGATTTACTTGAAAAGCCATTCGAATAAGCACTCAATGAACCATGCTACAGCGCATTCCAACTATCTTTAAGTGTTTTCGACGACGAAACTCTAGAATGGAGTGATGAATTCGTCACTACGATCGTCATTGTACGAGACGGAAGCAGCTGTGTAGCAAAGCATGCAAGGGACTTGCAACTTATTCGTGAAAGGCGCAGGTAACTGCGAAAGTCTTATCAAGAGATTTAAATTGCATTCACAGTGATGCTGAAGTCGCGAATAGCAGACGATGCCTGTATTATTTCATAATACTCAGCCAGGTGTGAACATCAGCCAAAATTTGTCTTATTTTGTGAAATCGATTTGTATTTTTTACGGTACAATGGACCTCAACTTTTTGGTACACATATAGGTATATAACTTGGTTTTAACTTTCCTGGTGCATACATGTAGGTATGAAACACTGGTTTCATAACTACATGCATGTAGGTGTTACTGGTTTGCTCAAAAAGTACATAAATATAACATTCTATATATCAAAAATTATTCAATGCCTCGGTCAACCTCTGAGAACATTGGCGATGCAGTTTCAAGGTTAAATTTCCCTTGCTAACATTATACTAATTATTTTATGACTTTTGAATAGAAAATTATACTATCTAATTATCCTCTGCTAGGAACGATTATTTAAATGCTAAGCGTATATTTAATTCCTTCGGGTTGTTCAGTTATGAGTGTACATTACTTAGGTTGGTTGTCATATGCTTTTTGCCGGAAGTTGACTTATTCATTTTTAATGAGCTTCTAAAAACGAATAGGACCAATTTTTTGTAGATAGACGCCTTATATTTCTGCATATATATGTTTTACAACGCTCTGTTATCAAAACAAAAACGAAACGAAATAGATATGTACGGCAGAATGTAATCTACCAGCGCTCTGATAATAACACACTCACAAGTATAATTATTACCAGTGTGAAATCATTACAATTCAATAAGAAAACAATTTTACGTCTTTATAACAATCTAAAGCACATATTTCTTTGACAACACTAGATTAATATGCTCGGGTTAATTGCTATGAAGGATAGCTAATATGCACTAGTAAATTGTTAACGAGGCTTTCGCCTCCGCTTCCGCCTCCGCTTCCGCCTCGTCGCATTCTTTAATATTTTTTACAATATACCTTACGTCGTTCTCTTTGATGACACCGTTTTGGAGCAAGGTCTGCGTTGGAAGGTCGAGGAGTGGGGAATTGAGTTTCTTCCGCATCAACAGCTTCGTCCTCCATCGTCTTCATCTCTCGCCCAACACCCTCATCGTGAAATATCTCAGATTGTTTGAGGCCAGTGAGGTAGAGGGGTTAGTTTGAAGGGTCGTCCTCAGACGGCGGCGGTGTGGCACCCGGATAGCACCAAAGCCGCCGCCCACCGCCAAATTATGGAGAGCGAAAAGGGTTCTTAGAAGTGAGAGCAGCCTCAGCCTTGCCTGCGGGGCAAGACTGTACAGATGTGACTTCTTTGAGGAACGAATAACGATGTCGTCTGAAAAGTTTCTGAGATGAATCCAAATTTTTGCGTGAAAATGTTTTTTTTTTACTCTCTTCGAATAATTTTACTATTTTCATTTTTGACTAGATTGAAGATCAAATCTAAGTTTATAAGTTTTAACCACATCGCTCAATTCTGGAAAATTCATTTTCGTTACTTTTAAGCGTATGATTCTCATTTCGGACAATAAAAACCAGCTGCTACTTTCTTCCCCCAATGGTTTTTGGCAAATTATAGTATTTAATATGGTCAATGGACGCAAACTTAACAAGACGTAAGTTTCCGGTTTATTTTTCATTCCTAGTTACTAGAAATTTCTGATATACAAGGCTATGCATCAGCGGAATAAGAAGAAATCGCGAACGGCTGTGAGAATAATTAGTTCTGACACCGACATCATCCACAGTTTTGCATAGTCCTCGAACTAAGACGTTTAATTGCTAAAATTATTCACCGAAAAATTTTGCAACCGTTAGCGTAGGCATTAAAAAACAGTTATCTCGCTAAACTGCGATAAGTGGATTCGGTGGCCATAATTTTGTCCTCACTGATTATGCCATTCTGCATTAATAGTTTGATGTATGTTTTCGGAAAATTAGTCATCACAAATTTTCAGATTCATGAACACGATTGCTAATAAGTTTTGTTTTCGACTGCATTCTTTGAAATTTTCGCCAAATGAGATTATAATGGCCGAATAGAAGATGGGTATGCTTTAAGATAAAGATGGGAGGAAGTAATGAAAACTTAGATATTTTATAACCACGCCCCAGCTGAACTCCCCTTTCCGGCCAGATAAAATATTTCTGTAGAAATTTATAAAGAATATTTGGGACCATAGGCGAGCCTTTAGAATGAATCGGAGGGAAAAACTGAGCATCCAAATTGGACGGTGGAGAAGCCCTCTTTAAATCCTTCTCCGACACTTAAAAAATATTTCTGGAAGGGGATAAGAGGGACTAGTTCCGAGCCTCCCTTCTCTGTTCTCCTGTGCTCCACCCTCCTTTTCCCGGGAGACGTTGAGATTATCTCCCGGGCCCTTCTCCGTCCGGGATTAAACCTGGGCGCTCACAGCATACGAATGGAACGTTCAGCGCGTTCGGGTTCACCCAGGAGGTGAGCATCTAAGCAATTGTAGCCAGCTGTCCTTTACTACCCCGTTTACTTGCTCCCCTCAGCCTTTCCTTGTCCTTCGCCCGTGGAGAGGAGAGCCGGGAGAAATTTGGAGGAAAACCTCCTTGAACTTGTTGCGACGTATTCACGTGTCGTGCTGCCCTGCCCAGATGGACGACAAGGGGGATGGAGCGGGGGAGGTGCACTTTTCACGCGCCAGCGCCACTATACGCGCTCGCAATGGCCTTCAATATCTCTTGAAAGGCCAAAACCACATAAAAGTCGTGAAATTTTTCTTCCCATGGTCCGTGACATCGCACTTTTGCACTTAATGGAGCTATTTTGGCGAGAAAGTTCAATTTTTTTAGTAGTTTATTTTAGAATCCATGTGGCACGTGTTATATAAATCGCTCATCAACCGGAATTTTGCATGTGATTTATGAAATGAAATGTTTTGGTGGAAGGAACTCTTTACTTTTCAAATTTTGAAAAATCAGACGCCTCCTAGCCTATATTACGTCTCATCACTAGTCAACCTATACAAAGTTCTATAAGGATGTCCAGGTTTCTGCGGACTATGATGAATTATCGTCCCGGAACAGGATTTTGTACTGGATTGGTCCGGTGGATCACCACATAACTCCTTAACTTGCCTGTACCATTCGTCGTTCCAAACGTAGCGAGCATCAAGACGCTGACTCAATCGAGATAATCAAGTTGGGGAAACAAAGAACAATGTTTTGTTTCTGATTGCACATGCGACACCTCCAGTTATGCTGTTTTGTGTTTCATTAAGAGGACGTTATTGAAGGCTGGTAATAAAGGATACTTCACTTTTCTCGAAGCTGGTTCATTTTTCAATAAGCTTTTAACTGCGAATAGGAGTATTTTCTTGGAGATAGATGCATTATCTTACTGGAATTCCTCAATGATACTGTCGTCTTCAAAATGACTCATCGCAGAAGTTATCCATGAAATCATCAAATACTCAATGGAACCTCTCCCACCTACTTTGAGAGCTGATGTTGAATAAATTAGGCAACGTTCGTGAATAACATCCCTAGACTGAAGCCTAATATTATAATTATACATGTGAAGGGGATCGATTAAAAGGAATTACTGCCTAAATCGGCATATGTCCAGCTCCTTTTTTCTTCCAAGTCATAAACTCCAAGGATTTATCTCCATTAAGATGGCGATATGTAAAGCATCAATGTTACATGGATATTTGAAATCGGAATAAGTGAGCCATGAACCGATTTACGGGCACAGATTCATCTTAGTATTATCTAGGTAGTCACTTATGTATTATATATTTTGTGAAACCCAAAATTGTTAATAACTTAGAAAAAATGCCATACCTGTTATAAATTAGTCAACATAAGACGTGCATAAAAAGTGTTATCTTTCATCACTTATGGCCGGTTGCAAGAATATTTTGTTTCAATGGGACATTAATAGTTATGACATTAATGACGCTATGGACCTCCTAAAATTATTTGGGTTACAGGAACACATCGACTATCATAACTTATCTTTTAATAATTGATAGCCTCAGTTGATTGATCTAATCTTCTATCAATGAATCAAATTTATTGACGATTATCCAGAGTATGTGACGGAAGGATTTCAATTAATGTAAGACCGATGATTATTCATCTGATGGATTAGAAATGCAAAGATATTTTCCTAAGTGTTTGTAGTGAATTCAATGATGCTTTTTTAGTAAACTCATTGCAATCCATGATACTTATTGTTACAACACTAACAGACGATTCTAATCTTTTTTTAAACACACTGATATTTCCACTTCATGATTTTTGGTAATGAATTGGCTACAGAGAAGATTAAAAAATCCATAAAAGCTAATAGAAGTAAAAGGAGTAGTTTGTGCCAGATTCTATAATAACTAGCAAAGCAAAATGTTGCACTTGAAGCAAGAGAGGAAATTCTTTTGAGTTGGTTTATATGATCAACAAAGAAGTAGTGCAGTGGACCAGAAGATGCTATGTCTCTGACCGCTGCTTTTGATTTGTGTAGAAGGTAGAACAGAGGTGAGGGAGTACGGCACGCTGCCGCCCAAGGCAACTGGGCGTGCGTTCAGACGCATACGGAAGGACTGCTCTTGCTATTTTCGCCTCTCATTCTCTCTCTGCCACCCTTTCCCCTACGGGCGTTATGTGAGAAGCATTAAGGTCTCGAGCGCTGAGCGCCCCCAAAATGTGTTGTCTGACAACGTTTGACATCTGCAGGCGTGTTTTTCCAGCAAAGGGAGCCATCTCACATGTTACATGTCTGTTATGTTGCTCAGCGTGATTTATTTCACTACCCCATCGACGGTTCAGACATATAAACAATGAATTCCACCATGTTTTTGCGTATATTTGTCAATAAACCCGAATTTATCAATCTTATGGGAAGAATCATAGAACCATCGAGTTTATATAAATTAGTGTTCAAGTGGACTGTAGTATCCTACTCCAAGGAGACCTATTCAAAAGCTATATGTTTCACGTGGAATAATAGAATTTTAAAAGTAGAACACTTACCGTTTCTATAAAATATCGAAACAATTATTTAGTATTGTACGCTTGTTTATAAGTATATTGATTTTTAAGTCACTTAAAGTTGTTCAAAAAAGTTAACAACTATTTAATGTACCACTGATTGTGTGGACCGTAAAAAAACAAAAAAAACGAATTGTCTTCAATAAAGAATCGTTATATGCAAGAGAAATAAAAAAGAATAGATATTAGTTTAGTTTTAAAAGTTTTACTGAAATTGATGGAAAGACAACGGATTTTGAAATTTAATCGCTCAAGAAAATTTTTGGAAAAAATAAAATGCTTCACATTTGATTTATTTTTCAACGAAGTTGTGACTTTTAGTCAATTTGATAATTATTTCCTTTTGGAGATCACCGTTTTCCTTTTTTTTGTGTAAGATAGGTCAAAGTAAATGAATAGTATGTAGCGTGTAGAAATAGTAAATAACAGTGTTTTATAAAAATATATTTAATACCTTATTACTTTCAGTGGTTTTCTGTCACCTGTGTCAATACTGAATTCCTCTTCTGTCATCATCATAATCAACATCCTACGAGCGGTGGGGGATTATAACGCGACCGTTATTATGTGACCAATGGCCAACGGACGTTCCATTAGTCTCAGGTAAATAAACATTTTCTTCGTCTCTGCCTTTTGTACATTGCTGCTTAACATAATTCATCATTATTACGTCAAACAATCATTGACCATCAAGCATGGTAATTCGTCATGGAGTACACGATTATCTCGTTATTGTATTTAAGACGTACTACACGGTGTACATTTTCCTATATTTCCCTCAATGCAATTCTTAGAAATATTTCTTTGAACATGTTTATCTTTCCTTCGAAGTGAAAGGGCAGTATAAATGATTTTATTTTGTTTTATGGACGTATGAATTTCCGTATTTGATGCCATTTAACTATAGTATAGGGCCTTAATAATGAACGTAAAATATCAGGATTATTAGTGAATTAAATGGCAATTAAGAAGTTTCATGGTACAGGGTACATATTGAGCCTGAGGCTCAACTTAACCCCTTAGAAGGGATTTAACAATTACCTTTTTTTTTGCTTGCCGGACGATTCTGTTGGCCCGAATGTCCCCGGAATGCCGATAGGCTGCTGAGCCTGTCATCAGGTTTTACAGGGACCGGACCAACAGAACTTGACATACATCCATGCCCTGGGTGGTGAAAAACCCTCCCAGGCGGGACTCGAACCCGCGACCCTCGGTTTAGCAGGCGAGGCCTTAACCCCGCCGCCACCGAGGCCGGCGCCACCATAATACCATATTTCCCACCATAAAAATGAAGTGTGAGATAAGAGAGATCATAGAATGAATATTGTTGCATATACATTGCTTATAAACACTATAATGGCCATTGGCATTATTCACCTAGTCCCTTCAAAAACTTCGAATGTAACTAAGAACAAATAAGATTCATGGCGAAACCTTTTTCACGAGCATTTAGGCTACCATGCGATGGAAAAATCATATATAATACTAAAATATAAATATTATAAAACTTGTGGTCGAAACAATTTTGAGCATATAACTCCGTAATAGTACTCATTTTTTTCATCGGAGCTAATTTCAAATCGCAATCACTGGTCGCAAAATTAGCATATAACCTAGCTATAAATATGTCAATTCCTTTACAAAGAGAGTGATACGCCTAATTATCTCGATATTATATCAAGATAATTTGGGTTATTCGTAATTTAAAGACGAATTTTATTTGTTACCTGCGTCCGGTACCATCATATTTCACAAAATCTTGACAAATGTACTGATATAGTACACCCAGTGAATTTACTTTCAATAACCTTTTTCAACATGATCAAGCATCAATGATGTAGTTAGTATATAATACCAAAGGTTTATTTACGAGGAAAAGCATTCGGAAAGAAACGAGAAGCATAAAAAAATGGTGTGTTTCTTAATGATTAATTATCATTAATTATTGAAGTAGTTCAACATTAAAGAAGCAGATTTTTAAAAAGTCAGTTGCTATCATCATCCATTCTTCATTTACGGGAGATCTAGAAAAACGGGACCATCTCCATTTTTGCTGATTCTCTTTTCAAGGGTGAAAGTTCCTTTACTTGATTTCTTCCTTTCTATTTTCACTTGATTGGCAGAACATTATTCTTCTTTTTTTAAACACCTGATATGTTGCGTTGAGGGGGCTTTTTTATGCCTCATACTTTTTTCTTCTCTATTTATTAAGGAGGCTTTCCATGCCTGCTGTTCTAACTCAGCCGTCATTGAGGAAATCTGTCAGAGGAAAGTGTATAATGGAGTTGTATGGAGAGAAATATGCGATTGCCATACTTGTCAGTCTTTTGTCTCGCATTACTTTTATGCTTATAACTTACAAAGAACAACTATTAAAGAGCTGACAAAATATTACCCAAGCATTTGGGGCTCCTTTTCTAATAACTGTGGCCATTAAGCTTAATTTTCTATTGTGTTTTTCATTTTATAACCATTGAACTTGGAATCTTTAATGGCGTATTAGTCGATATAGGTACTTTAGCATTTATTGTTCTTTGAAAAGCAACCAGAAATATAGACCTAAACATAAGGAAAAGGCTATTGAAGACGTATGTGTGGAGTGTGGCTTTGTACGGCAGCGAAACATGGACAATAGGGAAGCCAGAAGAGAAGAAGTTGATGGATTTTGAGGCTTGGTGCTGGAGAAGAATGCTTAGGATCAGTTGGGTAGAGCATATAACAAATGAAGAAGTATTCAGAAGAGCAGGAGAAATGAGAAGCTTTATGAGGAGCCTAAAAACATGAAGAGCAAATATGATAGGACACACTCTCAGACATAATGGCCTGCTAGCAAGAGTCATCGAAGGGATGATGGGAGGGAGAAACACTAGAGGAAGACCACCACTTGCATACATCGCACAGATAATGACAGACACTAACACAACTTCATATTACGAAGTGAAGAGAATGGCGGAGAATAGATAAGAATGGTGAGTTGCTGCAAACCAGCCCCAGGGCTGCTAAAGGAAGAAGAAGAAAAGCCAAGCAATGTGTAGTTTCGATGCGTAAGTTTTTGGAATTCTATATAAATAGTGTTGTATTTATATTATTTAACACTCAGTAGCTCATCTAACTATGTTGACGTGATGCCAAATAAAAAATGTACTCACGGGCAGCAATTTAGATCGCCTTCAAAATGATTTTTGACCAATGTGGTTGAAATTTTTCTCCATACAATTTTAGGATTTGTAATTTAATGCAGCATATCAACTCATCGATTCTCTGTCACTGGTCCGATAATTGGTAAACTGCGTTGTGTTTTTGGCAAATCTGGACACAAACATCGGAAAAGAGATAGATAAATAGCAAGCAAGTACTGGCTATATTCGCGAGGGCAATGGATGGGGAATGGACTCCTCAGGTTTTGGAGGAATATCCGGATTTATCGTCGCATCTTTCTGGTGGTTTCAGCGTAACCAGGACATCCGGATTTATCGTCGCATCTTTCTGGAAGTTTCAGGGTATCCAGGACACCCTGATGTGAGTTTGTATGTGCGTGTGTGTGAGAATGCTCGAGTGCGAAGGAAAAGTTCAAACATGTCCGCGAGAGGTCTTTCGGAGTGGGCTGGGTTAAAGTAGGATGGGAGGTCGTGAAGTAAAGGGGAGGAGGGAAGGGAGGGTTGAAGGTTAAGGCGGATAATCTGATAACAACAGGAAGAGGGAGAAAGAGAAAATCCTCGCAGCCGCCAGTCCTTCTCTTCCCTTCAAAACATCCTCACCCTTATCCTTTCTCCCATGGGATGGAGAAATCGTTCGCCCGACCCCGTTGAAATTTCCATAACCCATTTATTCTCCAAACTCGCGCGTCCCCCCCTCCCGCTTTCTCCCCAGGGCACCGTCCCACAGACGCCCCATCGAAACGTGAACGCCTCCTCCCGCACGCCCCGACTGTCTCTTTCCTCACGCCTATCTCCATATTTCATAGGAGATGCAAAAAAATGTGGCCAGATATGTATTTCGAAAACATGAGAGGAATGAGAGTACAAAAAAACTTAAAATTTTGGGATAAGGTCATAATAATATAAGACAGAAAAAGTAAGTTACGCATGGTAAGAGGAGAAAAATAGTGGGAAGAACAAAAAAAGTAAGTAGATAGGAATATCGTTTTCCATCGAAAGACTTAATCTTCAAAAAATGATGAAATTGCGGTCACAAGGATATAATGTCAAGTATTGTGCATTCGTTGAATTAACTAGTTACAACTTAATCAGTTTGCCTGTGAAATATTTTGTCTGAGGTTTTGAGAAGAGATGCAAGAAGATCAAGAATGACTAAATGTTTAAAATAGTTTGGATAATGGTAACATTCCTCTCACAACTTGTATTGTGAAATGTTTGATTATGATTTCCATCTACAATATTTGAAGTTGTTTCGACAATGTACATGCAATATAGCACCTGATATATTTGCAACATGAATCATTTTCCTAATAACTTGAAATCCTACTTGTGTGGTAAGCCATTCTTTTTCTCTGCTTCTAATGAAAATGGATCATCGGCATAATCGTACTCGTCTTATCTCCGTCACTGCAGCTGTATTCTATCGAACTACTTCCCGGGAGATTACATTTCTTTAAATAAAGGAGGGCTATCCAACAGCTCGCTGTTTCTAACCCTGTTTTTTTTATATTTACCTTAGCTGAATCTCATAAGTAATGGGTAGAGAAGATAAAAATTGACACAGGACAGAGGATATGATGGAAGGAAGGGCTTATTTTCGCTCAAGTTATCGCCTCTTTTTCTGTGTCGGTCCATTTAAATAACCTTGCTGGTTAAGGTTCATCTACAAGCGGGTCTCATCATGAGATTTAAGGACCTCTAGCATGAATAAAGCCGTAATTTTGACGGTCGATTTACGCTGCTTTTTTTCTCCACGCATCTTTTTAGCATTTATTTATTGTTTTGAATAAATCCTGATTTTTGAGAAGCCAACTCCAGTTTTACCACTTTGTTACATAATTTGTGAACCTTTTTTTGGCGGAAAAAAATATCTGACGGAAAAATTGCAATAGTGGTTTCCTTTACTTAGGTATCACTAAATATCAGTGGATAGCATCTTAGTTTGGTAAAGCTTGATCATCAAAGTGTGGTCCACGAAGGACGACAAGGTCTTTTTCGGTTACTTGCGGTAGGAGAAGACAAGAAGGGAAAGGGATATCAACTTAATTTAAAGGTAGAAAGTACAAGAAGGAAGAAATAAAGGGCACGGGAGTGGCAGAGAACACCTTTAGACGGGTGGTGGACTGGCTTGAGTATCTCAGTCATTTCGAAATGATGAAAAATGATGTGCAGCGAATGAGAAAAACAATGGAGGATTGAATAGGAGTCATTTTTTAAGGGAATCGCAGAAAAAACACTCATTTATGCGTTGGTGAGATGAGTAGTTGCAGAAATTGAGGACGATTCAGGCTGTGTTTAGAATGAGACACTGGGTAACGACGCATATTTTTCCTCCAAATTTACCTTCGATCGAATCGCGGCAGATGAGAAACTTTATTTGCAAAATATCTATCTCGATAAATCAAGGAAATGAAAGAGTTCACATGCATTTCAAATGAGTTCTTGTGGAAATTCTACATTTTTTTATTCTAATTTAGCAAAGAGTCCCTCACACCAGAATATTTTGAATATGCTCACTATTTAAAATCCAATATTTCTGCTCCAAAACCTCTGTGTTAATGGAACAATTGTCACCCAATTCATCAGCAGATGCGTAAAATGCATTATCCTTTTAATTTAAGCTTCCAATCAAAATCTACATCCAAATCCAATACAAAATAATTACAAATCTGAGTAAGTCTAAAAAATCTAAATAAGTGCTGAAACTTGGAAGTAATGTATCCTTTGTGAGATATAGTTTATACCTTTTTACTATTGGTGATGTTAATTAGCCATTCATTATCACAAGTAGGTCATGATTTTTTTGTTTGAAAAAGTACAAGTATTTGAATTTTCAAAGTACTCAATAATTATCATGTTCTGATTCATCTCTTTAAATTAACATTTGATCTTCAACCATCAGTTGGAGTAGGTAACTTCACGCCTTTTATTTATTCCCTTTCAGTTTAATTAGAAATAATTGCTCATTTTCATGGGAGATTTAAAAATATCAACTCAAAGTCATTTCACGTAAATGTTCCGAGTCTCGTAATTAAACTATTACGCTGATTAAAAGCATGATAGTGCATATTCATGCTAGTCCATCTATCCTAAACTCCTATAAATATTAATTATTTCATTTAAAGAGATATGGAGAAATATCAATTTTTTGCTGCCTTATTTTAGTTAACATAAATAATTTCCAATACCTCATATCCTGTCAAAATATACTTAAACTATTTTATATTTTTGTTCCATTTATTCCTTGTTCATCCAAATTCAGATCAGTTGGGCGTGTAACTATCAGTCATAGGAACAAAAACTGTCCACAAATTTATAGTACCCCCCCATTGTGGACTCTCTATTGGAATTATAAATGTGGAGGCTTACATATACTTCTCGTCTATAAGTGATGTCTAATATTGCAAGATGTATTTCTTTGTATGTTATTTTGACGCTTTCGTCGGTCTTGCGCGTCATCTCCCAAAGAAGTAAGTCAAAGGAATCCTCAGGTATGGACGGATGGACGGTCGGAGGTCTTTTGGCTTCAGAGAGGGTCCGTTAAAGAGACGAATAAGTGACGGAATCAAAGATTTAAGAGACTTTACCCGAGAGGGGTGCGGGGGCGGAGAGTCAAGTTGCTCCAGAAAGATTAGAGGACGGAAGATAAAAGTGCACTGGAGGAAAGTGGGGGGTTTGCGAAGCCAAGGACTCACAAGTTCTATCCCCGCCATCCACTCCAAAACCTTCCTTTACTTCTTCTGATGATGAAAGCTGCAACAAATCGTGTGCCCACTCTCAAGTGAGGGCAGGTTGACGAGAGGGCGTAGGAGGGCGGAATTCAGAATTTTACACTATCCGATTGCGTGCAAAGGACCTAGAGCGCTATATTGTTCAAGGTCTGGAAAAGTAGAGTCGGCAAATGTTAAACCACCTTCCAAAGAGACAAGAAAAGAAATTATAAATAGTCGGGGTAACGCAATAATCGGAGCTCCTCATCTCTAATCGAGTGCTTTAATTTCCAGAAACGGGGTTGCCACGGTATAAATATTTGTAGAGTACTCTACTTGGATTCAAATCCAACTGGCTACGGTTTTCCGTAACTATTAAAAATTACACCAAGTATCTTCACCAAACTACCAATATTTCGGCATCGAAATTTAATTTTTAAATTAGGAATTCGAAAACATGTGCACTGGTTTCTGGAGTACATTTGGTTTCATAATTATGAGATATTTTTAATTTGATCGCAAAAGCAAAATACATCTTTGAGATTTTCCAGGTAATGAAATCTCGACTGAAAATAATTCTTTCATAATGTAGTAAAAGAATAGCAGTTAATTTATAGAACTACACCGATTTAGAGGGAAGCTGCCACGTCAGAAATCACAAATAAAAGATATATCTCTTCTCGTTACATTCGTAGCATTGGTTTGCAGCAGCAATTCTTCTCCATTCTTCTCCCTCCTGGGCCAACTCCTTCATTAGGTTGTATGAGATAGATCCCACGTCTTCCAAAATCTGTCCAATGTATTCCAGTCTAGGCCTGCCCCTATAGTTCCTCCCTTCCCCTGTGCCCTCCAGTATGTCAGCGATGTACCCTGAATGTGGAAGAATATGGCCGATCCATGTTGCTTTCCTTCTTTTGTCTCGAGGAAACATGGCGCCTACCCTATCCTTCTTATCACTTCACTGATAGTGACTGTGTCTACCCAGGGAATCATCAGCATTCTACGATAGCACCACATTTCTAATGCAGCCAACCTTTTTCTCTCTGATTCACCGAACGTCCACGTTTCACAGCCATAGAGCAACACCCTCCACACAAGCGTCTTGAGAAGGTTTTTTTTTTCTCAATTTAAAATTTATGTTTTTGGAGGTGAGAATTTTGTTTTTCTTGTTAAAAGCTGTCTTAGCCTGGCTGATATGATTCACTATCTTTTTCTTGCACTGTCCATCTGCTGTTATCTTGCCACCAAGATACATAAACTCATATACACTCTATAATGTAATATCGCCCAATTTCAGGTCGACCGACGTGTCATCTCTGCTCACTACCATTACTTCGGTCTTGTTCCTGTTTATTGTCGCATTACAGTGGATTCTGAGGACTTCTTCCATTACTTCCAAAAACTCTCACAGCTCCTTCTCACTCTCAGCCAGGATAAGAAGAGATTTTTTTTAGTGATAGCCATTTTTAGTGATAACTTTTGGCAGTTTTCGTAAAATAGCTTTAAAACTTTTTAACTAACCATCTACTTCAACCTGCAAATCTCGACATGACTTTTATTTGAGTTAGACTATAAATTACAAACATGAATTACTTCCATATAGGTTTTAAATTATTGAAAGGGCTTTAATATTTTTCATTATGTTTGTTAAACATGAATATGTCTGGAAGCCAAATCTCAAATTTCACTATTAATCTTTTATGTATTCAAATGGTTTCAGAAATGGTGGCCACATTTCATCGCCGCAACTTAATAAAATTAAGTTAACCGTCATTCATAATGAATAGTCGCAAGAAGCTAAATTTAGGCATAGATATATATTTTGCTTTATTTTTACGTCTACACTCAGAGAACGTAAAGCTAGCAAAACTTGAATATTGCCATCGGTTACCGTAAGTACAAACAAATCTTTTTATATGAGCTATTTGTTCCCAGCCTCACTGCTTTTATAGTAAATAAATCGCATTCATTTCAATGCTAAATAGCAAATCTGCTTATATCTCCATAAGAAATGTATTACATAGTTCATGAAAAAATAGGCATGCTTATAAACATTAATGCAAAGATAAAGGTTATTGGATGTGAAGGTGCAATATTTGAATGAAATCTAATTCCAAATGGGGAATCGTTACCAAAAAATATCTATCTATGAAAATGCCCAAAAAAATCTCAGATATACCTAAGGGACAGTCAGATTTGAATGCCAGAACGAAAAAAAGTTTTATGAAATGCATTTTTTTCAGATTAACTTTACAACCAGATTGACGCTGCTCTGCGAATATAGGTCACAGATATATATTACGTTCCTTTATAAAACTAGTAATTCGATGCTGAAATGACATGAAAACGGCAACTGGATTATGCCCACGCTGTGGAACGCGTAATAGGATTGCTGTTTGTTCTGCATATGAAAAGGACGTACGAAATAGAGTTGAAATGATATGATTTGATTTTACTTGAAAGCACTGTTGAGTCCGGGTCATTATTACCGATTCATATTTTAGTTTTTACTCTTTTACTTCAACATTTTAACACCTGGTAGTAATTATATACGCATTCATTTCATTATTAGCGCCATATATTCCTGTCTGTCCAATGAAACAAACGAATATTTCTACTATGAAATTGTTGGCATTCGCAAACATAATTTGAAAGCCATTTAGCATTTTATGATATACAGTTATATTTCACTCATTACGATTTATTTTAACCTAAGATTATTAACTCTTGCCAATTTCTGTAGAGTATCCGGATGGTCAATATAGGTCAGAAAGGTGAGACCAAACAATCTCAAGCAGTGCTTCATGAAAATGTGGTATATGTCCATATGTAGCTGTGTTCACCATTTTTTTCTGAATATATTGGAATTTTGAGAAAGAGAAAGGAATGAGGGACTTTATTAAGTTCATGCAAAGAAAGTAGAAGTAACGTTGAAAATATTTATAACTCCGTCTTTCTCCTCCTCGGAAGTATAATGGAAAACAATTTACTAAGGAAAAATATGCAATACAGAAAGCGCTTTTCTAAAATATTATTACAGAAAGTAGTTTACTTATTGAAATCCGATTGTTGGTGTCCGTACAGCTGTAAGAAAGCTCCTTTCCCTTAAAGAAATGAAGCATTAACTTTCAAATCAAGTTCAGTTTGTGATACAAAGAGAAAAAATCAAAGAAAACGCTCACCTCTTTTCAGGTTTGTTTCGAGAACTATAAAAGAATACAGAAAAAGTACAATGGATCTATAAAATTTTATTCAGTAACTGTTCTAGAAGTAATATAGAGAACATTAGAATGTAAGCTCTTAATTTACAGATAAGAAATCCACAGAATGACGTGTGTTATGTAGCAAAATGGATCTTCTTATGGAAACCATAAAGCGCTGTCAACGTTCGATGGATGATATAATTCTTCCAAATATTAAAAATAAACGAAATTGAATAAACTGAGTGCAAAAGAAGCAATGTATTTGGACAAAATGCACTCTGAATACCTTAAGCGTAACCGTTTTTTATAAGCTATATTACAATTGATTCGAACTCTAGCACACTGCGATGGAAAGTGAGCTAGATATAAAAATGATTATGATATTAACTGCTATCAGACCTTTGGGAATGCTTCTTTCACTACCTCAGCACTCCTAAGACTTTTGGATAATTTTCCATTCACTAGTCTTCTACTTAAAAAATATGTATCACTGCTGATGTAATTCAATCACTGTGAATGCTGCATTTTCTGAGGAAAATCCTCTCCTCAGAGGAAGGGTCCATTCGAGCGTTGGCTTGTCTGCAACCCTTAGAATTCGAAATGTAGAGGTCGCCTTATCAGAATCCGTCGTGGAAAGTGGTCATTCGGCTTACATAATTTAGCTGGTTGCATCCTTGATCTACATGAAACAAGGTCCTCTATAAAGGAATGTCACAGAGTGATACAGACAATGAAAAGAAGGGCGTCTTTCACGCTGTCGAAACATGAACCCCCGTTTCCTAAATTTTCACCTCTTCCATGACTCTGAGAGGGCGTGCAAAGTCACATATAAATAAGATATATCACTGGAGCAAGAGACATGCCCTGCAAGCAGTAATTAAAATCTAAAACCAACTCTGCAATTCATGTGGTCAGTATAAAATATGAGAAAAGCAAAGGTGTGAGGCACTACTTTCACTTCAGGATAATTATTGGCAAGAAATGATTAAAAATGAACGCTGTAAACGAGTGCTAGAGAAAGGCGTATGGGAGAGTGAGTGTGTAGAGGGAAGAAGATAAGTGATTTGGTGAGCGCGATAGTAACTCTCTTGTAAATGATAGTTTAAGGGGGATCCGTAGAACATTGCGTCCTGGAAGTAAATATTCTGGTGAAATGGGTCCTGAGAGAGGACTGCGAGCGTTAAGAATTAATTTTTTTATCATCCCTCCAAAATTTTCGTTTTCCTCATTGTGAAAATAGATTGAATACTTTTTGTGAATTACTCCAGATATCGTGCACAACACTTGTAGATAAACACTTATAATTGGCTCTCCTAGTTTGAACGTAGAGCTAAAATGACAGGGACAATTGTAAAAGTAACACGAAAGAAAAGTGTGGTGCCCTTATAATTTATCATAGGACGCAGGGAGACAGTATGAGAGTTAATTGGAAGACAAAATGTAATAAGAGGGGTGATGGAAGGCGTAAAGGACCAATTATTTCCACTTCTATTTTGACAATCACGAATTTAATCTAATGATGAAGGGAAGCGCATTGACAATGGGAGTGAATATAGGCCGGAAGATGTTAAGGGGGAACATGCCGCGTGAAAGGGACTTTTGATGCCGACCAAGAGACGATAGACAGAGGAGGAGACGGAAGAGAGACGCGACGGATGAAGAAAATTGGTAAGGGAGGAAAGAGAGAGAGATGAAAGAAAAAAATGACTATTCTCTACTATTTCTCAGTGGTCAGAGCGGAAAGAAAACTTCTGAAAGAGTTTTCCATTTTTGTCAAAAACCTAACTTTTTCTGGTCTATCTCTCTCTGTCTCCTTCAAGTTCTTACTACAGCACGTCAGAATTATTCTCTCTTCCCCACCTCAATACCTCTTGTGTTTCCACCACTCATTCGTTCTGCATCAAAGAGGGATGATTAAAACGTTTTAGCGCTGTACGAATGCTTTTAGGAACGAGGGGGGGCAAAGGGTGGCAGGAGTTCCTACTTGTTCCCACCGTCGACGCTATCTTGCTCCCTCCCAGACCCTTCCCTATCTCTATTCACCTGGTTCTTCATTCCTTCCCTCACTTCGCCCTCCAATCTCACTCTATATTCTCATTTGTGCTTCGGGCGACAAGATGCTTGGAGTGCGAGACATTCAAAGGGGGCTCTTGAGAACTACCATAGATACGAGGAGGCAAAAAAGACCTGGACCAAATTTCCCTAGTTTTTAAATATGCCTCAAAAACTCACAGAAAGTTACCTGCAGGTGATATTCTGCTTGTTGAAAGATGATTCTTGGGTTAATTAGAATTCTCTATGTCATAAGTTTACTGAGAAGTAATCCAAAAATATGATCTTGGAACAATTTAGAAAGTTCCACCGTGTCAGTGCAAGTCAAAATATATGCTGAATTTACTGTTTTTTTCGTGGTTTAAAAAAAATAGCTCACGCTGTTTACAGTCCTTAGCCATTTGTGAACGGCTATATTGTTCAAAATTATTTTCTTATGCTCATAAATGCTCTTTTATCATTTTCTTCGGACTTCGTTTTTACTTTGATTCTTGTAGTTATTAGCTAATAACTTTATTACAATAAGCCTATATTTCTTTACAATGCAATTTCTTAAATGAAAACGCTACTTATTGGTATTTTATCGCAAAAAATGGCGACTTTTAGGGTGGTTATTTAATCATTGATAGATTTCGTGTTAAGTAACATGCGTTTTAGAGTTCAAGTTGCGAATAGATATAATGGAACAGGTGGTATTTATAGTTGCCAAAAGAGAATCAAATGACGTTTAAGTTAGCTTTTAACTTCTTTTGGTCAGGTAGATCGAGCATATGCGATGAATTTTCTACTTGTAACTAACAATAAGCAAAATGGGTATTTATTTCTTATACTAGGGTGACTTCTGACTTTCGCCTTGTTATGCATGAAAAAAATACGCTACTGAATTGTTATCAAAGAAATATTTTCAAGATATAAACAGAACGAACCATTAGCCACATAGGGTCTAATTTTTAATCAATGACATTTTTCAAAAAAGTTACGTTTCTCATAAATGTAGTTTGCTTCACATTGCTTCTCACTTACCCCAAATAGTTATCAGGTTCAATTTATCGCGTTCTAATTTTTTGTGTTCGGCGTAAACCTGCATGGCGTTAGGAGTGTCATCGAGTATTACAATGAACTTCTCATATGAATGCAAGTACAGCATGGTGCGACTGTACGTTATAGCCAAACCTCGCCTGTATACATGAAGAAACCATCTATCTAATCAATTTAACATTGCGAAGCTGTTTTACTCTCACAGAAACCACTTTTCAGCAATCCGTCTCCTCTTTCTAGGGATCACAATAAATAGGGAAATGTAATCATGGTTATTTGCATTACAAAACTTTTATACAGTGAGAGCATGTTTGTCTTATTTTGGCCTTTTAATTTTCAAAATTATATAAGGAAATGGACCATAACGCTTTCCCCTTTCCAACGGAATATAAATTTCTTTAACATATTCCTTAATTGAGGTAAAATGTCACTGCCACTGCTTAAAATAGCATTGCAGAGCTAATGCTTTCACCAGAGACTAATTTTCCTTTTGCGAATGCTTTAGAGAAGCTGTTTTTACTGTTGAGAGTTTAGTATGGTAATCTTTGGATATATAGACCTCATTAAACAGAAGAAATGCTCACGCCCCAGTCAAATAACAATGACCTTAATGAATAGCGTTTATAATTCACATAACAAAAACCCCTTCCAAGAGTATGCTGGATCATCAGGGTTAGAATGTGACTTTGAATCAGAATAATCCTGAATCAGCAATGAAATGGTGCGTATCCACTGCTAAAATTGTGTTATATCTTATGTATTCACTACTATTTATTATTCTGTAAAACTTCTAGTGCACATGGCATTTTCTCGGCTCTTCAGTTTTCACCTTAGGTACATTTAACAAATGTTCATTTAATTATATAAAATTAAAGCATTTAATAGAAATAAAGGAAGATGATTTAACTCACATCCTGTGGGAACCATGTTAGACGTGAAAAGTGCAAAGATTTACATAAATTTCAGCTTCTATCGGGATTTGCGTTAGTTCTCGGTATGCAGTATTAGCAAAGGGGCTATTTTATAATGGTAGGACATGGCTATTATGTGATCTGATGGGACATCCTTAAGGCTAATGCCTAGGCAAATTTTTATTTTGCGAGAGGAAAATATTGTCTATTTGTGTTTTTAAGGCGGCTTAAAATTTGGCATCATTGTCATGTACTGTCATCAATCCAAGGATAGGTTTGCTGTATGGATCCATTTTATTATTCTGTCAGCTAACAGCTTTATTTCTAAATAAGGTTTTACTTAGACACTCCTAGTTATTTTCCTCATACATTACATTCTTGATTATTCTAATGTAGTTCTTCCGATTTATTTCTCCTTCCGTCATAATGTTCCGTAATTATGTTCTCTTCTGCCGACAAAAGGGTACAAACAGTTAATTCCTCACCTTCTTCTGATGAGTTTTAATACTACTCATTTTTTCTTCAACTTACAGAAGGTCCTCTTCGTTGGTGATTATTTTAGTCTACTTGGTCTTTTGTAATATTCGATAGAACCACATTTCAGTCACCACTTATATCTTATGACTTACAGCTACTGTTTTTTTGATTTCACTGCCATGTAAAAGCATCCTCCAAACAATCACTTGTGTCACAAGCCTTTAGTCAACTGCTCTTCTAGTAAAATGCATTGGTTGCTTGAACCGTTGAGCTGACTTTCTATCTCACTCTATCACTGTTGAGCCTACTTTCAATGAAAGTTATGTTTTTTCCCATTTGCAATAACTACTCCACTCGTAAATATTGTCCAAGCTGTTCGTCATTCATGCTGCATGTTTTTCTTCATCAAATAAATAATACATTTTAAATCTCAATGGAATGCATCTATTAGTATGTCTTAATGGCTGGGGATTAATAATTTGACAATGGCTATTTGAGTGGCGACGGGAGGAGTCAATTGCTTTTTCCTGGGGTGTGGGCGTGATCAATTAAAGCAAACGTTACATATACCAAGAAAAGTACATGCCATCCCAAATGCCAATTGTTGTAATCCCGTCTGCCGTTGAAGTGCAATGGTCCATGCAAAACACGCGGGGTTACACCGCACACGCGGGGTTACACGCGGGGTGTTGCGGTTAGAACTCTGGATAGAATGAATTCTTGCAATGAATACTTGAAAAAATCTGAACGAGCGAGTTAGCAGATTTCTTCAATGTCGCTCAACTCACTAGGCGGCTTTTCCCATGTGAAGCAAGTTTGGAATTTGATAAGGGGCAAAACTAAGGCACGTAAAACAATACTAAATGTATCCGCTTGTTTATACAGTATTTACTTCATTAACCAATAAAACGTTTATTTTTTTGCTTTGAGTTGCGTGGTTATATATACATATTTAAAAATTTTTCTTTGTCAATGAAAGAAAAAAAATGAGAGAAAAAGGAAGAATTTCCTTCGAAATTTCTAGGTTATGTAAAAAGAAGAACGTATCTACGGCCGTACGTTTTTGATAATAAGTAAAAGGTCCCATAGGCCTTGATCTTGAGCGGGAACAAAGAATGGGAACCAGATGAGGTGTTTCGGGCATATTAAATAAAAACAACGTAATAGGAGGATATTTTCTTATTCAAACCTCCACCCAAGGCCAATACAATTAAGTACAATGAAAATGTTATATGCACTTCCTCAACGCAGTTGACAAACGATGCTCGTAAACACAGGACTAGTGTGAGGAAGGGAAAACACTGTAAACGACTTCTTCCCACGACCAACATTGTAAAAACCTACATCATGAGAGCCACTTTCAAACACAAGAACTTTGCGCTACTTTAAAGAAATAACAAACATCTTTCTATATTACATTAATTTACAAGATTAAGGAAACAATTTCTTCTAACTCTACCTGTGAATGCCACATTTCAATCAAGCATTTGGAAACTGTATTTTCTTCCTACCAATAGCTAAGAGGGTAATCATCATGGTCTTTGCGAAAGACCTACTAATATTTTCGCTCTTCGTTATTTCAGCTCTTTTGCGTATCAACTAGAATTCCTTGTCGAATACTTTGTGGAATACGCTCCCTATCTCCATTCATTTTATTTATCTACTTCCATGAGGGAAGGGAATCCATTATGCTCTCCGGCACTCTCGTATCCTCTCTGAGTGTGTTCCTACCAATACTTCCATTTGAGTGCGGCGTATTTTCTAGAACCCAAGTGAGTCCAATTCTGTGGGTGAGTTCTGTCAGTTTCCATTCTCAAATAATGCTAGAGCCATCTTGAATTTGTTTCTGAGCATGCCCGTCATTCTCAGGAGTTTTTTGTCTGCCCACGGCCTCCGTTTCTCTACTCCATCATTCATCCTTAACTTCGGAGTAAAGTTTGCTTTTAGCTCTCTACGAGTACCTTCACAAATTTAGCTCTCTACGAGTACCTCAGGATTTTGAACCAACGTTTCGTGGAACTTTAGGGCACCATTTTATCGTGATTGCTCTGGTAATTTTGTGATTGTTATTTCTATAAATATTTCCTTCTATTATCTAATTCTTCCCGACCGCTTCTGACTCTCAATATTTTTGCATGAACGATAAATAAGGGATCTTTTTGGTTGCAAATATTTGTTTACCATGCAAACAAAGTGTTTCGAGCAAATAAGAGGCATGCGATGAAACGCAGAAAGTGTAGTGAATACAATGAAGCCACCATAATGGAATCCCGTTGCCTGAAAGGTACACAAAAATAATTACACAAAATAGTCGGACAAGAGAGGTTACGTAACCTCTACTGGATCATTTATAGATTGCATTAACTTAAGATTTGTCCGTTGACGAAAACAAATTGCACCACAATGTATCCTGTCGCAATCCTGTACTGTATAGCAAATATCCATTAATTCAAAGTCAGCCTTCATAACATTTTCTACTATTGTTACAAACATTATCTCCTCTATGCTCATAAGTTAAGGATTTGTCAGAACTTTTCATGTTATATTGAAAAAAAATATCTTTGCTCGTGCTAACATCGGGGAAACCACCGGCAATAGCATTATTATCAACCATCGATACGCAAAATAATATATTATTTGGCATTGAGTTTGGCTCCTGTATTGTGAAGTCTTCTATGTAGAGCATTAATAATTTTCTGCAAAAGCAAGATTAAGTTTTCAGACATTTGTCCCCTGTCACAAATAAGTCTTCGTTATATTGACGCCACATGGAGTGGTCAGTTGCACCAATAAGTGACCAGTAGGGCTTGATGACGCAGATTTAAAAGGAGATTTCTTTGGAAAATTCCTATTTTCATTGTTAAAAACATTAGAGTAGAAATTATATCTACGAATTATGTTAAAACTAAGATGTGTGTTCTGATTTACCAAGGATTGGTATATTCGCTATTTTTTTCCTTATTTCCCAGCGACTTCTACATCTACTGATAGCAACTTCCCCCTAACATCTCGATATGATTTGCATCAATTTGACCGAATATAGACCAAAAGCTGTGAACGTTCTTTTGAACTCAAGAGGTTCTCCTTCATGAACAGAAGAAACTGAAGTGAATTCGTGACCTTTCCTTATTTTTTTCTTCTCTTCGACTGAGATCGGTGTACTTGTATAACATGTGAAAATAGTCTGAATAATTTTGATGTAAAAATTTAACAAAAAGGAAAATAAAAAAGGGTGTGATAAATACTATGAATAGCTTACAAAGAAAATATCGGTATTAAAATTCACAACGTTACCAGAGAAAATTGGAGAACAAAAGAGAAGTGGATGAAATTAGAAACTATATTAGTAGGAAAACTTTACGATGATTTATGAAACGATGAGTTATGTAGTAAAATAGTTTTATTATAACGATCATTGTAATTTAACCACGATGTTTGTAAAATATATGTATCCTATTCAGACGTTAATAATAAGTGACGTAATCATGGTCACGGTCGTAATCATGTTACCAATGATAAAACAGCCGGGAGGAAACGTAATGTTTAGGCGTGGGACGTAACGTAACGTTATATAAATGAAATGTAAAAACGAGCTGCCATCGTCGAGAAAAAGGGAGCTGCAAATCCAGTAATTCAACTAAAGAAAGATGTCGTAATATCGGGTAGGAATGTGAATCTGATGATTTGACCTGATTGCCAGCGACCGCTTCTCAGGCATTGAATGAAATGTTGCTGAGGCTATGCGCAAATATGGGAACGAGGTCACAGGACGATTATATTACGAGCGTGTACGAGCTCGCTGTATCTATCGTACGGGAAAAGCTGGGAAGTTTGAAATTTTATGTTCACGCTTTGATACAAAGATTTCAATGGATAAAAATGCACTTCTGGCATATTTTTATGCTGCTGATGTTAAAGTTTCACAACACTGATTGTGGTAGAAAATATTTTTCAGGCACCTGAGCTTCACGTGGGGTTGTATAGTTGTAAAAATAATTAGACAAATACCACAGCTATTGACGCAAGATGAGACATTTTGTGAATTTTTCGCAAGGAAGAATGGTAAAAAATTTGTTTAACTGACTTGATTTTCTCATAGAACTAGAAATTTCGAAGCACCTTATATTTATGCAACCATCCCCAGACCAGCATTCCAGCGTGCTATCCCGTCATCCAGCCTCTTATCCCATTTTTGTTGGCGATCAATTATCCATTAATTCCAAATCTAATCCTTTCAGTGATTGAAGTGGTGCTTTTTAAATAATACTGATTGATTGGCCTTCCGTCCTCTGTACTGGAACTTTTGCGGCAAAGAACATTTTGTTTTAATGTTATCACAAATAAATGTTCCAAAAAGATTTTTTCAAATGATTATTACTGGGACAACAAAAAATGCATAGCTGACTCTTCCAGCATCCATTTAGTATGTTTCTATTAGCGTGGCAGGTAATTATTTTATGGCTCCTCAAATAATTTGCAAAATCTCAGACAGCTGAACCTTCTGTGACAAATATCAACCTAGATTTTTTAATTTCATTCAATTTATGCACCCTTATATTCCGCACCTGTATTTGCAATGGTCATTTATTGGGTTAATCAATGAACGCCCTCTATTTTTTACCTCCTGAAGACAAACTTACCATCATTGATTTGGTAATAGACTTGTAATTACGTTCCCATATTTGCCTTATCAATCACGTGCCAATTATATCAACAGGAATGATGAATTTTATATTTTATATTGCGTGTATATAATTGGAAAGTAATGTATTTACAAGTCATTTTTTTAGATAGCTTGAACTAGTTTTAATTGTTTTCATACACCATGGGTGGTTTACATTATAATTCAGTCTGCAAGTTTATTTATTTGATATCCAGTAAGTTGTCTTTTGACTATCGGTTGGATTGCAAATGAAAGTAGACGGTACGAGACAATCTTGCAAGCCTGTTGCACGATGATATTGTTTTATACTTACAGATTAAGAGATAAATTAATTATTTCTGGTGGTATCCGTAAGCGTGATCTTGATCCAAACATTGTTCCACCATTTGTTTAATGGATTAGTATTTGCTGTTTAAAATCCGAAAACTCGCTCAAATCATTTAAAGGAAATAAAAAAAGCATTCAAATGTGAGGATTCATATTAATTTCCAACAAGGCCGATGTACTTGCTTGGTCAAATTAAGATATATTGAGGTAATGAATTAATTATTACTTGAAGGCATTATAATACTCCTCCTCACTCCTCAAGATGGCCGTCAAACTCAGGAAAATACCTTTTTGCGTTATTCATTTTGCGGGAATTATTATCAGTCATTTACCGTTTTACAATAGTTTTTCCGATAAAACCTTGATTCCCTGCAACAATAGCGTGAAATTAGCTAAATTGATATCGCGACATAGCTAATTAAAATAATAATTGCATGGTAACTTAATAAATATTTTTCCATTATATATTGGCCTTGTCGTGGCTAATAAAGTTACTAAAAATGTAAACATTATGTTATCAACAAATTACCTCAGTGAAAAATTCAGCCGTCGAATTTTTTTAGTAGGGTATTCCACGGAACCCATAGGAATTCTAATCCTCATTTTGATTTATTCGTGTCCTATGTGACTCAATTTCCACGATGAATTCAAAAAACCTGTAATTAAAATATCTCCAAGCAGCAAGTACTTCCATTTTTTCACAAAGTATTCCGATTATGTGAATGAATTATTTTAAAAAATTTGAGCGTCTACTACAGAACATGAGACCTTTTTTCAATTGGACGAGCGAACGTTCGAATTGTGACCAAATGTTGCGGAGAAGGTTGATAAATAAACGGCATATAATTGCCGCTTGATGCCGTTCTAAGCTGGCACTAGACTATAATTGTATGCTCGTTTCTGCGAATGAAAGCAACAAACTTTGCAGTCAACCAGTTTATTTTCATCACGAAAGAACTTATGTTTCACCCTAGCGACCTAACACTTGTTACAAACACATATTTTGGGATACTGAAAGATTAATTGTAGTCCAAGTAATAGCGACAACATAGTGGCTCATGACTCACTTTTCGAAATTTTTCTTCTAAAATTATAATAGAGCCAATTAGGCTTTTATGACTTCTAGGGAAGCTAAATAATCAATAGAGCCATTATTGGGAAGTAGAGAAAAGCAGTTTCAGATGAGAGATAGGGCAATCTTTTTACAGCGCAATGGACTAGTAAGCCTTTCAAATTACAACTAAAACTTCATATGCAACATTAAAGAGCAAAATATGTCAATCATTTTGTAATTTTAAAGGTTCTATTAACAATTTAAGAACAAGTATACATTTTAATGAGGTATTTATAAGGAAAAACCATATTAACTTGTATTCAATGCCATATTCAATCGGAGGCAATATATGCATGACGAAAGAATAGTGAAATATCTATAATGTAACTCAGTTGAATCATAAGCTTGTATGTAGAAAAATAAGTGATCTATCTTGTTTTTATCTTCAAGATACTGCTTGTAATAGGCTCAGTTTTACGATGTAAAATGTGTGAGTGTGTACACTATGGAGGTGAAATTTGACCTGAAATATCATTATTCTTGACCTGGATTCAAGCACGGATCTTCCTATTGCCGCTGATGTGTGTTTGCCAGATTCTCTTATCATTTCAACCGCATACGTGACTGCGTAACACATCATTTGTTCAATGCGTTGATTGTAAAGCGTGGGAATACGCCCACCTCTGTCATTTCGGTTTATCAAACGGGACGAAGCCTCTGGGCTGGGATCTCGCTACGCCTCACTTGCCCTGGTCTTCAAGGTTACGTTTTGATGCGCAAACCTGAGTCCACGATCATTCCACCCCGTGAGTTTGACTCAATTGGTGACATTTTATTTCAGCTATAACACTCCACTGCGCATCCAACTGTATGATCACCAAAAGATTGCACGCGAAAATGCGATGACGACTGAAGAGAACAGATTCCCGCAAAATTGGAAATAATACGAGAAAATCGATCTGTTACAACGCCATTTGTGCTCTTGAACTAGAAAAGAGTAAAGAGGGACTATTTTCCGGCACAGCTTGTAGAATAAAATGGCGTATATGGGCATATTTCTCACAATGCTGCGGTTGAAGTACATATTATCAATTAAAATAGAGTTTATATGCTTCAAAAATCATGGAAATATCCTCATTTGAGGTAGTATTTCAGTTAAAAATCATAGTGTTGAAGTAAAAACTATACCAAACACTCTCGTAGTGATCTTTAGTCGTTGAGATAACTTCCTAATAAATTATAGTCAATAAACACTTAGAATTGCATTGCTTTAAGAAACCTTGCATTGCTTTAAGAAAATAGTTCCGATTTAACTGACCATATCCCCATCAGTTTAAGTAAAGTAATGACTTGATGGCTTTTCTTAGAGAGACCAAAACTACTTTGAGATGTAAAAATGGGTTTTAAAACAAAGTATAAAACAGAAAACCTTTTAGTGTTTTAATACTTTTCTCCTTCCTCGTATTGCCATTGCTATCACGCATTGTATCTAAATATCAAGAAATTTGTTTTAACTTGAATGAAGCATGAAAATGTCTGTAAAAAAATCAAGTCTTTATTCAAGGCTGAATTTATAAGCATTTTTTGGCAAATTAATATTGAATTCAAACATTATGCCAAGAACATCAGACTCTATGTTTGTGAATGGATCTAATATTTTTGCATAGTGGACTGTATTTTTTAATTATTTTACATATTTATTACATGAAAATAGGTCTTACAGAAAAGAAAATGTAATCACAATAAAACTGCTACCTCTTAAGTTGATACAGTTATGACCTCGCATTCAACTGAGAATAAATTTTGTGGACAGCGTTTGCATTATATAAATACTGTAACTCGACCTTTCTGAACTTTGTCATTTTCTCTCCTGTAACCCACATACTAGATAAAGTATATTGTGTCTTTACCACATCAATTAAACCGCGAAATTGAAAACCTTGAGTTTGCACTACCGCTGGTCATGAGGATGTATAAGGAATATGGGTGAAAGCGAACGACCATGAATTAATCTTAGAAATAACGCAGAAAATGAGGTTTGGTCATCTACCAAGAGTACTGAGGTGAAAAAAATGTATGGTCGGAAATGGTCTTTTAATTCCCTCGAAGCAAAACTAGAGCGTTGGGTCAGTGATAATAAAGTCCGTAAGTGGAAAACGCAAAAATCGAAGAGCGATTCCTTGCCGCATTGTTATCAATGAATTGGCAGCAGTATATGCCGCAAAAGTATCACTTCCTTTTCTCTTTCGTCCATTCCCATTTTTGTGGCTGAACTATCATCACTATTTGTCATACACAAAGCCTCGATTGTATGAAATATTTAAATTGCCTATATTTAAAGAATTTTTAGAAACATTCTGAGAAGTAATTTTGTGAGAACTGACCACCTCCATGCAAATCTATTAATCATTGCAAAATATTTAAATTGACTTGGCTCAAACTTCAGAATAGTTCATATTTTCTTTCCTAATAATCCCGAATCTTGCAGTGTAGACATCTTAGTGCAGGGGTGCAATCAATAAATAGGAAATGAGATGAAAATTTAGCGCAGCTATTACTCTTGGTACGTATATTTTTATGAGAATGCACTAATTTTTTAATGAAGAGTATTGCATGGAGGTGGTCAGTTCTCACAAAATTATTTCTCAGAATGTTTCTAAAAATTGTTTAAATAAAATTAATTCAAAACATATTTGATCATAAGTGAAATTCATAAAAGGTTAATTTTGCCGGCCTATTGGAACAAAATTTCCTGCAGCCACAACTCCCAAAGTGGTCCATTATATTTGCATTGCAACGAAAAAATGATTACACAAAATTGCTTTCTATGCCACTCACTAATCATAATTTTATGCTGAGATCCTACAATTTATGAATTATATCACCAGTTAACGCAGCTTGATTTATGCATTTACTTGAAACAAAAATGTTTAATAATCTATAAATTGGGCGCGGAAAGTTAACAGAGAAAAAATTCATTGGGAAGACATGTCTATGAGAGAGGCTGTTCCAGGTAGAAATGGGTAGTAGGAGGAAAAGTGTTTCCTCCATGCACTATGAACACTTTTTAATATCTATACATTATTACTTACTACGCAAAGATACTTAACGGGTACATATAGTTCGTTATCTATTAGTAATTATCGACTACTCATGTGTTACTCGAGACAGGGAATACGTTCAAAGTAATCAAGTTTGCAACAAGTGCCAATACAGGTTTTATGCGAAGCAGAGTTCTTTTGATTTAGAGGATTACTTTAATGAATTAAGCGATACGGAAATAATATTTTCGTCGTTGGAGACCTCTTGAGGGATAAATATGATATGCTTTAATTTTTCATAGTTCATAGTTTTTACTCCACAAGGTCTGGCTTTTTTAAAATATTCAAATTGGTCTCCTCATTTTTATCGTTAGTTTCATATACAATTTAAATATGATTTTTATCGGTGAGTGTTGGCGAAAAATAACCATTGAGGAGCCATTATTTCTGTTGCACGAAAAAAACACTGTATTCGGACGAAACTAGGAAATAATTACGTACATGGATTCATATGTATTATATGCATGGTAATGTTTGTAAAGGCTGGAATTGCCTTTCAAGTGATGAATTTTCAATATATCTGGCATCAATTAAGACGCGCTCAAGCGCCATATTTGCTTCCTACCGACTATAATATTCTCAACAAAAATGAGTTACCTACATGCCCACCGCCCTTGGTAAAACTTCACTGACCGCCACCGAGTGTCTCCTCGACCTTCGGGAGGACTTCATGAGTATCGAAACACCTACTCCCTCCTACCATCCAGAGACACTGATATTAATCAACGGACTGATCCCGCGACCATTTACAAGTAATACCCAAAATCCTGCAGCTTTAAGCCCCGTTTCACGCCACTCAGGTGTGCGCGAAAGAAGCACCACGTTCGACTCGAGGACCTTCTCCAACTGATTACATATCACTCCCGGCACCACTCACTTCCATTCTTCATTCACCCTTTCCTCCTAATTTTATTTTGTTTTATTCCTGTGCTTCACCTTGTAAACGGACTCTGGGTTTAAATGAGGGCTATCCTGTGGTTCGGAAACCACTCTTCTCCGAGGTCCAATATTCTACCCCGTCCAAAATCGGCAATTGTGATTCATTCATGAGATTGCTTGACTACAGCCTTCCTTTCTATTTTTCTCTTGCTAAGAGTTCTTCAAAACTCTCCAAATGATTTTCTCCTCTTCTACTCTTCCGCACACCATTCTGATCACACCCCTCTTCCATTAACCGTCCCTTACTCCAGGTTTCGAAAGCCTCTTTACTCTTCTTTACCAACTCAATGTTTCTGAGTCTTATAGTCCACAACATTTTTCGAGTATATCGTCAGTTATTGCTTCCTTTTTGATAATCTTATTTATTTTGAACACAAAAGATATTTTTTCAACATGCAAGCTTTCGGGTGAGCTAATATTTGGCTTATTCCCGATAAAAAATCCTCTCATCTATATATCGCAAGGCATAATAATTTCATCCCTGTCCACACAGGATGCAAGCATCTCAGTGCCCATTCCCCATCGTTCTCTTCCTCACTCTTTCTTAAAAAGAGACATTCACGACTTCGTCCACCTTGTCTTCCATCCCACTGGCGCCCGCACCTAAATCTGCTCGATGACGAACAAACTTTTAACGGGATTTCACTCAATGGCTCTCCAGATATTTGGAGAGGTGGTCACAGCAGTACGACGTACAATTATCAATCTCGTTCTATTTCTACGGGCCGTCACGGGCAGAAATGTGAATATAACGAGGTAACTTGGCGTGGCTCTGACCTGAAATTGGAATAGATAAAACGACGTTACATCAAAATACACTCAGCAATTGATTAAGTGAAAATCAATAGTTAGCTGAATCTTGTCCATTGTGTATAACGTCCATTAATAAAACGAGACTACCGCATTAATAATGATTGAAGAAATGGATCAAATGTTACTTAACGAGAGCGGTTTAGGTAAAGGGGCTGGTTGCGCATAATGAAAGCTTTGTTACTGGTCTCCTGTACCTCATGGTAACGCTGTGACAGGGAAGCAGAGAATTTTGTTTCGTTCTGTAATTGACCTTCGGTGTATAGTATGATTAGCAGGTAGTAGAACGATGGCTTGAAGGCAGTCTAGGATGGGGACGCTAAGCGAATTATTTATGATGGCAACGGCGTCGCATTCAAGGGATATGTAATGTCCCTTGTGCGCAACAACTGCCAAGACGATCTTGGAAGCCGTTATGGTATCTCAATAACATGAAGTATTCATACCCCCCTCTGAGCCTTCTCTTCACTCCACCCTTCAAAGAGGGATATTCCAAGCCTTCCGGCATGTGATTTCATTCCATCAGAGACAACCTGAGGGTTGCCACCGTCGGCATTCAGTCTCGGATCATTGAACCGAAAAGACTTCACTTGGAGTATGCCGCTAGTATATGGGACCCTTAGGAAGCAGGCTAAGTTTCAGAAATAGATAGAGTACGGCGGAGAGCAGCAGGATTTGTTAAAAGTTGATACAATAAACTTAGAGGTGTTACTAAATTGATAAATAAATTAGAGCGAGAACCGCAAACTTAGCGGGAACCCCGTAGTTTTATCTTATGGAATAGACTGCATTTCAGTATGTTGATCTACGTAGCACCCTGGTTTCTGCCTTGACCGCGCATGATTCCATAGACTGCTACTTGCTCTGCACCTAGCGGCCGAAGGAACGTGCGAGATTCTAAATTGAAGTGGGGTGAGTGCTGCATGGCTGTAGTGAAATCACCCCGTGCCACACACCCCAGTGGTAGCTTGCACAGTACTTCGTAAATGTCGATTTTTATAGAAATTCAATTCTAAGAGAAATTCATTGGGGACCGCCTCACAAAGTACGCGATCGGAAGCGTAAATACGCTAAGTGTTTGTCAAATATTGTTGGAAGTATTAGTTTCAACATTTCTCTTTCTTTGCTCCTAAAGAAAGGAAGTGCACATTTGAGATACTCCTGTCACCTTCCTTAATCCACTTATCATAATTTTCCCCATCTTTAAGCTAATCGGTAGGGGTATAATTAATATATTTCCATAGGATTGCCTTCAATTTTAAACGCATATCAATAATTTTGGCTGTTTAAGTGATCTTAAATATTAATATTTTTTTAAAATTCTTTGCCAATTCAGGGTTGCTTCAAGTCAGCCGTAGATCTATAGAAATGATGTAGGGTACCTGAAGGTAATAACGCCATGCAGGTCATAATGCTACAGGAACTTTGAGGAGTTGCTAAGGATACATATCGTTGAGGGCAGCACCTGTAAAATGGCTAGCAACAGAGAATATAACTATTTCCACCTTTGAAAGCAATCTTGAAACGTTGTGCTCATTCAGAGTGAGTTTAGCAGGCGTCAGAAGAAGATGCAAGCTTGTCAGTCCACGCTTCGGACGGCTTGAATATTTAATTGAAGATGAAGTGAGTTCGAATAATACCGTAATGTGATATGTCATAAGAAATGTGTATTCTCTGCGGTACAGAGAATTCATTAACATTGTTTTCATAGAAATAACCGTTGAATTCAAACAGTATTTAAAAAGGCATGTTATTTCAAGATAAATATGGCGTCTTCCCGAAATACGCCACAGAAGCGGAGGCATCATCGAGGAGCTCCGTGAAAACGTTGTTCTGCCTCATTGTGGCTTCCTTTTGTAAGCCTTTCGTTTGAAAGCCATAATTCGTATGCTCACGATTTGTAAGGAATTCATGGTACCAAATAAAATTACAAAGGCAGCATCCTTAAAACGGCACTTGGCTCTTTGCGCGTGGACGGTTGTGTGGAACTAAGTGAATGACCATGATTAATAAGTACTGGGCAGATACTAATTCGGTGTTTATACTTTGAGCTGGATTGTTAATTTCATTTTAAAAAGTTCGACTAGTGTTTTACTGTGACATTTTTTTAATTTCTATGAAAGCTAATGTTTTTACGGCAATACTCTGAATGGCGTAATTACCTACACTGAAGGTAACAACGCCAGTTTGTACAATTCGTATTATTTCCCTTCTATTTCACCAAATACAAGGTATTTTGGTATTATTGAAAAAGTATTGGATAATTGAAATTACAAGTTATTTGCAACAAAATTTTGGAATTAACAAATGAATTCATAATAATTTACTGCAAATTAACTGAATATGTGGCGTTATTACCCTCATTTAGTCTATAGTATTTACAGAAATGAATGTTCTTTCAAGTGACGCTAATTTTCTGCTCTCTAAGATACCTAAACCGCACGTTCAAAACGCATTCTTGGTTTGGAAAAGACAGAAAAATTAATCTTTTCTATGAAATAGAGAACCATCCTCAATAAATCTTCCCATTTCAGATTGTTGAACATGAACAAAAACATTTACAGAAATGAATGTTGTTTCAAGTGGCGCTAATTTTCTGCTCTCTAAGATACCTAAACCGCACGTTCCAAAAGCATTCTTGGTTTGGAAAAGACAGAAAAATTAATCTTTTCTATGAAATGGAGAGCCATCCCCAATAAATCTTCCCATTTCAGATTGTTGAACATGAACAAAAATTTGCGGTGACGTGCTCCGCCAAACTAGTCAGCATTAAATTCGGGTTTGGACATTTGAATGCGTTAGGCTTACGATGGTACCATGGCGACGGGAAATTTCGTGTCACGGTTAGTCTTGTCACGAGTGACAGGAGGGAGAGAGAATAGGGTAAGAGGGAATAGGCAAGATCACCGAGAGACTAAGCCCTCTCTTTCCAGCGACATCAGGATGTGGTTGCGTCATGCTCAGTTGAGTTGTCACGAAACCACTACAGAGACAAAGCAAGGGACAGGGGAGTATGTGAGGGTAAGAGAGATAGAAATAAGGGCAGGAGGTGAGGAAATAGAGGATTGTGTGCGCACTGGGAGCGTCAGCTATTTCCTCTCCTCCAAGAGTACCTATCTCCGATGTTCTACCCCACCTCGACCCTCCCATAAACCCCCTCCTTCACCTGATTCACGCTAATTGCACCCTTTCCTGAACTCTAGACTGGGAGGTGTTTACATCTCTTTCAGCACTGAGTCACTTTGTACTTAGAGAGTTTACTTTACTTGCAAAGCAGCTGCTCAAAGATTATAACATTAGAAATTATACTGTTAAAAATTACCGTTAGCTATACACGAACAGAGAGTAAAGGAAATATCGATATTAGGCAAGAACTCGGAAAATGTGACGTGGACGGTTCAGTGGACGTAGAGAACACCCAAAAGGAATGGAAGAAGAGAGAATAACAAAATTAATTTAGGATTGTGGAACGAGAGGCACAAGATACCAGAGATGCCTGTACAAATGATGAGAAGACTAAGTCGTAAATGAATGATATCAACGTAGAGCACCGCAAAAGCCTTTGTTCTCACGGGTTTGTGAAGCATATGTTTGCTTTGTAAAATTGTGGAAATGCAACTATTGATTCAGCGGGTACGACGAAGTTAGGGAAAATTCTATTGGAAAACAACGACTATATGAAGTAAATTTTTTTGTTCAACGGTAGAAAGAGAAACTTGATGAAATCCCACCATAGGAATTAGCAAGTTACTCCACAGAATTTTGCAGATTTTCCTGTAGTGTTATCAGCTGCGTAAGTCTAATAAATTTCAATAAAAATATGATATGAAGTTTTACTTAAAGTATATTTCATTCATTCTACTATTAACGCACCGGTATTTATCGATTATTTATTATGGCCTATGGCGATATCTTTTTTTCGTGAAAATATCCCATTACCAGGAAATAGAGTATCTGGGTATCCAATTTGATTTGGTGTCGAGATGTGTGGTATTTTTAATGATCTCGAATTCGATCTCGGTCTCAAAGTCGATCTCCAATTAAAGAGCATTGCGAATCGTTGGGTAAATTATTGAAGCAACCGTACGTGATGCATGCGCTTGACCAGAAATCATTTTGCAGCAACTCGGCCAAAAGGCAGACATCCTCATCATTCGGAAAGGTCGCATCGTTCAGCGCTCAGTTTTTCTTGGTTTTAGTTGATATTAAGTACCACACACGTATTACATTTGAATTTGAGGACCTATTTTTTATATCCCAAAGCTCTTAACGAATAATTAATTGAATAATAGACAGTGTTTTAATTTATTGGATTTGTAGACCAACAATACGCTTAAATCAAGAATTCAAAGATATTTAATCAAGTGAATTTTGGAATTTTCTTCTGTTTTTTACATGATTTCATTCATAGTTGCACTTGCTGTTGCGGAATTGAATTATAAATATCCTGATACAATAAGTCAGGCTAAATGTTAAATATGTGCTCAATGGCTGTATTGATTGCAGTTGTTTTTTAAAGCGATAGGACATTTTTAGAAAAAATTTTTTATCAAAGGAAAAAATTGTCACTTTAGGTAGCAATGTTTTCATTTTGGCACTTTGTTGTAGATTTTCTCGAAGAACTTGCTTGATAAAAGAATGTAGCGTAATTTCGGAGTCCTTTTAGTCATCTGTTTCAACTTTCTCCTGCGTGACGATTAAATAGTACTTATGTCGTGTATTCTTAGCGTCACGATGCACAATTTTCATAAGATCCTGTAGTTGACGTTAAAAAAATGGTTCTTAACGGTTATTCCTCACTCCGCAGGAAAAAATTAAGACAAACCATTTTAATCCTTGCTTGTAAGCGAATTTGTAAGGAAGCATTTTCAATCGCCAAAGTAAACACAAATTTAGGAAAATAAACCAAGAATTGATACAAATTTATTTACATGTTAAAATTACGTCTTTTCCTCGTTACGTTCTCCCTTGTGAATACTTTTGTGAAAAAATTGTAATATTATTTCGTCGCGACTATCTGCACTCAAGCGTCGTTCAGTAAGAAATAAAATAAAGTTAAATGATAGAAAACTTCCATTAATTGACCGGTTGCGGCAGTTGTGAACTGAAACCTTCATTTCCAGGGTACGAATAAAGAAGTTAAGATTACTAGAAATTCCCTGGAAGTTACGCAATAATATATTAATAAGGGGATATTTCAGTATTACCATTGGAAGTAATTGAGATTTAGTTCTCAAAATATCTAAAAAAAATCAAGTGACAGCGCCTGATATTTCAATGGCTTAAAGGTACAATTTTTATCCATATGTAAACAGTAATAAAGGATATATACTTAATTTCGTCGTCTCTCCTCACAATAACACGCCGCTTGCTTTTCGAGGAAATACGGCACTTTGAGTCTCATAAGTTTCCTCTTTCAAAAGTTTCCGCGACGGATTTCTGCGGAACTGGCAATCCCCCAAAGGCTCACGAATGGCCTACTTTTATTGTAGAAGAATTTTTTTTTCTCTACGGATGGTCTTCAAAAATTTATTGTTGATCCAAAGTTTTTCAGAGTACCTGTTAAGGTTGGTGGTTAATTTTAGTATAAACAAGTGCTAACATTTCAACTATTCCCGTCGCTCAGGCGTTAGACTTTTTGAAATGGGTTGTATATTAATTAAAATGGGTTGGTGCTCTTTTATAAAAAAAACTCTCACACATGTAATTGTAATGTAACACATGTAAATTTAATGATATATTTCTTTACGTGTACATACTTACCCTCTCCTCATGAAGTCGCATTCTCTCAACCACATTTTTACTCCTATTTGTCACTCAATTTATGTCCCTGATTTCTATGAAATCATCTCTGCCTTTCCGTAAATACTCCGTCTCCAGACTTCCTTTTCCTCTTCCAAACTTTTTGCATCCCCTCGTTTGTTCCTTAATCCGACCAAACGCCTAGCCACACTTGACACGACGTTCCCATTCAAGGACGAACACGAGATCTCTTCAGCCATTACCCGACCAGCTTACGACCCGACACAAGGGATCCCAGCTCCTCACCCAGCATCCCTTCTCTTTATGTCTCCATTCACATAGGACACGGGAGCAGCGATGGCGCCACAATCACCGGAGGGGGCGACGACTCACCAAAAGTCCCCCGCGAACATGTCATTTCGACCCGAAACGGCTCACGAGGAAGGCAATTCTCAACATTGACATTCATGGTGAGACCGAGACTAAAATTCATACATCCACGAGTAGGATGAAAGAAAAAGAGAAGACGGGACTGAGGGTAAGTGGATAGAGCAAATTTTTAAAGGAAAAAAGACAGAGGAGGGAGATCAACTGTTAACCTTTTCCTCTAAGCTAATCGGCCTCTTAAAATTGTAAAATATAAACAATGCAACCCGACAGCCCCACGTTGTGGGTCAGAAATGGAAACAATCTCGATTAGCGTTAACTCAAAATGCCCACGTGGTGAGTATCAAAAATGTAAAATAAATGTGAGATAAATTAACCACGGTCTCCTACCTTTTTCAATTGCCCCAGCCTTCTCTGCGGTAGATAACATGAGAAACACAAAACAACATGCGATACGTGATAACTAGCAATTTAATTTATCAGACAAAATCATATCATTGAATCAAGACACACAAAAACAAAGTATATAATATCTTTACCTTTAACTTAAGGTCATGACCCAGACAATTGTAATATTATGCACCTCATACAGTTACTTCAAATGATTTACTTATCTTTAAACATTTTATGATAATCAACTTCTTTGAATTAAGCCATATATCTTCTTTAAACATTTATTACTCCAATGTAAATACAACAAAACTAGCATCAACCTCTAATCCGGGTTGTACCCAACTGGGTTGTATGGCTTATTTAAAATACAGAATTAAAGTCCATATTTACGCTCTTGTTGACAATACAGGTTGATACGTGGCTGGTGACACTCTAGCTTTACAGCCTCCGGAACCCGTAGTCTTGGCGTAATGTGATCACAGCATCTGCACGAATGGTAGTCCTGTAGCAGGGTCTCTCTCTCTGGCCCCAGTATCGCGGTTGAATATCCGCTTCGTCCGGAATATGGCACAGAACCCCCATCACACGTCCGTTCCCTTCAAGAACTCTCCTGTCACTCCCCGCTCGTGCTTTTCCATTCGTCCCCCTCCCCAATTCTTCATTGTCGGCTTTGACTCTCCCCTCCGTTTCCCTATTGTTTCACCGCGAAAAGTTAAACATGGTGGGTGTTTAATTGTTATTTCTCCCACGCGGTGGGAAAATAATATGGAGGCCCGCGTTGTGTTACAAGTTTCAGAATTAATATGTACTTTTTCGGAGAGAAAGCAGAACTTGGTATATATTTTCTAGTTTGGTCTTCTGGGGAAACATAGAGCATAATAAAACTTCTTTCATTCTATTCTACCCAGCATGAACATTCTGGAATTCCATTTGATTCACGATCGCCCGGATTTCTGACGTAGATTATTAAGTCTCCATCACTATAGGTTAAAGCATCAATTATGAACATTAATACGTTCTGAGAACTAAATGAAATCATTTTATCATTATTAATGTTGCTCTTTTCAGGTATTTCCGTCGCGTGTTTGGTTTTTTCGACAACAGTTTCTCCCCTCTTCCTGGGGGCGTCTTCAGGTCCGTTGGACATTTTTGTAATTGTTTGTTTTGTAACAATTACAAAAATGTCCAACGGACCTGAAGACGCCCCCAGGAAGAGGGGAGAAACTGTTGTCGAAAAAACCAAACACGCGACGGAAATACCTGAAAAGAGCAACATTAATAATTATAAGAGTCGCGGAAGCCTTCAAAGAATTTTCATTTTATCATTATTCATTCAATTTGAAAGAGAGAAAAGAATGTTGAATGAAATTTTTTTTAAGTTTCAAATAAAGAAAGCTAAGAAAGCGTCTACGGCGCTGTACGTCGTAAATACAGGAACGTGAAGGTCATGCATGATAGACGTTATGAGCCAACATAAAATCATTATGAATGATAAGCTGTCCCGTTGAGATACGTCCCGGAAACGTAGTATTGTTACGCCAACTACAAGAAATGTAAAACAAATACTATGAGAATAACTCACGCGGAAGGCAATTCTCAACATAGACATTCATGGTGAGACCGAGACTAAAATGCATACATCCACGAGTAGGATGAAAGAAAAAGAGAAGACGGGACTGAGGGTAAGTGGATAGAGCAAATTTTGTCCGGCAAGAAATAGCTATGGAACTATGGCTTAACGTTACATTAATATAACATTATCATTAGGAATTAATATTTGCATATATGAATGTGCATAATTACCGTAAAATTAAAGTTCAGGGATCAACGGTACGACTTGACTTTCGATTATCTTCCCTTTCGCTGTTTATTTCTTCCGCTGATTCCTTTTTGAAAGTCAATTGTCGTAGCGTAGTTGTGTCAAGCCTTGGTATCAATTGCATGTTTATCGTCTGCTTTTGGCATAATCTCATTAAAAGCTGATATCTTGCCGAAGATTGCCGAAGAGAAACAAACGATACGAGCCGGAGAACCCTAATTACATGAGAAAGTATCTTACGTTACGCAGAAGCAGTGGTGTTGTTAACGAACGATATGTCACAACGAAAGAACCATAATTGCTACCTTGAGAAATATATCCCATTCAAAGGAATTACACTCGTTGCTAAGGAAAGGTCATATTGATGAACTCGGAAAGCTGAGTATGACTACGGGTTTTTCATGCAAGCACTATGCGTACCTACAAGAAATTAGATTGCAAGAATTAAATTCAACATAATGTTACACACCAGATACTGACAATTTCAATTTCATTTCTTTACTGCAAGTACGTAAAAAAGCAATTGAAGCTTTTCGCCAAAAAACAGGATTTTTAGGCAAATACGAATCTTACAACAAAATCAATCGCAAACAATTAAATTTTACATCCTTTTGACCATCCGATAATATAAATCTCAAACCGGTATCTTGATTCAAAGTACTTTAAAAAGAATGAAAAACCTCTGCACTGTTTCCTAGTCCTTTTTTCGGGTCCTGGGACCCTTGAGGAACCGAGGTCTTTTTTATTTAGCCTATAGATCCGTACGGCAAAAACACTATATTCATGCAACATTTTAGGCAAATCGGTTAAGTGTTTTGTGAGGAGATGCACAAAAATTATACATCCACCACTCCATTATGTTTGACTTATTTTTTAAATTAACACGGTTTCATTTCTTTGCATCATTCTTTCAATATACTCCCGTTGTCTTACATTGAGTAGTTAGGCGTAGTTAAAATAAAATTTGTTGACTCCAAATTTTTGCCTGAACTATCTAGCAACGTTAACCAGGGTTTAAGGACTAAAAGTTCTGATCTCCTCCCAGAGAATAGCAATAAATGGGTAATGAACTCTGGCCTGATGTACTTTCGTAATACACTTCCCTCGTAAATGGTAAAAGTAAAATGTGAAATTATATAAGTGAAAGAGGGACAATTTTACAACAATAACTGCACAAATCATCCTTCGGTAAGACTTGATTCGGAAATGAAGTAGAAGGAGATGCATTTTTGCTTTAGGGAATTAACGAAGAGCTCAAATTCTCCTCCAGGTGTCCATTTCCAGACCGAAGGAGAAAAATGTTCAGTCCTTGGACGAGACGGACAGAGAGCGGTAAAACTCCTCTAAAGAAAATAAACCGGCATGTTGTCGTCATGATCAAACACCATCGAGGGAATGGGACATCGCAACGGGATCATTGACAGGTGTGTAACGATAACTAGGCTAGCTCTCACAGACTTAATGGCTTTGTTGTATCATTGATCTTCCCCGCTTTGGTGACGTATGACCATTACGTTCTTGCCAACTTTTTCATCCATTTTATCACCCAACCTAGTCACATATTTTAGCTATTTTCTCAAATTTGTCCTACTTTTTACTCTTGTATTTCATTTTTTCTCCGATCACATCCCTTGCAGGTGAGCGATATTAATGAGGAATAGGTTTACTAGTAATCTATATCGTAAGAGTGGCGTAATAGGAGTGCAATACAAAAATACACCTTTTCTTCGAATGGAGAATAAACATGGCGGTATAAACCATGCAACCATGATGATACTGGCTTGAACACTCTTCCATTCTATTTAACGCTACTCCATCTCATCAGTGCATCCAGATCCAATAATCTACTTCATTACCAAAATCAATTTGGAAATAAATACATTTATATAATAAAACAAATTATTGAAGCTCTCACCGGTCTAATGGTATGTCCTCCTCGATCCATTTTGGATAAAGCAGGACGGGTTTGGACGGATAGAGAGACAGTGAATGCGTATGAATAGAAAACCTCAATGAGCTCACTCGCATATTAAATATAACCCACAAAGGCCGGAAAAAGTGTTGTTGGAAAATTTTATCATCTGCTGCACTCCTGAACCAGCTATGCACATAGTTTTTTTACCGTGGTTCACTCATTTTATTTGTGGTTTACTTCGTAACTAATTCTGAGAGTTCCTATTATCTGGTTGAAAATGGGATTTTTTTAGAAATTTCATTTGAGTTTGGCCAAAAAATCATTTTAATCTCGCGAAAAATAGAATTTTCCACATTTGAAAGGAATAAATTTGCGTGAGTCTCTCATTTCCCGCAGTGACATTTTAAAGCAGAAGGTTCTCAGTTTGACACAGTTCTCTTGATTAGCTGATGTTGACCCTTTAGCCTCCATTACGGGAAAAATATCTTTTTCGACATGCGTTACACAGCCTGCAACATGTTCATAATTAAGTAAAAAAGGAAACCTTCCGCTAATAGGTTTCTGATGTTGAAACACGTTTCAAATCCCTTTCATGTAGATCTAATTACCGTCGTTTCGTTTTTTTATCATCCTATTGAATAAATTACCAACCAACGAATCTAATTCATATAATAATTTACTATCTGAACAAGGATTTGCCGCTAAAGTCTCGTCAATGTATATGCAACCATTGATATGCATCTGCGTACATCTTTATCACGGCTCAGTGATTTGTAATTTAACTGATTGTTATCTCCAAAATATTAAAAAAATTTTGGGAAATATTTAATTCCAAGATTTTTACATGCAACAATTTTTGCCGTTTCTTTACTGAATTTATAATAAATAAACAAGAAATAATTCACATGAAATCGGTCATTTCTTATAAAAATATTTATAGTTTAAAGGTGATGACTTGTGAGCCCGATAGGGATTTGCAATCACTTCTATTGTCAAACTAATGTACATCCTAATTATTTTCCTGAATTAGGCATTAACCATATAGTGATCATACAGCGTTATCACAATTTTTAAATAGATTTTAAGCGGTAATAATACGTTCAAAATCTCTAGTCAGAGGGCTCAGGAAATGAAAGTCATCACTTACTCCATTTGAATGTACATCAGCTTAATCGCAAAGGAAAGCACAACACAGTAATGAAGTTCATTATGAAAAATCACAATATGACAGGTACAATAACAACCACTAACGATACACAGAACTCGCAGTGTATTTTGCAAGAACTCGTACCAGCTTCTAAGTTTCTTTATCGTTCCAAGTGAGTCATGAGGAAACGAGAGAGGATGCGTTGGAGGTGCACATTATTTTTTGCGCTCTCTCCTTATCAACTCTTTATAAACAATAAAATGTTTTTTCCAATATATATCGTTTATAACTTATCACCAGAGCCTCGTGTTTTGCCACATGTAAATCACAGCATTTGTCATTATTTTTTCTCATACTTCAGTAAACCTTTCCCATAAATAACATATAATAAAATATTTATCTATGAGTACTATTTGAAGGTGAGTTATTTTTCTTTGTCCTTAAATATTTTCTTGCTTCACTTTATCCTATTTATTCTGTTGTATTATTTTTATTAAATATGGAATCAAATTTGAATTACCATAAAAAAATAGCTCTTTCGCGGCGAGTGATATAGGTAAGTAAATTCTTATCGGGCTACACATCGTGTGAACGTCTCCTTACTTTCCAACATTTCGGCTGACATCTTATTATTTAAAGGAGGATAATTTTGTAACTTCACCCCCAATGAGGGCAGGGGAGACGGTGGCCAAAACGGAGACAATAATGGATACTTTAACCCGGTGTGAAACTCGAGATGAGTTAATTTATGTGAATTACCTTGTTTTGTAAAAATTGGGAAATAATCGTAGCCCTGAAGAAAACATGTTTTAGAGGTACACGTTAAAATAGAGATAATAATGATCTAGTATTTCCTGACGGTTATCTGATCCTGAAGAATATATTCATAATTTTTCGGCAAGAGAGGTGTAATGAAACACTTCCTCACTATTACTCCTGAATATTTGATTCTGCCACAACTCTTGAAGTAATACTCTTGCATGCCCCTCAAGAATGCTTCCTGCTTTTATCATCGGCGTCAACGAAGTAGTTGGATATTTCTTACACCCTGCCCTCCTTCTAACATTCTCTATCCTCTCCAAAATTCATTTTGCACAAAAAAGTCTACTGCAAATAGTGGCAAGGCTATATTTTTCATTCATCTAATTTGAGTTTAGCAAAGGAAAAGAGGGTATGACAGAGGATGTTTTTCAAAATTAAAGCTTTCAGAAAAATTTCTAAGGGTTTCCTACAGTGATATACCGTTTCCTTTTCATTATTCAACTTCCGCTCACTTACACTGATAAAAGTTTCTCTATTGAAAAACCGAGGGCCACAGAGAAATTAAAAAAAAAATGCAAAAGAAGAGGGCTCATAAACATGCCTTTTAATTCCGCAATTTTGTATTTCTTTTGCGCCTCGGTGTTATAAGGAAGTGCCTGAGGAAACCAGTTTTTATACAAATTCATTGAGTTTGGTTTACGGAAGACTTCTCATATTCCTCAAAGGAGTGAAAAGCAGGCACTTTCTCTGGAAATTCTCGTGGCTCTAGGATAATATTTTTCATTTAAGCAGAAAAACGCGAAGAAAACACAATGGAAATATATAATTTTTCATAATCAAACTAAAGTAGGCACACTGAACTAATGTAAACATGAAAAAGTGCAGAAAAGAGCTGAGTACCATAGTTAAGTTATGAATGATAACAGTCAAAATTTCCCTTATGTGAAGCAGATAATAGTGAAATCGGGAAAGAGAAAATGTTTTTCAACTTTGCTCATTGCTTCTCATAATTAGCATTTTCCTATGCCTCAAAGTAACGGTTCAGTGTTATAAGTAACGGTTTTATGAAAATGTTTTAAAATAAAAATAAAAACTTATATATTGTATTAATTAAAGATATAGCAATCTTATATGGACCCTGTAGCATTGCATCCGTTGTCAATGTAATTGAGTTTGAGTTTGTTTTGAGGGTACGTAATATCCCAAAAGGGTTTCCCCGTTTCACAATTGCTTTTTCGTCCAAGGATGATAATAACATGGGATTTGCGGTCTTATTCACTGAGCAATCCTTCATCTTTTGTGAATTTTCTCATCGGAGCAAGGACGAAATATGTTTGGTAGAAGTTATTGCTATACACTTTTTAATGTATTTGATCAGAATTCTCTTGACTGCACGTAACATTGGGCAACTATTGAATCAAAACTTGTTTTATTTCCCTCCCGAAGGTCATATTTATCAACATGTGTCGTATATATTGGACTTTCTGTTTAGGATCTCTATTTTAAGGATATTTGGATTTGAATCGAGACTTGATGTACTTTTATCGATTTAATAACGTCCTGTGCGGGTCCAATCATTATGTAATCACACGTCATCATTAAGATAAAATGATTGAATTCCTATAAAATAAACGAGTAATAAATTCTAATATCATATTTGATATTCTTCGAACAATAAAAAGAGAAATTGCAAATTCATTAGCACGTATGTTCATAATGAAGGTCAAAAGAGCAAATTCTGCGAGTAATGTAAAACTAGGTCCATTTTGTGGCTAATAGAAACTACCCGTCTATAAACACGTAAATATGAATATCTCATATTACTATCCAAAATTGATATGACAAACTTATAAAATAATATCTTGTCGGACAAATTGAGGAAACCTCGCCTTGTTGCGAGCCTTGCACCACGAGCATCTCCCCGAAAAGTACACAACCCGCGTTTCATTGTAGAAGATTTCGAGTAAAATTACAGACAATGACTGCCAATGAAAGTGGGCAGACATAACTACCTCTGACACTCCCCTTCAGTTCCCTGATAGTTTACAGTCCCTAATTTCAAGTTTTCACGTCATTTATAAATAACGGAAGCTAATATCGAATGTATTTTCGTACGTTAGACTGCATTTCATGACAATAATTTTCCTGAAGGTGACAAAAAGTGTTGAAACCCGGGTCCTGATGATAAATTCTCTTAAGTGGAGTTTGCAAAGTTATTTCATTCTTCCTTAATGGTTAACTTCCATAAATTAAAGCCTATAACCATTAATTATACTTACTGGCCTATTCTAAACTGTAAAACATCGCCATGCAAATTATTTTTTCTTTTGGTTAATTTTTGATTTTAATAACTTTTTTTCAGAACAATTAGAAATCCAGAAATTAAACTTTTTCTAAGAGAAGAAGAGATAAACAGATGTATTTACAGACACTTAGAAGATTAAAATCGTGAGAGTTCTCACTGTTGGTGGCTTTTTGGAATCTATTTTTACCAATGAGGGTACGGTTACTATTTAAAGTCAAAATTGTATTTAATGTAGCAGACGGAGATTGATTCCTTTTTTCGGGTTTTCCGCCGCGTTGGTTCATGTGTGTTCATGAAACCTTACATGGACCTGAGTAAGCCAGCCGGACAGCCGGCGAAATATTGTCCTCAACATGAACCAACGCGGCGGAAAACCCGAAAAAAGGAATCAACCTCCATCTAAGCCCCGCGGAAGCCTTCATCAGAACTATTGTAGCAGACGTTACAAGATGAGGAGAGACGCTAAAGATGAATTTTAGAAAAAAATTCTGCAAACGTTAAGTTTTATGCGGTTCTAAAATTTCACCCTCAATCCTATTATCCTCTCGACTTTTCTTATTACCGTTAAGATCACGTTGCTACAAATAAATTTTAAAATACGTTATGGGAAAGCAAATTTAATTTTTTATTTAAGAGATTGATGGAATCAATAAGGTATTTTCAATCCACTTCAATGTGAAGTAACCCACTATGAAAAAAGAGGCTGAATTATTGAATTTGTGTAGCACCATGTGTCTTACTAGAAGATGCTCTTCACATCTCTAATGAGTCTAACTTGACAGAAAATAGCGCCGATTTAATGAAATTAGGTCAAGGATTACTCAGCGAGTACTCAGAGAATTCTTAATGCGGAAGCGAAATCTTCCTCTGGCCAGCGAATAAATCAAAACGTTTGCGGAGGGAAGCTAATGACTTGACGAGCCAAAGCGTGCATAGCAGCTGCGTTCCCAACATTCCCGTACCTGCATTTTGCCGCGGGCGCCACTCTCCAAAATTCCGACTAATGGGAAAGCAGGAGGCCTACATTTGCTTGCAACATGTGCAGAATTCCCGCGTCTAAATTAAATCTCCAACGATTATTCCAGGGCATTTCCTTCCGTCGACGGATTCTAAGCGTCCTTAAAGGGTCGACTTTCCTCCGATGAATTATTAAAAGTGCCTTTTTTTCTTCACGCGGAATTAATGAATGCTGGTCTGGGGTGAGTGGAGGTTCAAAAAAAAACTTTCCCCCATTCTATCTTTGAACGAGTTTTTCCCTATTTATTTAAAAATCACAAACAACCAACTATTTACGATTCTGCAAGGAACTTCATCGAGCGTTATACTTTTAATAATTCATCCGGTATGTGATGAGTTGGTATGTGTTCTGATTATAAATCTGGAATAGATATATTTTTAGATTTACATGCTATAATCAGTTTGGTAAATGCATAAGAATCAGACTCACTTTGCAGATGTTTTATAGGATAATTAAGCAAGATGATAATTTATTGTACACCCAATAAGCTGAGATAGTGACATAGAACAGTACTGAAAATAAACGACCTCAAAGTATGTTTTATCAGTGTAATATATATAAAACAATAAGGTTTGACAGTGGTTACCAGTCTCATTCTTTAATGACATGAGGATCGATAGTTGTTTAAATGGAAAGGCAATAAATGTATTGGATAATAGGTGGAATGACACAGGTCGTCGGTATTACCATGCCCTTACCTGAAAGGCACCAAGAGGACCACATTTTATTCTTTCTTCGGCAGACGGACTAGTGTATTTGATATGCTCTCCACACGGCATACATGCAGAATAGGAATCCTAATATGATACCTCCGCCACTTCCGTGAGGTTTTCAAGCAAGGGCACTCGAGATTCGAAAATGGTACTTTATACTCATAAATCCTATGCCCATCTCCCGTTACCTAACTACAATCCTCTCTCATTGGTATTCTCTCAAAATCCCTCAATTTCTTCCGGCCACAGAGTAGCCTCCATTGATTAAGCCACCCACTATGACTTTTTTTCCCTAGTTGCAGCCGACTTTCACTTCCATTACTTCGACCACCTCCCACTCCTTTATTCCTATTGCCAGACAACTCTCTGCCCTGTGACGTCCTTCTTCTCTTTCTCTCATTACGACCAACCCTCTCCGAATCACTTAAGAGTGACCGCGACTGGACACTCTTCTATCTTCTGGAATTGGATAGAGAAATAAAATGGAAGAAAATCATTCAATTCTATCTTCATCCCTTCGCACAGTCCATCTTCATTTCCTAGGTCACGTCTCTCTCATTCTTCACCCGGCCTTCCCTAACTATCCCCAGTCGTGTTGCAATCCCGTCTCATCCCGTCCTCTCCCTCACTCAGGGACCTCTTCTCATCAACGGTCCTTCCAGCCCGTCGTTCCCAGAGCCCTTCGTCGCCAAGACTTTTACGACCGCTGATGCAGAAGGAATGGCTCATTCATGCGAGCGAACGTTCCTTCCTGAGATATTCGGGTTGGAAGTAAGGGAAGACGATATTTCTTTTCAAAGTTTGGACACTCGAAAGCGTTAGATGAGGTCATCAGGAACTTGAATACAAGCGGTCAGTTGAACTAAGAGTTCGCATCAAAACTTTGCACGTGACTCATTTCCTTCTTCATAGGGGTCATTTAGCTGAGTTAAGATTCCTTAATGCTCGCAACCAGTTATATGTCATTAACTTTTACAAAGCGCGTGTAAAATAGGTACAAAAATGGTTTTCAACATGCATAAATACATTGAGCCGCCAATCGACCTCAGTAAAATCAATTCAGACGTGTATTCTTAGACATTCAAAAATCTTTATTTCTGAATTTACAATGCAAAAGAAAGAAATTTTAATATTTACATGCAGGGAAATATATTAAATAGGAGTACTGAGATCGATAGAGAAGTGATTTTTAGTGTTTAATTGGAGAATGGTCCTTGCTTGTATCCACCAATCAGTTCAATGTTTCTTTAAAAAGAACTTATCATTATACAAAAATGTTTAACATCTGAAAAGTTAGTAATCTTCAAATAAATGTAATGGATTAATCACTATTGCGTATTTGGGGCTTAACAAAAAATTACTTATCAGCTGCCTATTACTTGAATGACGATGCTATGGGTAAAGTTCGAGTATTAACTCACCATTGACACAGTTAAAGCAGGGTGATGCTTGAGCAGCATTATCCAGCTGAAATGAATCGCTTTCTTCATGCAATATTTTATAAGCCAGCTGGGCGAAACCTGTAATCAAGATTGCATATGAAATTATTTAGGACTAAAAATTATTAAGGTCAACTGAGAGAGATAGTTCCCTAATTATAATAGACACCATATTCGAATTATAAGTTTTCATTTCACCAGCTATGAGACACACAATTTAAATATTGCATTATTAATGGTGAAATAATATAGTTTAACATGACAGAAATTGTAAGAAACCAAATGAAAATAACTGAATAAGTCTTTAACTTGACTCATTTTTTTCATGCAGTTCGTTTGAAACTCTATCATAACGGAAAGTTTATTGTGATTCTGAAGAATTTACTGCGGTGAAAATATGATTAATTTTCAAAAATAGTTGAGAAAACACACAAACTACCCACAGTTAGTTTTTTGACGAGATTTAAGTGTAGAGAATGCCTCACTTTTAATATAATGTCTCTCTAGAGTGCATACACGCACCATTTCCCATGTAAAAGGGATGGTATTTTCTGGAAAATATCTCGGAAAGTAATGTAGTAAGGGATTGAATTTTTGGCGTCAATGGAAGGGTGAGATATTTTTCTTTAAAATGAGACCAAATTCATTGACTTCTAAGTAAAATGATTTTTTGCTCAAACTACCTTAAAAAGCAAATCCCTTTCTATATTCCAGGGGACCATTGAAGTCGCATCTCTTTTATTTACGGAGAACCTTTGCACAAAGAGCCCTAAATACCACGAAAATAAGGATGCGTTTATCATTCAGAAAAAGCTCTCATTCTCCGTGAAATTTTTGCATTCCATTGCATTTAAGTCCTTTTGGCAACAAAACTTTGTCGGTTTTCATGTACCTTTTTGTGTTACTGAGATATAGTCCTGCGCAGTTCGATTAACCTACCAAGGATGCCTCCCAGCACCAGTAAACCTCTGTGGTATAGCCGGAACCATTCCGTTTCCCTCCAAAACCCTACCTCTCTTCCCCTTCCCTACTATTCCCTTCTATATATGGCACCTCGTACCTCGAACTATCTACACGTACAGATTAAATACCAATATCAAGGTCCTCTTCAAGTACTCATTTTTCGACGACCCAGCACCCAAATCCAAAGACTCCCGCTGCCCATCCTACAGCCTTCTCTAGTTTCGCCACGGACTCTCCATTCATCCCGATGCACGAGGTATGTTCTCCGGGATGAGCCAAGGACGCCGCGGAAGTTCAGAGGACGAGTGTAGGAAGGGATTTCCCCGGGACAGGTTAGAAGTGTTGAGTCCAGCTGAGTTAAGTTCAGGTGGGAGAAGAAAGCTGGACACACCTGAGAGGCGTTAAGAACTATATAGGTAGGTACTAGAAAATAACCCAGTTTTGCAGGGTAGGAGAGCAAAGGGAGAGATTATCGGAGGATCATGTAAATTCCTTGAATAGAGTTAGAACACGATCGATGTTGCGCTCCATGGATATAGAACATCATTAGGTATCTATAACAAATAGTTTATGCAGACACTCTCCACTTTCTTCTCTTTTCCTTTAATCGCTCTATTCCTATATTAGTAATTTCCTATTTTAAGATCCTTCAGAAGTGTCTTGCATTCCATGCTGAAAGGCACTTTATATCTTTAAAATTTTATTTTCATTTATATATTCGTAGATTGGTCTCCGGATACGACATATAAGTTAGTTTCTTTCTCTTCATATGGTTTTTCTGAAACATATTTTCTACCCAATTCTGAAAATTCTTCATTGGTTAGTATTTCGTACATTTGATCTTCATCTTTTTATCGATTGGGCCAGTGCACACAATTTTAGAGATATTTTCCCATCATCCACCAACTCATTGGTCCCTATCCCATCCGTTCCTCTGGCCACCTACGATCCTCATCTTCCTCACCGTTTTCTTTAAATGCCACCTCGAAATTAAAAGGGCCGGTACACCCTCCAAACACATACTTTATCCTTCCCACTAACCAACACTTTCTCTCTCCCTCCGTAATATCACCACTCAGCAACCAATCGACCTACCTGAACTCTGACCGATTGTTTCCTCGAATTTAGGTTGCCTCTATCATTCAAATGTTTCTACCCACTCACATTATTGGATGGGCTTGTTGTTTTACTCAATCTCTCAAGGGATAAAATATCTCTGGTTCTCGTTCTGGTTAGGGAATATATGGCAGAGGTAACACCGCATCGCTTACACATTTTAAAATTTTTAAGTGACGGCATTTAAGTCTTTCATATAATTTCATATGTCGTGAATAAAATTCATTCTGAAGGTCTACATTCTATCGCCCACGGCTTTCATTAACAGAATAATAAGTAACTATTCGTTTCTCGTGAGGAATTAGCCTGCTGTTGAATAGGATTTTTTTTTTAATGTACAGCTTTTTTTGAAAACATGTATTGCATATTTTATCTACAAAATTGATTATTCTAGCCTACGAATAACCGCCGTCGTGCACAAAGCAATTTGTATTCTACCAGGTTGCTGAAATTAATGACCACCCCACTTTGACCCCGTGTATCCTCGTACGCGAAATAAAAAATTCAGGAGCTCAAAATAAAACAGTCAAAGGTTGTTGGTGAATATATAACGGCGCTTCGTTCAACGGACCAATCGAGTGATGTAAGGATGAGAGATGACAGGAGGAGGAGTTTGAAGCTTAGTGGATCCATCTGCACACCAATTAATCATTTTCCCTGTTTTCCCCGCTCAAGGCTAATTCCCCTGTCAACTCCTACTCAGACTTGCTCATCCTTCCAGCGATCAGCTTGTACGCTTATATTGAATATTGATTTAATATTTACGGACATGGGATATCACACAGCAGCCTGACAGAGAGGAGCAAGAATTACAATGTTGGCAAATCAGTAGCAAATGCTTTCAGAGTAGCCATTAATTTCAGTTGATGATATTAGGAATACAATCGACATTTTTCAGTAACCAATAAGGGACGTCACCCGGTAAGGAGATATACAAATTCGCAACATTAACGGCAAGATCGGTAGTTCGCCTACGCTGGACTCATTCAGGCTGAGTGATTTTCTACCATGAATTTCATTCATTCGTAATTACCCCAGTAGTAACCAAGTCAATCGTGCAATATGACGAAACGAAGATACCTGTCAGCGATTTTTGTATATTTTGATCGGTAATTTGCTAAAAAGTAGCTGTGATAAATTATCGTGTTTAATAGAGTAAATTTTCAGAAAATATCTACTAAAGTTTAATTATATTTAAGGAGAAATTTTACGTCCCACGTTAACTCTTCATTTTACTTTGATCCCTCAAAATCACTATAAAAATCACTGCTCGTGAGTTTAGGCGCAAGTCAGCTAACAAAATTTAGGAAACTATTCCCTCTTGGATGATAGGATGAGGTAGAAGAAGTGCTAGAAAAGGGTGGCAATGGCAGGCAATTTCTCGGTGCAGGATGTGTGCGGAAAAAGGTGTCGCGGCGCGGGAGAGGCCAGGGAAACGGACATGAAGGAGTCTTCACAGTGGCTTCACAATCAATCAAACTATCTGTTGCATCAATCTCATTCCGCCAACGAGACTTTTATCATTCTCCATCTCTTTCTCATCATTCCGAGGGACTTCTCAAGTGCACTCATTCCCCTACTTCCATCCATACTTTTCTCTCTCTCACTCTCCCCAACCACAAACAGTCACCCCTCTCTTTGAAGTATTTCCTCTACAGGAGGTGTGTATTTGAATCGTTCGAGGTTATCCCGATCACGCAACTACGGGGTCACGTGGCAAAAACAAACAGTTCGAGATTAAACCACTGGTTATAATAAATTTACTCGTCTGTATATCATTCATGGCGTCTCTAAACGCTAAAGAAACTCAGACCAGAATGTTCTTGAGGATAACAAAATCGAGAAGTCTGCATGAAATTTTAATGAGTTGAAATTGAAATTTTTTGCTCTTCAATATTATAAAGTACAAAAAACAGAGCATTACTCACTACAAACAGCATTTCATGCATATAATTTACATTTAAGGAGCTTTTTTACCTGCCAACGAAGGATACTTGAGTGATGACACCGCATACCTCTCTGGCACATGCAAGCTATAGACAGAACTTAACTTCGCAACATGAGACACAATTTTTGGAGAGAGAAAAAATCTCTCGATCTACCAATCATGCTTGCTAACCCTGGCCATCTCGAAGATGATTGCAACCGTCAGGAATTCTGGGAGCGGACTATAATTCCGAACAGTTCTTTAACTAAAAGGTCAGTCTTAGAGTATTTTGCTACGTTGCTAGTAAGGTGAATCTCTCCTGATTACCGCGATTTAGCTTGACTGTTAGAGAAAGGAAATGATGATATGGGTGTCTTAGTAGAGACGTAAAGAAAAGTCTGGAAAAAACTCTAATTTGGAACATGGCGCTGTAGGGGTTGGAGACTTGGTCATTGGGAAGGGAGGACGTAGGTAGACTTGATGCATTAAAGATGTGGGTGCGGAGAAGGATAGAGAAGGTGATCGAAAGAGGATAAGTGAGGAAGTGTTGGATATGGTTGGAGAAGAGAGGAAGGAGGAGGTTCAGAGGAATCCCGATCCCGATGAATCTAACTTTTTGCAGGATTCAAATGAGAATAATCTGTATTTCAGCACCGTACCTCCTCCATCTATTCCTCAAACCACACAAACCACCGTCGCCGAAGTCACTGCTTCACCTACAAATTTATGGTTTCCATACCTCTATGAATCTGCAAAGCATTTACAGTCATTTTTTCCATCCCGGTCAGGCCAAGCTCACCAGCCGACGTCCATTCGGCCTGTCGCCTTCTTTCGACATGGTGGGGACAATCTTCGAGTAGAGAGGCGAGGGCCTACCTCCACGTTTTATTTTACTATCTCTTCCATTCTTTATATCTTCCTTCAGACCCTTCTCTCTCTTTATCACAAGCGAGTCTCTAGAAAACTCCACTGCCTTCGTAAGGACCTCTCTTCCATTTCCCCTCAATTCCCTAAACTTTTCCTGCCAACGTGTCCGCGATCCCTCTGATATCCCTCATGCGCCTCCTATCGGCCGATTTTCTTCCAATGACGACCAAGCTATAGGACCGGTCCGAAGAAGATCTGTCTTAGCGCCATGGTTTCATTGCGAAGTCCAGCCGCATATTGCTGTTTACAGGCAACACTCATTGGCAACTTTTACTCCCATTAATAATAAAATTAATCATCGACGGGCTCACTTGGTGGAACTTTTCCATGATAAGGAAAGAAATAAAACTTAGTAGTTTTCCACACGGTTATTTCGTCCTCGACCGGTTAGCGACTCATTGCCATTATCAAGAGGTTAAATAAACATCGATGCTCACCAGTCTTTCACCTATATAGCTAACAACAGTGTAGGGGGTGGGGTTAGGGAAAGAGGTGGGTAGGGGGCAGGGAAGCCTCCTCTCTTTCCTTAACCCCGCCCCCTTCTCTGTTGTAAGGTATAAAAGTTAGGTATAAAAGCAAAACTAAGTCTTATTTCTTTCCTTCCCATATATAAATATTGAATCAGAGCTCGAGTTTTTTCCCTCTCCTGTATTGCATTGCATTTTCACTATTTATAGGCTCAATGAACTAAAAACTGAAAAAAACACATGAGAAAACCATCATAAAATAATTACAGCGTAAAAGAGTTTTTAAGCTGTAATTAATAATTTTTAACCCCATTAAAATATCATTGGATCATGGGGTAAGATTGAGTTTTTTTTTATTTCTTGCAATTGAAATTCAAATTAGAGGTTTCAGTCGGAAGACAAGGAGAATGTAAATTTTATTTGACTGCATTTCATTTCTTGTTCCCAATAAATATGCATTCAGGTCCAAAACTTAAGATTCTATTCTCCATTTTAGATTAATAATTCAAAATTTCCTCGGACACCTCATATATTGTCGTGGTTGGAAATTTTTACCGGAGGTCTAAATGGACCTTTAGTGAGATGATAGGTATGATATATATCACCCTACCCTTCCCGTATGTCTTTCCACATCTCATCCTGTAAATTATGGAACTCGTTGCCTGATAGTATTAGATTTTTTAGGAATGTCTCACAATTTAAAAGGAGTATGGCTGAATTTTTGTCTCCCAAATGTTCCCTCGCCTCTATATGAGAAGACAAAATGATATGAGATGATATTGTTATATGTTACTTGTTCACTATAATCATTTGCTGTTTTTCTGTCTTATAAATATTCGTTTGTTAGCTTTTCATTTTTTCTTATTAATAAATATTACAGATTGTACATTTTTGTTTTAACATACTATTTCGATTATTGATATTGAGATTGTTTTTTCATTTTCATTTACCTCGCTCATTTTATATATCTCTGCTAACTTGAGAGTTGTTTGTTTGTTTCCTTTTTTTGTATGGCTTTGTATTTTGTCTTTGTATTCCACTCCTCTTGAAGGCATGTAAACTAATTCAATGTCCTAAGGGACTTTGTCCCAGGACAATAAAATTGTTTTCTATTCTATTTCTATGTGATTAATGAATACTAAGATGATGACTAATTCCCGCGATGACTATTTCCTGCGTCAGACTGCATTTTATGCATTTTTTAAATCCCCATGGTTATTTAATATGCATTTAATACGATGTAATTCACTTAATACTCTTCCTTCCTATTTAATTTTAGCAAAGACACTCTTTCAGAATTACAAATATTTGGACAAAAATAGTTATAAAGCTAAAGCACTAACAAAAGAAGGCATTGGGTTCTAAAAAATTGCGGACAATACAATAAAAATGATTTTTGCATAAGAGTTTTCTTATTGACCTGTTGGGAGTAAAGGAGACCGGAGTGCATTCCACTGAACCTTCCTCTCAACATCTTCGCATCGATTGAACGATCGCAGCCAGACTTCGCACGGAAAGGAAGTCCAACATCCGCGCCTTTCTTGAGCATCTCCTTTCACCGCCACGCCCCTTCACCTCACCATTTCTCCCCCGACCACCCACTGCCACCCTCGCTCCTCGACTCTTATTTATTCAACAAAGAAAAATATTCTCTTCTTCCTCCTTTCTCCTTCTCTCCATCGACTCCCTTGCATCACCCTTCTCACGTTACCTGGTTCTACTTCTTATATCTTGCCATATGACACGCTGCCTGACAAATGCTGAGAGGAGTGGAAAGGTCAGGCTGGGCCAAATATATTCCCTTTATTTTCTCTCCTCCTCCACGACTACGCCTCTTTCCGATCCATTCCAACTTTCTTCCGCGTCAGACATATTCCTTCCTTTCCCTTTCTCTATCTCCATGTAGCCCAACGCATTTTTCTCTACAGTATAACTTCACTTTTAAACCTCGTGGTGCCCCATGAGACGTGCGTGGTTAAACTATAGAAAAAATTAACAATAGCATATCTCCCCACATATTAAAATTGCATCAGAAGCGAATAATTATGGTATGAGTGAATAGGAACAATGCGGAAAGTTTCTGTTGCGCAGCACTATGCTTCAAATAGAACTCCACAATAAATTTTGCTATCTCATCATCAACAAAATATGGTTTGCTCTTTTATATTTCATGAAATTCTAGCCTAATAGTTAAGCTCTGAAAAAGCTAAGTGCAAAAACTCTATCATGAACAATTCTGTAAAAATTATTATTCTTATTTTTGTATATTTTTGTATATCTCACTATGTTCTACAAAGTATTCGCTAAAATTCGGTTGGGGGTTCTAGAAAAACGTTTTTAGTTTTGGATCATTAATCCGTAGCTTTATTCCATTTGTAACAATATGATTTGGCGATATGTTGAATAGTAAATGCTGAGTATACTTGTGTAAAAATCCTAGGAAGACATCGAATATTATAAGAACGAAAACGTTTTAAAATGTAGTTTCACACGGGTTTCATCATCGTTAGCTACATCTGCGCTTGAAATTTCGTAAAAAAAATTAGGTTCAGACGACCTTAGAAAACCTTAATTACCGAGAGTACCTCTGAGGAAAGGCACATTGCGAACCTAGTGGATGTGCGTTGTACGTTTACGTAGCGGAGATAGCTAATTACTTAACAAGTGAGGAGTGCATAACCTAAATTAGCCGTGGACCAATACTGTAGAGCCCCATGATATGTGATGACGTTGGCTAAAACGGATTCCCACACATCAGGCATTACTTCAGTCATTAGGCAGTTCCGCTAGGGTAGCTTCAAACGGGGTACACAAATAGGGTAATAGCTGAACGATGGACTCGGGGAATATTAACTGAGCATCACCAGAGGTTTAGTACTATCAAAGTTATTTTGGCCGAAAAGAAGGCAGAAAGGTTAAATTAATATTTGTCTGTCTTATACTTTTATTAAAATTTTTGTTTTCATTTGACAATTTGAATGAATTACATTAGATAAGCTCTAAACACGGCTGCTCACATTTTATAAATTCATCACGCACGATCAAATTTCGGTGTACTTTTAACTCAAAAATATTTTATTACATATTTAAAAAAAGCACGGAAAAAGTGTCTTTTAATCAATTTGGACATAAGTCACCAAGTAAATAAATAATATATCCGCCCAATTTGCTGTCCGAGAGGAGCCAATTACTTTGTCCGCGAATTACCCCTAATCTCTCACAATACGCGTACACCGTTAGGTGAAATAAATGCACAATATCTAATGTACCAATCACAATACGTATCTATAGTTTTTTACTTTATTTGTTTATTAATGTGAATCTATTTCTACATATATTGTAATTGCCATACTAAATTGGTGTTCCAAAATGTCAGACTGTCACGGAGACCAGTATCACCTCTAAAATTGTAAGTCTCTAATGTGAACTCTGGGGATGATTTACCTAGAGAATTCAAGAGCGGACAAAAGAGTTGGGGGCATTCTTATCTTTTTAACTGCTTCGACTTTTATCACACGTGATACCCACTGTCGACGAAAATTGAACCTCAGAAATTGTATTTTAAATGTATGTATCATAATACTCCTCCCTACCCATAAACTTAAGTTGCGTGTTCTGCACCTACCCTTCGCCTCTATCCCTAATTCTCATCCGATCCTTGCATTATCCCCCATTTCTACAGGATCTTTTTCTCCTTCTCGCTCATATCTTCTTTAAAAAGAAATCGTCCTCTTTCAACACTAACTCCTTCATCTAAGGAAGTGTGAGGGAGTTTATTTCGTAGGCGTTTGAGACATAGCATGGCCCTTTAAAGTTTTAAGTCGACAGCGTTGTTGCATTTTATTTTCTCCGCCTTAGTAGTCGCATCTCTTTACCACTGCTAGGTGCTGAAACGTCATCTGTTTCCTTTCATATCTCTAGTGCGATTGCAGGAACTAGTTTTGCAGCCAAATATGTTGAAGTGGCGTGCAGATTTTGCCGCAGGATTTGTTCCACCAGACTGCTATGAGAGATTTTGTTCATTTTATATAGAATTTTACTCAAACGTTTCTATATCCTACGAACTTTCTCTACAAAACCATCAAACCATATAACAACTGTACTGGAGATCATGTGGCCTATTTTAGAAGAAATGCATTAAAACCCTTCGAGTGACCCATACTCCACCCCTTTTTGGGAATATGCTGGGCAAAGCGAAGATTTATACGACACAATAGGTTCTATTTTCAGCCTATAAGACGTGTTTAAACTTCTGAAAGCCCAAAAAACGGATAGTTTTATTTTACCGACACATCCAAATGTAAGGGTCATTATATTGCCTTGCATCCTTCGTTTATTCCTAGTTTAGGGATTTCATTTGGGAAAAAATATAAGTACATTCTGAGTTCCTTGAAAAGGTAGTATTCTTCAGTGATTATTTTGTAGGGCTCTAAACTAAAACTGTCGAGTCTTTGAAAACTTAGCGGAACCACGAGAAAAATATTTCTCGATGCCTTGGCTTAGATATTGGGAAAAAATATAAAAAATCACTAAGTTCACCAATCGAACTCAGAAGTATACGAACTCGGGCCGATCTACACATTCTAAGCCAGCCTACTCGGATCGCCTGGTTTATGAATGAGAAATCTATTGAAATATTGATTTGAATCTGTTCATACCGATTTGAAATCTCGGACTGGTAGAGAAAACGGGCTGAGTTTGCCCGCATCTTACATCGGTTTCACTAGCCCGTTGCATTTACCAAACCGAGCTAAACCGACTTAATCGATCTGGTAAACATAGTAAATATAGTTTTCACAAAATAATTACATACGTCTTTTCTCGACCTTTGTTTAATTTAAATACTAATTTTATTTTCTAAGGAAAAGGTATGTCTCAAATAATAATATGAGACCTTTATGCTAATATTACGCAAATTTGTGTGAATGAAGAATCTGAAGGAATTTATTTACTAGATAGAAACCTATATTAAGCGGCTACCACCGGAACCAAGGGATAAAGGCTGCTTAAGTAGGTGACCGCTGAAAAGAGGGAATATTTTATTCCATAGATGTTTGGAATATTTATTCCACTCCCGAAAAACATCGTCCTCTTAGAGAGGTGATCGATTAATGAAGTTGGCGGCGGTGGCATGTTTCATAGTATTTGGTACATTTTTTCCGTGAAGGCTTCCGAGGAGTTTATTTGATGAAGAGAATGGTTTTTTTGGGTCTCCTACCGCGCTTATCCATTTTTTATGGACAATGTTTCGCCAGCGTTCCAGCTGGCTTCTTCAGGTCCGCTGAAGTGTGGATGCATGGTTTGGTCCGTCCTTTTCTGTTATTCCATTTTAGCTCCTACGTGTCGTGATTGGTTTGTACTGTTGAAGAGCCGTTTCTAAGTGGGTGGCGAGGGTGTAGCCGTCCTCTCGGTTGAAATTTCGCTTTCTCTATTGATTCCCATATGATTCTAGGGAAATAGCGGGCATCTTTTTAAAATAATATGGTGCTGTAAAAATCAATGCTATGCGTTGGCTCACTCCACTGATGATCAGCGACCGCCGACTGCCGGAGTAGTCCATTTTTCACGGCCCTCTTATGATCTTGTAGCCGGGATTTCAGTTCTCTTGAGGTTTGACCGATGCAGGAGTTGCCGCAGCATCACTTAATTTTATACAATTCTCCAAATATGTCTTGCAGGAGATGGTCCTTGGAGTTGAGAAGGATGCCTGTTGATTCTGCAACGCACTTGAATCTCGTCATGACGTTGAATTTGCGATGAGCTCTCGCGAATTTTTCTGTGGTTCCAACGACGTACGGCAGGATAGCATATGCCTTTGGTTTTTCCTTAGGGCTCTCCTCGACTGAGCTTTCAGTGGTCCTTTCAAAGGCCATCAGTTTCCTCTGGTCGTCATTTTTATTATTTTCAGGACTGTTTCTCGAGTCCATGAATAGAAGCCATTCATCTGAAAGGTTTTCAGCAGATGTTGTTTTTATTTGGCTAAGGAAGCAGCCTCAGGTAGAGAGCATGCTCGGTAAACAGCGTCTTTATAACTGCGTTCTTCTGTAGAGGGTAATGATGGGAGTCTGTATGGAGATATCGGTCATTATGGGTGTTTTTCCGGAAAACTGAATGTCCTAAAGACCTATCTTCTTTCTTCTCGACCAGGACGTCCAGCAAAGGCAGGCGTATTCAGGAGGATTAGAATTAAATTTGGTACGGTTAGGGAAGTTGAGTAAACTTATGTATAACTGAAATGAATGACTATGATAAAAATGAGCATATTAAACTATAACAAATTTCGCTCAATTTTTCGATACTATAATTTTAATGGCAGATCGTAGAGTATTCGAAGCTCAGCCACCTTTTAATAATTTTCTAAAGTAAATACCTTCAGCATATATTTTTCATGAAAAAGTTGCACGTATGAAAATATGAATATAGAATACTGTGCAACATTTATTATTTACTGTCCTGATGAAGCAAAAGTAAATAAAAAGTGAAATATTTGAAATGCGATGATACATATTACATCGATACCAAAATTCTCCAGATTCTCCCGAGAAAGGAAAAACAATTCACTTAAATTAATTGTTGATATGCTTTATTGATTTTTCTTATAATTTATTTTTAACTTTACCCTTTCCTTGTTTTCTTGTTAACTCTTCATAGTCCTCATCTCCTTCTCCAAGTTCTCGTCTTCCCATATTCTCCAATGCTTCTACTTACTTCTGGAGCCTATTACGCACACGTATTATGCGTCTTCATCAACATTGGAATTCCATCTCCTCACAAGTTTTCCCATACCTGCCTTAATAAGACACTCAAAAGAGTGTTCTCAGGAAAATACATTGTAACAGCAGCGATCAAATCTTTGAATATTCATTGCCCTACTATGAAGGTTGTTTCTAAGACAATTTTGACGATATTTCTACGAAGGTATTTCTGGTGATGACATGAGTGGTGAAGAAAAAGAAGACACCAAACACTAAAAAAGGTGGTTAAAGCACAACTTCGTCCCCGTAAAGAAAATTCGAGATGTATAATGTGACCTTACTACCGTTAATTATAATATAGAAACATAATGCAAACGCCAATACAAAATAAACATGGAATTAGAACATCGACTTTCGGTATTACTTGCCAATGTTATTTTGAGATATTTAAACTACATAAAGTAGCCACCGCCCCTTTTACTTAAGCATTCAGGCTTTGATAGAACACTGGTTAGAATTTTTTAAATTAAAGTTGATGTCAGGTACGCTGCTTCCTATGAAATCGGTACATCTGTCATTGCACAAGGATTTTGTGAGGTTTAATTTTGCCCTTAACTTCTTCCATTTGCTCCCTGGTGCAAGGTATCCTGAAGCAACCGGTCTGTGAATGGCGGCTGGGACCTACGAATTTGATACCATTATCTCAAGTACTGGAACCACCTGCTCTCAAAGCCTTCTGCTCGTTGGCTTACAGCTGGGAGTGTACTGCTTCTGTCTTTGCTCGTAATGATTTTTGCCATCACCTCAACACATTGGCTATGCATTAGTGTAGATCTCTTTCCATCAATTTAGTTAACATACACCCTTTAAATGATTATTTAATTGTGTAATATACTTCCATACTTCCCGATAGTATATTTGTCTAACAGGTGAAATTTTCACTTGGAATCAATTGTTCCTTAAGAAAAAACTTGCGCCAAAAAATGAATTTTTATTTAGTGAATACATATTAAGTAATAATTTAATTGAGCCAATTAGGAATTATATCACTCGGAGTGATCAAGAAATTAAAATTTTTAACGGCTCGTTTTGCTGTTGCTAGAAGTGAGATTTTCGCAGCTATTTATTTTGGTTGAAGGACAAAATATTGACTGCAAATTAAATTTTTAAGCATAATTCTTTTGGAAAACTATTTAGTTTACTTTATTATAAATATCAGGTCATTTGCTTGCTACCTCATCCCTTTAGGTATTTCGGGTTTGTCAAGATTAATTTGAGTATAAGTGATGAAATTAAAGACAAAAATTCCACTCACCTTTGAAGTTTTTACGACATCCAATAGGTTGTTCATTCAATAAATAGCGTTTCGTCTCAAAACTAATTCATGCAAATCCCAGATACTATCTTAAATAATTCATAAACATTTAACCTAAGATTTTTTGAACGCCTGTAAATAATATAAAGAATAAAACGACACGACGCTCGAGTGTGATGTTACTAAATCTCATCGTCAAACTCTGTTTCTTCTGCTTCAATATTTGATCAGAGTAAAGCTTATCGAAATTTGCCATGAGGGACTTGTTACTTTCAATCTGAAGGTAATGGGCTGTGATCTCCCCAAGCAAATATTCCCTCTTCGCCGACTTTGCTTCCGCAAAGCGTCTCCCGCCGCTCCTTTGGAACCCTCCCGGGATAGATTTCTCTTTCCTCCCCACCCTTCCACCATCCCTTCCGCTGCAGCTCCTCTTAAGTGAGGATGAGGTACCCACGCGTCAACCCCGCTCTGAGGCTCCATGCCTTGAACTTGGCTTCATAGCAAAGATGTCCGCAAAGATTTTCAATGCTATTTGACGCCGGAAGAGGTTTCACGGAGATTGCATGCGACGGCGAAAGGGTGGGAAAGGAGTTGGGAAAGAGTCGATCTGAAAACCAAGGGAAGGATGAGGTGCGAATCGATACTAAGGGATATTCCAATGGTATGAGAGAGCTTTACGCTATCTCTGCTTGTTGAACTCAGAATAGACGGTCAATCGTGTGTTTTCTACCCTATTGGCTTACATCTCTATGTTCACAATAATTCAGAATTCCATGGTAAGTCCTGACTGTCCTGTGTAAGATCATTGAATAAGTCAAAATCCAGGAAATTTCACTTTCAATGATATTTTCACAAAAACGTTGCGTTTCGAATATCTACTTACTACCCTGCAAGCTACAACAACGATATTTGGCAGGGGGCACTAATGTGCGCATGTTTTAGAAGTGTCATTTAATTTGTTTTATCGAAAGCCACAAAATAAAGTGCGACAAAATTTAAATTTTGCAGATTTTATATGATTCATTGGTCATCGAACTTTATAGTTGTCCCAATTCGCCTCCAAACCCCCTGAATGTCCAAGGGGATGATTCTCGTCGGGTTGAGAACCCCAAATTCAGATGGTCTCTTGAGTCATTTACGGATAGTTCATTTTTTGTTGGAATTCCCAGGTGGCAGTCAGACTTGCCATGCAATTCGCCATATTGATCCACGTTCAAATGGTAACCATAGCGTCCCTCACATTACGTGAATTTATGAAGTAGCTGGTCACAAATTTACAAGTTAAGATATTTCGCTTTTACAAGGTCTCACGGTAACGATTTTAAGGTTTATCAACCACTACCAATATTCGGTTAAAAGGTGTGGTTTTTAATGCGGTTAATTGCCAATTGACGTGACATCCGTCAGGCATTACCATCCTGATGACCTGAATATCCCCAGGGGGTAAAATGTTTCTTGGGAGATGAAAATGCTATAACCATGTATACGTTACAAGTCCTAGAAATTGTTGCCTAATCCTAGATTTTTTGGATTATTATGTATAGCCCCTAACGGAGGTGAGCACGTTATGATAGTGAATATGGTTTCGTCATGTCACTCATCTTATGTTCTCAGAAATGTTTCAGTATAAAAATTTCCATGGGTATGTAAAAAAAAATTTTTCACAAGAGTACTGATCAAATTTATCTTTATATGTAGGCATCAATATTTTAATGATAAAAATAAGCGCACATATATTGTTAATGCTATTAGCATCTTTTGTTGAGAATTATTAGTTTTAAATCATTGAAAAAAGTTTGACGCCACGTAAAACAAGTATTTTTTTATTAATTCAGTAATTTACCAACACAATGAACACACTATAGCAATATAAATACATTAATTGGAAATTGTAAATTACATGAATTTAATATACCTCATGAACAATTAATTGTTATGTTGACGTAAGTGGAAAAAATTAAACTTCAGGCAATGTCATAATAAAAAGAGTCGATCTTAAAGAGAGATACTCCATACATATAATATTTTTTTAAATATCAATGCATCACAATTTTTCATAAAATAGAAGAAAAAAATTTAAAATGAAACGAATACCTCTTTTTTTCATCATTGCATTATTTAAAGCATTTAAGTTCCCTATTTGAAAAAAATAATCCACTGAATATTGCTTTAGTGGCACTTTCTTTAATTTTTTGAAAACAGGTGTTTTTTGTTACAGAAGATATTTCTCTTGTTACCAAATTACAACATTTTGGTGCACAAAGTCGTATGAGCATTTATAAACTCTTTATAGGGTCGCGATTTTGTAACTAAGTTCCTGGACGTAAACCTATCAGAAAACACTTTTAGCTTCCCTAATATATGTCAAGAACTGGCATAGAAAATACGCAAAATCCTTTATTTAACAAAATATTAGCTGAACTCCAATTTGTACGCACAAACACCAGGAAATTGCTGCGTAGATCCGTCGGATGCTCGTCCTAGGAGGAAAAGCATCACACATTCCTCATCCGAGGCATCTCCCCGTTGGGGAATGTGTAGCCGCCAATACCACATTATTCCCTAAAGCTTTCCTACGGACGGCGAGCGTTAGCGCAGGTATTATCCTGCCACGGAATAAGTAGGTCGGCCATAGTGCATGCATACAGGAACTCTATCCCATAGCAGGGATAACTGAATTTTCCCCCCCAAACCTCGAGGCAGAAACACCGTATCGAAGTGGAAGATAGCATTAAAGCGACGTAAATTCGGCTCGCCTGAGATGAAGGCACCAAATGGATTACAACATTCAAAAGGAAAGCGTACGATGAGATAGTGATGAAAGAACGGAGAGTAGAGACTGACTAATGACACTTTGTTTTGAGTCAAAGACATCACGCAATCTAATCTCTGATGGTTTTAGGGCTAATTTCCTCTGTACCCCGCTCACTAATACAATTCCCATGTCTGAGTCTCTTCTCGCGAAATAAAAGTATGAACTGTGGTGAGCTAGCGTCCAAAGTTCTACCTTTGTCCCTTATTCGCTCCATTGAAATCAATAATGAACATGCTGTTTCTTCTAGCAGACACCGTGAGGAGCTTTTTCTTCAGCCTGCATGCACGTTGCAAAGTCGAAAATGTATTTACATGTCATATTAACAACCAGCGTTTCAATCATTGAAAAAATTATAAAAAATTAAGGCTGATTTTGTAGCGCAAAATATGCTTGGGAATAGATTTAAGGAAGGCATTTGGACCAATATTCATATTTACTAAGATGGAAATCCACAAGTTAAGAAAGTTCATTTACATTGTCGTTAAATGGGCTAACTCTTCATTGAATAAAAATTTACATTTATAATGAAATCTCTTTCCTGTCGATAGTGAAAATATTTCGGGGTGCCCAATTTTAATGCAACAGTTATAGCCTTTTGGTTTCTTTTCTTTCAGTTTCGGGAGCTTCTTTTTCACTCTACTATGGTAGTGATTTGTGGAATGCATTAAGAAATCCTGGCATACAGCTTATTTCTACTATTTGTATAGAAAAAAGCCTCCACCGTTAACATCGTCTTCAAACGAATGTCTTTGCGCCTGGTTTTATCATGGAGCATCATAGCATGGAGATCAGCCTCTGAATCCATTTACGAATCGCACGTGCGAAGTTGACCGCTACTTTATTTTAATGTGAATGGGTTACGTTTTTTAAACTAATTAGGATATAAATCATTCATTTTTTTAATTGCTGGCAAACAATTTATAAGGTCCTCCTCAAACGTACTTTTATTTGGCTACTTTACTGTAGAGATGAGTCATAGCTATAGAACACTTTTCCCAAGTTTTTACATATTTGTGCATGTAAGATAAATTACTTGCCTGACTTCTGTTGCTCGTCTGCTAGTCTAAAATCCAAATTAAAGTAATGTCATGAAACAAAGTTGAGAACCTGTGGTTTATTTTTCCTCAAGCTTGATGAGTTTATAACTAATGCGGATCAAAAGAGCGAGTCTTAATATAATTTTTTTAAAGTTTGATAACAATATTTTATGTATTGGCCCTTGCAATTTTTTAGTAGAAGATGTCAACTCATATCCAGATAGCTCTTTAGCACGTCGTAATTAATAATGGAAGTTTAATATGGAAGTTTATTTCACGTAAAAATAATCGATTAATTATGCAAGGAGAGAATCCATACCTGCCGTATACTTACGTCAATCTTTAACACATTATTCGAGAGGCCTCTCTTACAACAGTCTTCAGGATATCAGATAAGTAAAGTAAATAATTTTGAGAATTCTCTCAGTATAATTATTTCAGCACCTATAATCCAGGTTAGTTTTTTTTACGCTTATTGAAAGATACTGTCAAAGGCTTAATGTCATTCCTTGATTTTTCCGCGAAAAATCTTTTCTCACATACAAAGCCAATATTCAAGGTAATTGTTGGTGACAGACAAATCTTGTTTTTAAATTAAGCCTTAAGCGAAAAGTATCTAATTGCGGTTGGCATTATTGGTTACTTTAAATGTACGACCTCTTCAGGTGAAATAGAAATTACAGAAATGAGAAAGACTTTTATATATATCTTATATTAATCCCGCAGAATGCAACGTGAAACTTCTTTACTATTAATCATCCCCTTGGAATGGGTAGGATTTTGCTGAAGCCTTCCATTGCTAAATTTACATCACTTTTATTATATATTTTTAACTAAATTATCTTCACTATTATTATTATATTATGAAAGCTTTGGGCCACTTAAGCCCCCAACCTAGGCAAATACTGGTACTGGAGTTTACTTAATGCATTTCTAGCCTACTGTCGGCGCAGAAATTATGTGCACTCGAGTATGGGTACAAATAAAAAGTTAACGAAAAGACTTACAGAGAAAATAATGACACCATAATTTTTTTCATTCATTTCTACGTTATGTAATAGTAAATTTTATTTTTTTTGATGAATTTTTATATTTTTTACTACAGTTATAACGTAAAAAGTTCCAGTTATTTACGGCGCCCGGGAAAAGCTCCGACTTTGATACTTTGTAACTCAAACACAAGATCTTCAATGTCAACTATATTGATGTAAATGGAGGATAGATATGTTTGCTATAGATTATGCGAGTTGGAGCTATGTATGTTTCATAGAAAGAAAGTTATTATTAATTTTTTAAAGTTATTGCATTTCAAAACTGGGGCATCGTAAGACTTCGTTCTTGGTCTCGTTGCAATTGGCATGCCTTGAACGTTTCCAATATGTTATTGTCCAACACATTGATAAGCGCGTTTAATTGAAATCGAGTGATATTTATAATGGACGAAGTGAGAGGTCCCGTTAGGCGAAACGCCTAGCCGAATCGGTGCTGTGTTGCCGCGTACACCCGCTCGGGCCCCCTGCGCTCGGCGCCTGCCCAAGCCGGCCTGGAAGGCGGCCCTGGTTAACAATGTAATCGCATTCCTTACCCTTTCGCTCATTCACATTTGCAAGTTATTTTTGTCGATGATTCACGTGAGGTATTTAGTAATGCGGTAGCGATAATGTGGTGATAAAGGTTTGCATTAGAATAAAGCTCTGTGTACAAACAAAGTACGGAGAAATAAAATGGCTTGTTAAATCCACCTGACATTTAATAACAAGACGCAGGTTTCGACACAGGTTCTGGCGATGGCACGAGGTGTCAAAACCCGGGTCTTGCTAATGTATCTCAAGTGGATTCAAAAAATTCATTTCATTTCTCCGTTATGGATAACTTGCACAAATTAAAGCCTGAAACCCTTTCCTTTCCTAACACTTAGCTCGAGGCTGCGCCGAGCGGTGGGGGCCCGAGCGGGTGTACGCGGCAACACAGCACCGATTCGGCTAGGCGTTTCGCCTAACGGGACCTCTTACTTCGTCCATCATAAATATCACTCGATTTCAATTAAACGCGCTTATCAATGTGTTGGACAATAGCATATTGGAAACGTTCAAGGCATGCCAATTGCAACGAGACCAAGAACGAAGTCTTACGATGCCCCAGTTTTGAAATGCAATAACTTTAAAAAATTAATAATAACTTTCTTTCTATGAAACATACATAGCTCCAACTCGCATAATCTATAGCAAACATATCTATCCTCCATTTACATCAATATAGTTGACATTTAAGATCTTGTGTTTGAGTTACAAAGTATCAAAGTCGGAGCTTTTCCCGGGCGCCGTAAATAACTGGAACTTTTTACGTTATAACTGTAGTAAAAAATATAAAAATTCATCAAAAAAAAATAAAATTTACTATTACATAACGTAGAAATGAATGAAAAAAATTATGGTGTCATTATTTTCTCTGTAAATCTTTTCGTTAACTTTTTATTTGTACCCAAACTCGAGTGAACATAATTTTTGCGCCGACAGTAGATCCGGTATCTAATCAAAATAATTGTACTTTAAAAATCCGCAATAGTTTATCTGTTTTAAAGGAACGTTTCGAATTCATGTTCTTTTTTATTTTTTTAATACAGCGTCCGTAATTTTGCTGCATATAAAGAGCTTAAATAGTCTTAGAAACTAATTAAAAAAGGTTATATGCTGAAAATCTGTCCGGTGCCATTATTTATTCCACAATACAACAGTTTCTACCACGGCGTTTTTGTGATTTACTTTGGTGATTAACAAAGAAAATTAAAAGTGAGATCTTTTTTATAAATTTCTTCCACTTGGTCCACCATTTTAAATTGATGGTGAGTACTGACCGAAATAAAGGAAAGGTGGCACCAATTTATGATAAGCAGTCATACTGTGTTTAAACTTCCCATTAGAAGAAAGCACACTTTTTATTTTGGCTATCTCTCTTCGATGTCAACTTACTGGGCAGCGTATTTATTAATAAAGAAGCACTATTTTCTATGAACGGTTAGAGAGTCGGACTACTTATAACTTCCTCAATGCGTAATCATAAAAATTTTTGGCGTGCTGAAAGGGTAATAGGAAAGGTTAATAGAAATTGTATACAGGCTAGAGCTAGGATGAGGGCTCTTGACAGGACTAAGTAGCACGCTCTGCAAAATCTGGCTGCTCAAAGTGTAAAAGAGGCATCACTAACCAGAAAGAAGCATTCACTATGATTTGGTGACAATAATTACAGACATTTGTTTTTACTTTCAACTGTAAGTGAATGTAACCTGCCAAAAGGTATGAAATTCTCTCTCATTCTAGTAGAAATAACACATCTATGCCTAAGTAATAATTATTTGTCTAAATTACTTTTTTTAAGTGGTATAACTCACCAGTTTTCGACGAGATTCATGACTATGGTGAGACTGGGCTTTTCAAGGTGACAGATGAGGACAAGACTGAGTTATCGAAATGATACTGAACCGACATCTACTGCAAGTATCGTCTCGTGGCTCCTAGTCAGCTCATCGTGGCCGCTGCTTTTCCCTTTCCTCATCCTCATCTGACCACACTTTGCGATAGTGCGCATACACACCCTCGTGGAACCACTCATCACTCCCAGACTTTAGGATCACTCTGCCCCAAAAAAAACTCCACCAGTTAATTAGAAGATGTACACTTTCTACAGATACAACTGTCGTATCTCTAATGCATACATTTATCTACCTTCCAATTTAATTGATAAACTTGAAGGTGCACTAAAGTTGCCTCTATGCCAACTCTTCCCCCGAATTCCGTCTTGAACTATTGCCCTCGGTAGATAAGACAGAGTATGACAAATTAACATGTCTTCACGGGTTAAAAAAAAGGGAATGGTAGTTTAGCTGATTGTGTATCAAGGCGGTAGTAATTAAGAGGGAGTGACGTCCAGTGGTGCTTTCAGGAGGAAAATTCTCCCGAAATTATATTTTGTACACACACCAAATATCCTGCTCTGCTTGCCTGAGGTGGGAAACGCTGATAAGCTTTAAACAATATTTCTCTCACTCTACGGTTACGGGTGACTGGCGGCATATGTTCGGTGAATTTTTTCGTAGATCTCATTAATTTTCGGGGTGCCATGTTACTTTCCCACTGATCCTCCCCTTAGCCACAAACCGCGGGCTCCATTTGACCACGATATGTTAATTAGTCAGCCATAAAGAAATGCGAGCAAACATGAAAGGATTTGGCTCTCACAAAGCTGACAATACAGCCTCGTTTGGTTTGAAATGAATGTGGTCAAAAAGTAATAAGGTAATATGAAATATTGGGGGATATTTAAAATCATTTTAACATCTGGATGTTATTCACCGGTAGGGCTCGAAGGAAAGCATAACTAGTCATTAGCCATCGTAACGTAGTATTTGGCTGTTTCTGCTAAAATTTCTGTTAAAAGGAATGAGTAAGAAGTTCAACAAATTGTAGTTGGCTCTTAATAAGACTTGTAGATATTCTCCTTGGAATTTGAACCAGGATATACAAAGAATATTCCAAATATAGATATGATATTTTAGGAATATTTGCTGGCGTACTATTTTTAAAAGGGTGTTTTATTATCCGATAAAAATATCGTAATAGCTCATTTTTTTCAGCATTTACTTTCCTCTAATTCCAATTTAAGTTTTCACTGATTTTAGCACATGGCAAGACAAAATACATTTATCAACCACAAAAATATTTCAGCTGTCCATGAACCATAAACACATATTTAGAAAATAGTTTGAAATAAGCGTCGTATAGAAAAGGATTGAAATAATGCCTGTCTACTTTTGTACATCTTCTATATTTACGACATTAGAGCGTAGGATATTTAGTCACTGATCTGATAACCCCCATTCCTGAGACTGAATTATTTTTCACGCTGCTAAGCTTCATGCATTATTTTTAGGCCCTCTCTGATTTAGAATCGACGCAAAATAATATTCCTATAGATATCTTGTTATGTTTTATCTGTATGCAGTTTTTCTGGTAACATGGAATACCGAACTTCAAGAGTATAAACTTATATTAATATACTTATGTCGCTCCCGCTGGCTCACAGCTGTCTAGAAACCATGAGAAATTAGGAATTGTGTTTTTATAAGTTTATGGATATTCTCAATATCTCAGTCTTTTTTGTGAATAGAAAGATTACTTAGTTATTCCACATAAAATTTATTTAAATACGACCCGGGTTTCGACGTAGCACGTCATCATTATTCACCTTACACAATTTTAAGCAAACTCTACGGAGTTACGCCTGAGACAATGGAGTTCCTCAGGGTCCTTGTCCGATTGAGAATGTATGGAACCTTTTTTTTACTTGCCTTCCCGGCAAGAAATGGTCCTATTAATTGAGAAATTTAATTAACGCCCGTTGATTCGTATGTCTTCTTAGAAAGAAAGAGAAGCATCGTTGCATGGCATTCAGATGCTTGTATCCGCCTTGAAGGGCATTATTCTCGTACAAAGAAATGATTCCGGGAGCAAAAATTAAGAGAGACGCCTGTGAAGGTTTTTGCTCTTCCATTGTGTTTCTCACTCATTCTTCCTAACTATAAAATCAGCATCTCTCCAAAATATCTTTTTGTCGTTTTAAATTATGTAGTCTCTCCCAGAGTACACTTGGTATACGAATGTATCGATGCATGATTCCCAATTGAAACTATTTTATAAACGTCTAATGTCATTATTATATGGCACGATTTATTCCTTCAATTTTTTCTCAATGAACCTGATGACAACTCTTACCCTATCATTACCAGTTCTATTTTTTTACCCTTGACATATATTATATGATACTATAAGATAAAAGAGATAAAAGTCAGTTTACACTTCCCCTTTTCCTTTGTCATTAATCTCTTCAGCATGAGATGGCTAAAATTGGCTTTTCAAAATTTCCTAACCAATAAAAACTTTTTAATTTATTTTCATTCATAAAATAAATACTTTAAAAAATAGAGCAAATCGCAAATAGTTTTTCCATTGTGAAATAGTAATGCAGGAAGAAAATCTAAGATGTGGAAAGTCTTCAAATTATTTTCATGTGCATTCATAAAATGTAATATATTAAATATTCGTTTGTTATACAGAATGAATTCCTCATTGCTGGATCCCTTTTTAAAAAGTTATTGTTGAAACCATAAATAAGATACAAATGCTAGATTTTTCAAACTCGTTCTTAAAACGTTTTATTATTTCTTCCGCGAAAATGTCTGCAATGGTCGACCTCAGATTCTCTCTGGAATCGTCATCTTATTTTTACTGTACCATAATATAGAAATCATAGCTAAGTCCAGCTCAAAACCCTATAGTTGGAAATATTAGCAAGTCATTCAAATTCATTCATAAATCATTCAAAATGTATATCTATCAAAAACAAGGGGAATCACATCCATCCATTATTTGGACCACTCAAGGAAACTTTTACCTTCACTTGAGCGATCCAACTTTTAAAAATGAAACTTTCTTTTTGCAACATACAAAGTTAAAATTCAAGTTCAAAGAGGCAAACTTCAAAAATTCTTTCATTCGCTTCACAATTCCCTTTCCTCTTTTTAAAAATTAAAAAAAAAATTTAATTTGGTTTATCATTAGCTTATTTTCCTCCTTTGTGCCAGCATTTTTACCAAAATAATATTCCAATATACATACGTTCCTGCTAATCAAATTCTAACGTTGTATCAGAAAATTGCTTGATCTTAAAATGTGAAACCTTGGACAAATATCGAATCCCGTGGAGGGATTCGAACCTGCTAACGTTTGTTTGACATGCTTGTGTGTATTTCTGCTTGAGGCATTCGCAGCGCTGTAGTGCAGGTAATTCCGTTGCTCCCGGGTTTCGCTGCCCACATCTTCAGATCAGGTCTAATAATTCGGATCATTTCTGAATATTTGGCAAGCATTGGTCAAAAACGTCATTATCAAGATAACGTAATGCAGCGAAACCCGAAAATAACGAAATTACATGCTTGTGTATCACCAATCTAGCAATGTAGCATAGACACTCATTGTATTTTTTTCTACTTAGGTCTTCCAAAAGTTCTCCCATCATTTTTGAACCAGCCCTCATGATATTTGCTACATTTCTTCTGTCATCCTGCTCATTATGCTACTTCTTGATGCACTGTGCTAATTCTAGCTTTAGAAATTTATATATATGTAGTATTGTTTAACATATCTCTGCTGTACTATAATTACTGCGAGATAAAGCCCTGCGTTTTCTTTGAAAATTTTCTCAATTATTTAATGGAGGCTATACAAGGGAACAAATTGTACGCTAAATGGAGAGAAAGAAGTTCTTATCGTGAAATCCCAATTTCTGACGCATCGTTTCGTTTTCACTCCTATGGATGACAGACCATTAGATACCTCTTTAATTCCTCATGTCGCCTCCCTCTTCATATTTTGTCAAGAATTTCTATACACTTCGTTCCCCTTTCTCTCTTGATTCTTGATCTCCTCTATATTTGTCTCTCCGTTCAATATGTCCTCCGTCCATCACTTCTGCCCCCTCCGCACCTCCACTCTAGGTTTCATCTCCTCTATGGTGAGATAGATGGAGAAAAAGATACCCACGTTTTAAAGGCCTTCTACCCTTCGCCGAGTAACTTTTGATCGTAATGAGCCAAAGTTTTTGCCGCTATTCCGAATCGAAAAAGGGTAAAGGTCTTTAGTCTAGAGATGTCCCGCCCTCTCTCTCCTGTTCAAACTTCCTCCTCACCACGGATCCTCGCTTTCCCGTAGCTGTTTCGCACCACCTATCCTCCCCCTCTCTTTTCTCTTCACAGTCGCAAAAGTTTTGGCGCAGACACCTGGAGCCATTATAAATAAGAACCCTTTCAGCCATCGGGTAAATGTCTACGGATTCGCTGCGTTCGTCACGAATAAAAAATCGGGACAGGGATCATATTCCTCCCACGCACGCATTCCACAAAAACACACCCCCACGATTACAGACGGGGATGCACACAATGGAACGCTCACATATCCTTCGTCAAGCATGAGAATTAACTCTCTTTTACACGTCGTTGAATGAATTTGAACCTGAACTATGCAAAACCGTTAATGATACAGCTCGGTGTGCGTAGCGCCTAAAGTTAATCTCTGGAACGTATAAAAACTTCTATTGCTCATAATAATGAATTATAAATTGCGTATGTTATCCAGTATTATTGGTCAACTGACTAAGGATTCGACTCGTTTTTATCGTATTGAATTGCTGGTACAACAGTTAAGTTGACATGGTTTAGGATGTAGAATCTAGGACACGCACAAAAATTTACTATATTTGAACTGATTTAATGCTGCTCCATTCATCAATGTAAAATAAATTATTCATAGAAGTTTTGGATAAAATTACAATCCTGAAAGTTAGCTGGTGAGTTTTATCTTTTTTCTCAGCTCCAATCAAGACAATTGGTCGGAAAACTTTCGAAAATTATATGGGGGTTTATACGCAACCCACTGCAAAACAAATATTTCAGAGATCTAGAACTATTGAAAATTTTATAATAATCTTGCAACCAATCGAAGACAAAAAAATCGTTGGAGAAAATTACCAGCAGGAAATGTAGGAATGCTTCAAACTTTTCTAAGTGAAGAGAAATATGACTTTATGAGAAAAATCTGCAATATAAAAAGTTTTCAAAAGACGAGAAGAATTTCACTTTAAATGATCTTCGGTACGGAAATCGCGAGGTGGAAATTTACATTATAAGTCTGCAGAGAGCAGTTTAAAAAGTTGTACATATTAAGTATCACGGGAGGAACACTGACCAAAAAAGTACCATTTAGTAGAGTAGATGAGAAATTAACTGCGGTATTGACAGATTTCGGGGATCCCAAGAAAAAATCTGTAAGAATATAAGAGAAATCGTGTTAGGTAAAACAACGAGAATGGGAAGAGAGAGACTGTTCAAAAATTCCTTGCGGAATACTTCGTTCTTTTCCAGAGAGAAAAACTAATAATTATGCTATGGCCGGTGGAATGAGACACACGAACGATACAGCTGACATCTGATGACATTTCAAGAAAAGTAATTAAATATTTGGCTCTGTGAGAATCTGAATCCATCAGCAATATTAAATATTCGTTTTAAAGTGCAGAAGAGGAGACAGCAGTCGTCTTAAGCAAGCAAAGATATTTTTATGCGTTTCTTTAAATGGAAGGAGACCAGAACATGTGCCGCTAGTGGTCGCTATATATTAGAGTAAGAAACAGGAGTTGTGGTAAAATGTACCGCGTTGAATTTACAATGCTAATGGAGGGAGTGGAAGCAATTTTGGGTCCGTGTATTTCCGTTAATTAGCCGAGTGCAGCGTGGTACATGACTTTCAGGGGGCGAGGGAACGGGCTGGCAGCCTTGTGGGAGCCAAGAGTTCCCTGGGGAGAAAGTTGACTCCACTCCACATGGGAGAGAAGGGGTTTTCCCAAGCTTTTTGGAAAAAACTCCACCGACAACCTAAAGGTGACCAGAATTGCGACTGCGAAAGGAGGCGGAATATCTCTTGCTCTCAGATCTAGCGGGCGGAGATGGTAATACGAATCACAGCGCGCAAAAATATATGGGCTGGCGCAAAACCCAAAACACACCCGTTGCAACCTTTTCGGTTTATATTCACCAACAAGAGTTCCAGCAAATGTTCCACCGGAGTCGACGGAAAATCCTTGAACCAATGAGGTTTCATTACTTTAGCCGTGTCGAGGAAATTTCAAGCTTTGATTTCTAGACATTATTCAAACGGAGAGGGAAAGACTCCAGATTTAAACAAGGTGGTCAACTCATATCATTAGCGAGACGGTACCTAAAGAGCTGAATTTCTTCAAGAAATATTTGTTAACGTTAATTTCTGCTAAATTTTAATAAATTATATAGAAAACAGACGCGAAATATTTCATTATAAATGCATTGAAATGGTTCTCATTCAAACATTGGATTTTAATACGAACTTCACGTAAATTTTGAATTTCTTAGCCTTCCTGAATACTTCATTTTTATGAATCATGCATGCGTATGTATATTTATTCGATTTATTTTAGAAAAGGATCATGTCTCCTAAAATTGTCAAAGAAAGGATCCTAATGTAAAGTCAATCGGTCAAAGCATTGTATGCCAAATTGCCATCGCCGGCAAATGCCAATCATCGGAAAAAATTTCCGAATTTTGAAAGTTCACTCTTATTTCAAGTTGGGTTGATAGGTTCAGATTTCAAGTTGAGTTCATATAAAAATGCATCTTTGCACTCTCATTTTCCTGCTTCCCCAATTACTCTCGCGCATTGTCAACTACAGTATCTAATTAGAGCTAATATCGCAAGCCGAGGAGAGTCGAACTCACGCAAGGGGGGGGGCAGTGAAATACTGCGTCGCGAAGAAAGACCCAAAATAACCGAATGGCCTCTTTTGACGACCACTCATATCATAATTTCGATACAATGAATGAATATCTTAGGAAGGAGTGCTAGAGGAGAGCTAGTAATCTCATCATGAAGATGGGATCACAGAACTGAGAAAACACGTAGAAATAGATAATGATTGGAAGAAATTCTTACTAAAGTGGACCGTTTTTTCTTAATGTCCAAAATTCTTTTCTCATTTTATAATTGACCGAATTTAGTAATCTGCTTCATAAAATGTAATAAACAAACATTCCGCAAAACTTTAAACCTTTTCCTTGTGAAATATTTTTGTCATAAACTTATAATTCTTAATATTAATTCATAAACATAAAACATAGTTCGAATAAACTTATAATTCTTTAGTTGGCACGCCATGTCTAAAAATTTACCTATGTATTACCTAATTTTGCTGAGCTCCTAACGCAATCTGACTTCCGCTTCCTTACTGCGTCACAAGAGAAATATGTGGTGATGATGCAATTTTGGAATGCAAGCCAAAGGGGCGACATAAAGGCCGAATCGCGTTCGAGTTTCTCGAGGGAAAACAAATGAAACTTCTTAGTAGTAGGCGACTCTAGTAGCGTGTAGCGCTGGTGTTGGCACCCGCGAATTCAAAATTGACATAACTGATCAAAATACTGTTATTTAAGGTAATATTACATTCATAAATATACATAATTATGATATTTCAATGTTATGCTTCAGTTTTTTCCATGAATGAATATTGTAAACAAATGAGCTCAACGAATAGTGGCACCCATCTTGAATTCTGCCAAATTCCTGATTACGCCAAATTTAGGATCGCACGGTTATACAATCGTGTGGAGGTGACTTGACTTATTACATCCCATTCACTTTTGGAGGATACATTAAAATTCCGGGTAAAAAGTATTGTGCTGCATTGGTGGTGTGATAACATTGCTGAACTCCGTCAGGATAATGAAATTTAAATCCTCGGCTTTCCGATCCGGAGAGATAAGTCCGTCTGGTGGGTGATATATAAGATATGCGTTGTCCCTATTGATTTTCTGTGAGTTAGTGGAACTTATTTTCTCTCAGTTTCCCCTTGGCAAATAGTGATTTTATATTTATTTAGGGCTAAAAAATGAGCCAAGTTTTATTCGGACAGATCTTCTGGGACGGCGATGAGAGCTCGATAAGAGTCCCCATTATTTTGTGTGCTCAGTGCACTTCTCAGAGGAAGACCTTAAAATCAGTGTTTTGGTCAATTGTGAGCTCACTTTGCATCAATGAGATCGGTGCATGCTTGCAATGACATTTGCCCGATATGATTAACACATCAACTTTGAACATGGTAATTAAACGTGAGAAATGATGAATGTCTTGTTCGTGACCTTGGTGGTGTTGGAAGTAGATGTCATCAGCAGTTATGATTTTTTTAAACACATAAATGCTGTGGTAATATCTGAAACATCCTACAATACATTTTTCAATGTTAGTACTTGACTTTGTCATAGTTAATTTTTCCTTGTCACATAAATTATTTAAAATCTGTCAACGATCTCTTTCTGTTTGTATTTCCTTTTATGAGTAACTTTAGATTGTTGAACTGAATTATTTGGAGGCTGTTCACGAGTCCTGCACATGAAAATACGAATTACGCGAGAAATAGTTTCATGCGTGCGTGAATGGTGATGCGGGACGGGTTTTAAGTTCGCACCATGTTGGCTTTTCTTGCCTCTACGAGGAAGTGGATATATACGATACATAGAACTTGAATACCCTACGCCTACCTAGCCCTGCGGCCGTGTCGCCTCATTGGCAAGGCTGTCTCACCAAAGCTCCGTTGCAGAGTAGGGCATCTCGGTGGCTTCACTGGTTAAAGCTTTCGGCGAGATATCAAGAGATTTGGGTGCGAGCCATTGCCACAGAATTTTTTCCTCTGTAGAATTTTGCACTCAATTTACATGGGAACAGTAAAACGAAAAACAGACGTTTACATGGAAAAACGTTTTCATCGTGAAAAATGTGGATATTTTAAACTATAGTTTTCTACTACGTGTAATTATATAACATTGAAAATTAATTTTAGGGAGATAGTGATTGTTTTAGGCATTATTCAGCAGTAACAAATAATAGTACAACACCCCCGAGGACAGTTTCATCATTCATCGCATATATGTTCACGTGTACCAAAATTGCAGTAGAAATAACTTAATTATATGGACTAAATTATAAGGACTAGAACGTTTTAGGCTCTATAGCATGGAAGTAGAACCTATTTTCGTGCGTACATTAACACATCTATCATTTTGGGGTGATATTAGAAGTACTCTTTGCTGTAACCAGACGACTTGGCTTGTTCAATGCATTTTTGAAACAAAATAGTCTTTAGATATTCACCTAAAAGTAAAAATCCGAGTGAAGCCAAAATTATTTAGTACCACAATATTAAGTGGGAACCTAGAGCTGTTCTCAAATGACAGCAGTTTAACGTTTAGTATGCTGTATTTGGTACTCTTAGCCAAGTATTAACGAAGGTTTCTGGTGCTTTTCGGGCGAATTATATATGTAAAATCGTCATTGGTATCCAGCCGGTTCAAAAGTGCTATTGCTAATGTTAGGATGATTTACTCCGCCGTCGTTTGCTTGGAAGTGTATGGAGTGATTATATTTCTTGGAAATTCATTTGTTAACGTGGAGTGGCTTTTGACACATAAGAGAATAACCTCGGGCCCTGAGTGGCCCTTGGCAAACTCAATAACTGATTTAAATACGGACGATGTCAGTGATAAAATAATAATTTAGGGATAATTTCTTCGTCGATGGTTGATTAATTACCAAAATTTCCCCATATTCCAGGGGCTTACTCTAAAGTGTGATGATTCGTTTTTACCTGTCCTTACGAAGGCATGATGAGAGAGAAATGATGGAAGTTGGTTCGAATTCTTCTATAAATGACCACATTCCTTGTCACTGATTTTCTGCCATTGTTGTGATCTGCTGGATTGTGAATGTAAATTTAGAATTTTGGACTTTTGGAGCTTAGTCAATGTTTGCGAATAAACCCTCGAGAGTATGATCTCGCAAACACAAAGAAAGCTAACGTAAGATATTGTCACTGTATTAAAAGCCTTTCTCAATTGTTGAAGGTCGAATACGACGGAGTTAGTGAGAATCCCCCTCGTAAGATGAGACGACGGACGCAACCGCAAGCGTGATCGCTTAAGCATCAATTGGGAACAGCTAGGGAGCATAGAACATGAATCAATGGGGAGTCAACAGAGTGCGAGGGGGGTAAGGACCACAGGGGAAGATCGGGGGTCAGAATATCAGACGGCTCCACCGATAACATGAAACGGGTCAATCACAATCGACCTCCATAGCAGAAAGGTCCATTCAGAATCCAATTTTAGATTTGCTTTGCTAGATCATAATTTCACCATCCGTTGCGTATGATAACTGATTTATTTTATTCAAGAAATTACAGTCTTCACGGAAACTTGGCGCAGAACGGGTAGGAATAATGCACGTAATTTGCACGAGTTATTTAAGCAGCGAAACATTACCGTGGATTTCAGCTGGAAGGTAAATATCGGGAGCATGAGCATGGAAACGTAAACCTGTCCTTGAGCGTTCCTTTCATACACCCTTCGATTGGGGCGACAACTGGCATCCATTCAACCCCGATAATCGGACATCCCCACATTTTTCTCGATCCCATAAACCTTATTCAATATATGAAATCTATCCACATCGCCTAGTAGCCATGTAGTGCCAACATCAATAATTAGTTCTCCACATGGCCACAAATGGCGCGACCGAGCTTGCCCACAGAAATATACAAATGCCTGTACGTGGATGGCTCGACAATTGTTTTGTAAATAACAACGAAACTCCTTACAAATAAATAACGTATATGGAAAGGAGGAGTTCTTTCATGTTGTATTTAGATATAAATAGACGATAGGTAATCTGTTAATAAATTTTACCTTAAAATGTTCAAAATATAATTTTTACACAATACACTATCTCAGCAAGTGTTAAATGTTCATAGGCGTTTACCGTTCACAAATAATGCGTGTCACTCCTAATGTCTTGGCGTATCACCATAGACGCGCATGTCACATGGTTTTCCATCACTGACTTTGATGTTAATTTATCATTTCCGTAGTTTCCACTGTCAATTATGTGGCGCGAAGATATCTTAATAAATACTATCATCATAAATTTACACTGAAATCTTATTAAAATTGTTGCACTAACTTGAAGCGAGGATATGTAATGAGCTAGAAATACCGTAGCGCGCGGTCATCCGAGCCAATCTGAATCTCAGGTCTTTCAGGACCCTAGGTCGTTCTATCCAATTGAGTCCCTCGAATTCGTTCCCCCTGGCTGCTGGTTTCTGCTGGAAACGTGCTATTCATTTTCGTGATTACTCTCCAATTTCATTTGGATTGCATTTATCAGAAGTTCTCTTGGCGTCACAGGGTCGTTTTCGTCCTTTCTTTCCTCCTAATTATTTTGTCTACGGAGATTTGGGCTTTCACTCAGTCCTGTCGGCCTTATGGTTTTCCGCACGCCGTTAGTAATGACTGTTCCTCTTTTTATTTGTGTGATTTTGCTGCTGTGGCATCATTTTACAGACAGCCGCTAGATATAATACCTATACGGCTTTCTTGCCATTTTTTTCTCGATGCGTCATTGTAACTGGTTAGGCCTTGACTTCGATCTGGTCACCCTGGTCATAAGGATTTAAAGAAAAAAATAATAAAATATAAATAAAAGCAATACGTTTTGTTAAAACAGCAACGTGTCTCGCAATTTTAGAGGGATTAAGGTGGGAGCCCCTAGAGACTCGGAGGCTACACGCTAGGCTGCTTGAGAAATTCAGAACTGGTGTGTTTCAGATGGGCACAGAGAATATTATCATGACGCCTCACTACATTTCTAGGTCTGACAGAAGTGATAAAATAAGAGAGATACTCTGCCTATCAGATAGGTACAAAAATTCGTTCTTTTTGCGCACAATAAGCGATCACAATAAAAATTAAGCTCACTAAATATACTCCCCTATTACACGTCACCATTTCTCCTCCCAAAACTTATACCTTACACCTATACACGGATAGTGACCTAACACCCCCTTCCACACGCCCATGCGCCGGCTCGCAGGGTAGTAAGTAGATGTAGATGTGGATGTAGCTAGTGCTTTAGTTTTCTACTGTACTCCCCACAGCTTGCTTGATATTCTCTGTTTCCTCTCACACATTTTTGACACATTGCATCCTGTTTCTGCTTAATCTTCCTAAATAAATCTACATTGCATTATATTTGTGGTATACTTTGGCTTTCCTTGATATTTTTCTTTATACCTATACTTTGTTTTGAGTATATGTCATGGGCGTTTCATCAAATTGTGCTTAAGATTGGTAGTTGGATATTCTTTGGTTTACCTGAACTGTGTAATGTTCTTTAATTGACCTGCACTTCATCTTGTACATGGATCACGGCGTTTAGAAACTCTCATTCTTTTACATAAAGCAGTGCTTAACTTCAGACTGATCTTGCGTTCTCCTTGTATTACAAGCTTTTTTCACGCTTTGATCAACGTTTTCTTTCTCTCAGCCATCATATTTAAGGTATTTTCCACTTTTGCGCAATACTATACATTCAAGAAGAACACTCCAAAGGAAAATATTGTAGGAATTCATGAGCAAAACGAGAGCGAGGAAGAAATGTTTAGATAATTATCCGAAGGCTTATTTATGGAGGAAGGAAGTTCACTGTTAAAATCTGAAGATAGCTCAGTCGACGACAGTTTACAGTCACCCTCGAACAATAAATCCCTGAATTCGTATGGCACCAATCAGATATGCATCCTGAGTTTTGTAGATTCCATCTTCAATATCCTGAATGGAAGGCAGATTCAATAATACTTGAAATATTGCAAGCGATTCAGCGATACAGAGGTATTGGGTAAGATTAAGCGGTACTATAATTTTTCAATTCTTTTTCCAGAAGATCTCAGCCTGTATTCGAGGAGGAATCTAAGTCACAGATTAAAGGTGACAGAAACACAAATCTTCTTCGTATTTTGCATTTCTGTGATAATTTCTTGACCAGTGAAAATGATCGATCACGAGAAATTACACTTGACACTCTTTGGAAGTCCACACACAGCTTCATTATTTTCAGATCCTTTGCTTGGATGTGTACCTTGTATAATTCAAAAGACCTTCGCTTTTCAAGCCAAATATCATTTCCAAAAAAAGCAGGTTCGTGAAAATGTCTTCATCCTGTGCGACTGCGAGGTCTGCAATGTACTGCATTTTATAGTTTATACTGGTTCATTTAGCGACATTAAATTGGTTAAAGATGCCCCAGGGAAATCGTGAGACCTTTTTTTGACTCCAATTAGGTCTAATTCATTGGAAGGCCATACACTGAGGTCTAAAGCCGGGTTCACAGGTACAACGCGAAAAAAATGAAGTGCTTTCCGCAAAAGAATATAGCTCCGGAGACATGAAGTCTTGGAAACGATTCAGCACAGGGAACAACTTTACCTCCGACCGCGCCGCTGAAAAACGATTTATGTCAAAGAGTACAAAACTAATCAATGCTTGAAGTAATGCTGTGGGTATAAAATGAAGGAATCACTTCAAATCTTTGGACACAATCGGGCTAAATAGTTTGTCGTTTTGAAGATTGGGACATTTGGTAAGCAAATTTTAGATGAATATGGACTACATCCTGCATCATATTTTTACGATAGCAAGTTATCGCTCCCATTAACAGGCATGAGCCTAAATTTAATCCCTTAAACCATTTATTTTATGATTACTTGTGTCGTCGGACTCGTCCTCTGCATTGTCTCAATTTAGGTTCCCCAAATAGAGAGGTATAGGTCTTTAAGAATTTTTCAGATTCAATTTTGTGAGGGTTTCACATTAGCGTATTGAGTACTGTGGTTGAATAATAATATTACTGCAGCTTTATTGCCAAATTTTCCATTTAATTGTAAATCATAATCAGGTCTGGAAATATCAACGATAACCAGATGGAATACCATAAGAAATGCTAAAACTTAAGCTTACCTTATTACATGTATACTATGTCTTGCAGTATTAGAGATAATTAGATAAATTAGTTTATTAGAAAATTGCTCGATGGTAGCGAGAAGGAGATGACTTTTATGTAACTGTTAAGCCATTTTTCAAGAGAGGGGGAGTTATTGGTGGCTGCATCGGCCCCCGAGCCCCGACTTCTGAAGGGCCCGGCAAAATTCTAAATATACTTTTTTCTAATTACTCCATGTTTAGTTTTATATAAGCAATTGTTATTAGGTACAAGTTTCTAATTAAAGGCATATCCTTATAATGTGTTTATTTGTGCTTATTTTTATTACTTTGCCAATATTCTGCATGCTGGAAGCATGCTACGCTGCAGAAGCGCCCTGCGGCTGCGCAACCACTAATCGAAGCTATAGACAAGCGCTTGCTACTTTGTCTTTGCAAAGATTCTCTTACAAATATAGGGTTAAAATGTATTTCCAATTTCCTCTCCTCTCTTTTTCATAAAGCCCCAAGTTTTTCTTCTGCGACAACTTCAACGGACCCTAATCCGTCTCTTCACTTTAAGGGTGAGATAAAGTAATGAGTATCAGTGCAATAATGGAATGCTTTGACCCGTACACCAACCTCATCCCATGCTATCCTGGAAAAGAGGGTAGATGTCAGAGATCAAGGATATCGAGTAATATAAGAAAGAATGGGATGAGGGAGAAGAGAATTCTGGAGCGGTGAAGGTAAAACGACGACTGCGTAAAGCTGGTATATTTATGAATACGTAAGCACTAATAATCTTCAGTGGTACCAGATGCGAGTTGGAAATAGTCCCCCATATTAAAATGCATTTTCTAAGAATAATTGTCAACAATGCGCGTGAGTTTAGGTGAAAACGTGAGGGATTGAATGGGAAAAATAATGCCGTTGATAATTTGAATACCCAGCTTACTTGATGTATGTAAAATTCAACTGGATATCCTTGAAGAAGAGGAAGAAGATAAAATATAACACAACAATAGTAATATCCACACTTTAATGTACTAATTCAACACCGACCATGGTTTCAACATAATATGTCATAATCAAGGTGATGGGAATGATATAGTATGACAAAATGACATAGTATGTCGAAACCATGGTCGGTGTTGAAGTAGTACATTAAAGTGTGGATATTACTAATGTTGTGTTATATTTTATCATGGATATATCGCATTTCCACCAAGTTAAGATTGAAACGATTTCATAAGAGGAAGAAGGTTAAAAAACGTCATTTTTTTGTAGCTTCTGGAAAAAATGTCTGTTTCACCCTTGATATATGCATCTAATTTGATCGACTGGATCAAATTTTGACCATAATCAATGTGGAAACGGGTATAGGTACAATAAAGTATTAACTTGAACAAGCTTAACCTGCCAGTCATTATTTCCAAGAATCTTTATCTATTCCGGAAAACTCTTCTTTTGTCATTCCTTCCATTTTTCCTTAACCTCAACAATAGTCTTATGAAACAGTAGTTTTGGGAGACTATTAATAAAAATCTGTTTCAGAAAATTAAGAGGGGTTTAGGGGATCAAGTTAATACCATCAAGGGGTAAAATTTAAATGGAATGAATTGTAAATGGCACTTTATAAATATAATAAAATTACCATCATCCGCTCATATACCAAGGACGGTAACTCATTCTCACCTCCCGCCTTTCACCGGGTGATTCGACTGCCGAGAGTGATAAAAACAGGAAGGCGGGCTAGTTAGGAGTTTTTTTTTTCTCCGCTGACCGCATCTAACTTCCCTCCCAACGGGAAGCAAAAATCGGGAAGATTCCTTTCCTCGGATTGAAGTGGGCCGAATGGGCTTTTAGCTGAGTAAGGTTGGAGATCTCAGAGAAGAAGAAAAAATCGGCTCGTCGAATGCTGGAATCCACTAGTGCATGGAACGAGGATTCCTTAGATGCGCTGTGCGGCGGAGAGTGCTGGACTAAGCCTCTTTCCAACCGTTTCTTTTACTTAGCCCTTTCCCACTTAACCTGCCATCCTTCACACCTCATTTCACAAGCACGGAAGGTGCGGTACATCTACTAGTAATTGCCCTAGTAAGTTCCTTGAAGTGCTAAGAATAGGATAACTAAGCATGGTCGACTTAGCTTTCTGTCCGTGGAGTCATTGGAAGGGAGGTTTGATTGGAATTACAACAAAAACCACCTTTTTAAGTAATTGATGTTACCCTTCTTTTTCTTCTATTTACTCTCCCTGGCTTTGTACGTGGGTTGTTTTAAAGACGGCAATGAGTATTGTTTCAAACCCTTTACTATACCCGAGCTTCCGAGCATGCCATGCGGCTCCTTCTTCCTACTTCTTTCCTCTCTAATCCTGACTCCTACGAGCTCATTTCCTCTCCCCTTTGGCAGAACCCAGTGTTAAATTGCAGGATAGGAAGCTTTTTTCCAGAATTGCGGGATTAACGAAAACTGAGATGTAACCTCATCTTACCCAATGAACCTGCCATTTACTATCTAGTATTTTTCTTGTTCTTTTTTATTTTTGATTGGATATGTTAACTACCTTGTTTTATCAACGATCTGAAACTATACAGATATTTACTGGGTGAAACAAGATCAAATAATTAAGAAACTTTTATGAACATTTTTGAGAGTCATATAAAGTAATTATACCGTGAAACGCCCCAGGGAAATATTTTTGATGATTTTCAAAAAAACTACGGAACTAGCCGTACAGTAACTTTAACGGAGTCACCCGCTAGTGTTCAATGGCTGGGTTACATTCTCAGTCCAAATAATTTTAAATAATACGCAAATAATTTTCCACTGTGAAATTCACACAATTTTGAGTTATGTTAAATATTTTAGTAGCTCATATAGCCAGCAAAATTGCAAGTATATTCCATTAGAGTACTGAAAAGAGGACATTTATAGCTGGCCTTGAATAATCAATTTTAACTCTTGCATAGCCTAGGGCTAAATTCTTCGAATACTATTAAAGTTTTTTGCATTATTCTATTTTAGAAGAATACAAGTTTTTATGATACTTACGAAAACCGTTTTTAGCTATCAACAAAACCACAAATGAAAATATAAGGCGGTTTATGACAATCTTATCTTCACTTACTATTTCACTTATCACTTATATTTCATTCCTAAAAACTGGACTACGACTCACAAAAATCGAAACACGCTTTAGAGCTTGAGTGCCGAAAAAAAATGTCATATTGCGTTTTTAGTACATTCTGTTGATACAATCCTGTAGAAGAGATGTTAGACAAGTATAGATTCTCTGCTATTGTTATCAATATGATGAGAAAATTGCAGTCAAAATACTAATCTATAACCTCTCAGACTGGCATTATTCTCGTTGAAACTTACTTATCCTATTTTCGTTTGCTTACTTATCCTACGCAGTTTGGTGGATATAGATACCCAGGGGAGTTATTGTAGGTCACGGCATGGCTCACATTTTGGGATAACAATTTACCCTGAAACGTGCTACTCACCACGTAGGAAGTTAAGACACTGAGGGGAATATTAAAAATACGAATTGTTAGACTAGTATGTTACTCGCGAGTATGAGGCCATAAGGATGAGTGAGTTCCAAAATAAGGGAGTGGAAATAACTAATGACGCCTTTTAGGAGAGATGTATAAAATAAAGGTAAATTTTGGGCAGAATGTGGAGGAATATTTGGCGTCGCGAGAGTGACAAAATATTTTGACGGATTGGTGGTGTGGTTATATCATTTTGGAGGGTGATATTGCGCTTGGTAATGACTTGAGGGGGCTGAGAACACGAGCGAGGCGAGTCATATCCGCGGAAAGTAACTGTGTCGTTTTTGACTTAATTTTACATTTCCCCTCGGGGCGCAGTAATTAAGACCCACAGCTCCTGTTACGTTTTCATTCCATCTGCAATTTATCATCGTTAGCAATGAAAAACACGGAAAGAGCGACGTGAGAACGAGAGAAAGGACAAGGACGTTACACTTCCTGTGTGTGTGCACGTCGTACACATCCGGAGCACCCGCGACTGAGACAAAGCTCGCTAAGTGCTCGCACGAGTATGACACAAACAAGTATATCTATCCTTGCCCTCGTGGGTGACCGACGCACACGTTGAGAGTCACGCTTTTGCCAATCATCCTCTCTATCTCACTCCTCGTTCCCGTTGTGCTTACCCCTTCTCCTCTCCTTACAAGTCAGTCATCGATGACAATTTCGCGTGATTTCCGCCTGTCTCTTTTTCACCATTACAGGTAAATAAGGACAAAAGATAAATATTCATAAGGTGCACAATTTTTCTTCATATTCATTGGTGTTACCAGCTGCTCAAGAGTTTGAAAACTAACAATATTCCCAAAAATGTTCATCAAAACGCCAACTTTCGATATAAAAGGATTGCTTTGCTTTAGCTTTTTTTATTGTAAGCCCAGCATCACCCGCGGGAAGCTAACGCTTGACTCTTGGATATTTTAATATAGCTGAACCATTGTAGCATTCAAAGCGTTGGTTGAATAATTTATCAGATAATTTTTATGGAATAGGGACATTGTATCCCAAATTCCAAATCACAGGAATTAATCAATGAATCTTCAGCGGAATGTATTGAATTTTTTATATTCGCTTTCATTTCTTCCAGTATAATTTTTTACATTACTGTACAAGTCTACTTAATTTGTAGTTAATAGTGAGACCGATGTTCGGTTTAAGATGCTTTCCACTACAAAATCACTGGATAACACTTAACAAAGTCACTGGATAACACACAAAAAACTGACGTTACCTAAAATTAGGAGCTATCCAAAATAGCTTGATGCACCTGTCCAGTTTTCCTGCTTATTAATGTATAAAATCTAATCTAAAAGTAAAACGTTTGCAGCGGAGATAGTTTAATTTTTTTCTTACAGTATTATTTTATGCATAATCTCTCAAATACCATTAAATTTATAATTAACTAGCAAAGGTACCCTTGGAAATTCAACGGGGGATGAAAGAAAGACAGGGCATATAGGTTGTAGGTTCGAGTCGCTCATGAAGTGTATTTTTTTCTAGGCAAATCAGCCATAATTTTAGTTTTAGTTTTTAATTCATCAGATGAAATCGCATTATATTATGCTTACCGAGTTTCGACATTGTTTTGCATAACAGAATTTTAACATATAGAAATTAAACTACAGGCCATTTGTATTCCAGAGGCTTTCCGCATTAATATAATATCGTGGCATTCTCCTGTTTTACATGGTTCCAACTTAAATTAGTCCACTTGAAATGAATTTTGCCAATTTTTGGCAAAAATATCCCTGAAAATACCGTAATCAGCAACATTTCAGTACACTGCCTAGATTTCCGCTGTAATACATACCTCTAGATATTTAAAGCCAGCCGCCATTGTAAAGGTCAGATTTTCCTTTCTGAAGCTGATGCTAATTCCACGGTTGCCAAGGAAATATCCTATTGTTGACTGAAGTAAAATTCATGACTTTGACATGAAAAACGCAATTTCTAGGGAAATTTTATATCTATAAGAAAGTTGAATGAAAAAATAAGAAACTGCAATCTTTTATCCATCTAATGGCGAAAACTATAGCCTATCGTTAGTAGAACTAATTAAAATATGCAAAAAGAGAAACCTCTGCACTTGAACCAAAATGTTTAGACGTGAGTTTTTCAAACACGTAAGACACCAGACGGCCCAACACGCTGCCCTTAGGGCCCAGGGGCCTTCCTTATGGTCCTAATTTTCCAAATTATACTGATTCCATGTTTGAAAATATTACTAAAATCGGCTCACTCGTTCAATACTTATGAGGCTTATAAGAAAGCATTCTTTTGGAACCTTGGTCCCTAAGCGTGACTTACGACCCCATGATTGTTGCACATTCAGTATAGGTATATTTTACGTGTTTCTAATACAGGCAAGAATTATCTTCCAGGGCCAATTTTAGGCAATGAAAGGGCCCACTTGAGAGTCTTTTAGGGCCCCAAGGCCCTTGTTCTATAGTCTATGCGTGAACCAGATATATCAAGTATCTTCCTGCCAAATTTTGTTTCAATCGATTCAGTGGTTTTATGAATGAGTGATTGAGTAACAGACAGACAGACAGACACCACTAGATTTCTATATTTTAGTAAGACAGAGAAATCTATGGTCACCTTAGGGTATTTTCCAGTTGCAATGTAGAGCGTAACGCGAGCAAATAAAAAGTACAATTTATCATGGATAGGCATGTCTCGTCAAATTTCCATTATTATATCGAGAAAAAGTGTAACGCTTTAACCAAAATGTAATGTTGCTTCTCGTTCATATGGGAATCGGAATAAACAAAATGTGAGATTGTAAATTATATGAACAAAAATTATTAAACGAAAATGATGCGATTTTTTCCTTTTTACAATACAGTTTTCACTCAGTATAATTTAGTTTACAGAGCAGCAGTTAGTAGTTATGAATGGATTTGATAGTAGCATGGTATAAAATACTTATCGTATTACAGGGCAAAGGGATGATGCACAGCATCTAAACAAAGAGATTCAGAAACATAGCAGCATGAAAAATATCCAGCAGCCATTAAATGTCATGACTTTTGATCAACTTGAAATTTATGAAATTGATGCCTATGGAGAGACGGGAATTGATGAGGTAGAAAATGCTTAAGTTAAAAGTAATTCCTGCTATGTAGGAAATACCACATTATGAAATATTCTCATGGGATTCAGTCTAGTAAAAAAGACCACTGGTGGTAAAAATTGCAGAAATGATGTCCGAGGATTACAAATAATGAAATACTTGAAACAAATATTGAAATACAATGAATTATAAAAACCCGTGGAGTGCGTATACATCTAGGGAAAACGCAGGAGAGATCGGCAGCGGATCAATCTCCCGATACCAAGCTATAGATGATGGATATATGTATTGCCGGACTTGTGTAGTTTCCCTCACTTTAATCCTTAACCTGATTTGTTGCCTCCTCCTTTTTCTCTATGAATGTGGGATAGGTGGAATCTTCTATTTCATAGGCAGTGGAAAATCTTGTCTTATATGTCGAAATATTAGTTTCATGAAAGAATAGAGAATCCTGGTAATATTATCTGGCCTTTTACGATTTGAAGATAAGAGGAGATGAAAAATGCTCGTATAACAAGAAAAAGTAGCTCTCCTTCAAAGGCATATCCATACTGAAGGCTATTTTTTTCTGCGGTTGGTTTAATATCCTGATACTAATATGCGTCCACAAAGTTTCTGTACAAGCCTGCAAGATATGAGTTAGCAAAAAATGCAGATACAATATGTAAAGAGTAACGTTTCTTCAAAGGCATGCCGAGGCAGGAAGCCACTATTTCCTGTGGTTGGGCAAATATCCTGATAGGAAAATAAGACCAAAAAGCGTCTTAAGAAACCTCTTTCGGATGAAAAGCCGACATCAAAAAGCAGTTCTTCATTTCATCTAAGACGACATTGACGTCCTAAATAAACGAACGTTCTCCATCTCTTATTGCAATTTCATAAATACAGAACTTCATTTGATAACTGGTGAAAGATGATGTATAGACCATTTAAATAGCTGCGTCGTTTGGTGTGTTTATTCATAATTTTTTAATATTATATTATGAGTGAATGTGAAATTTACCTGAGCAGAAAGGGTTTCGAGTGAATATGTATAATGTGAAACATGCTGAGGATGGATTTCCAGGACAATTTTTTCACCAGCAACAAAGTCATTTTCTTAAGAGTTAATGCTTAATAATATAAAAACTTACCCAATGGCCTCCACTATACGCTCAGTGTAACTCCTTTTACTTAACTCATTGTAACAAGTAATATACAAAAGGCAGGTTGCGCTTTCGCCTTTAGGACAACTATTTGAATCCAAGTGAAATGCTTGAAAGTGTTGCACGGTCGAGGCATATAACTCGAAGAATACAGTTTACTAATCAAATTAAAGCGCTTGTGCAGATTCAAATTCAGAACTATGTTCATATATTTATCACATCGAAAAATATTTAGACATTTGGCAGATTGGTAAGCACACTCGGTGTCTTATAAGGCTTGAAACTTTCAAGAAAACTCTTGATGTAGTGTATTTCATCAAAACTTTTGTATGAGACTGCTGCATTTTCCATTTACTTTCTGTCCTAAATTATAGGACTGCGATTACCATTAAATTTAATATGGTTTTCAAATTTCGTCCAGCATTACTGTTCATAATTTTTGTTGAGCAAGTAACTTTTTACATTTTTATAGTGTGATTTTTCCAGTTGCGCTAAACAAATACGCATTTTCCCATTCGCAATTTTTCAGCAGGTTTAATGATGCATTTTTTTTAGGTTCTCATTTTATGTATGTTTTATTTTGCATTAATATCGATCGTTAAAAATAACTCGATAAAAAATGTGAGAATAAGTATTTAGATTCTCACATAGTTACCAGAAAATTATTACTTCTTTAGAATCGAAAGATTGTAACAAAGGAGCGTTATTGTTTTGACTTGCAAAAAATCAACGTTTAACATTACTGAAAAGGATAAATATTACTGAAAAATGCCATCTTGGGTAGAATATCACGTATATTTTCAAGTAAAAATGGGATAGAAGAATTTCCATAAACGTGTGAATATAACTGATGGTTTCCTTACGTTTTCGAATTCTGTCAGGAATTATAAAATGAATTCGCGACCGAAAAAAGAATATTTCACATATTTCATTCATGGAGAAGGAGAATGAAATTTTCTTTCGAGAAGATATTATTAACGCTAACGGTAAGTCAGATCTTCGGTCAGAGCAGATAAGCAACCTCTTTGCTTACATTACTCAGGCAGTTGCTGAGAGGTGTGCGTAGAAGCGATATAGCCATGATCATACGAACGAGGATTAAGTTGTCATCTTGGTGAGGTATGATTTTCTGCAAGTCTCACAGTTTCCCGAGACTGGAAATTTATGAAGGGTTGGATACAACATTCTTCTGCCCTATAGCGTTTTTCTCCGAAGCCATTGACCCTGATAACTTCCTGCCCTCATTCTCTCTAGCATGACCAGACGTGAGTGAAAAATACTTTGCATCCTTACCCTAGTGAAGTTCAACTTCAGGGACCCACTCTCCGAGATAAACAATGGAAAGGAGTAGTCGGGGGATTCTCTAGAATGGGGTTTCTGACGGGGATGGTGATGGGGGAATGCGGCGTGAACCAAAGAGGGCTTACAAGGTGGGGGTTGCTAAGGGTAGCCCTGGATTTATGGGCTGAAAGCAGGTTCAAAATGGGACGAGCAAAATGGGATGGTGGTGATAAGCCGATGAAAATCGGAAACAAAAACAGGAAACTCTTTGGTCTCTGAGTGCTTAGAAAACATTTCCCTTAGGAGCTCTCCCCAGATTCAGACGCAAGGCAGAATTAATGGATTGCACTGACCCCCATCTCCACGTTACCATTGACCTTTGGCCGTTAAAAGGGAGCAATTAACGAGAGATAAGTTTCTGAATTATTAACGGACGGGAATCTACTCTTAGTCTAAGAGAGTATCGCTGCTGTTTTTCTGTTTTTATATGCAAATCGGAGTACCAACTTGGACCAGGCTGCGAGGATTGACGGATGTTATGCACACATTTAGGGACCTATAGGAAATAATTTTATCGTAAAGGCTTCGCTCGAGTTGAATCCTGTGCACAAATATTCATGCTAGATAAAGATATGATTTTGTAACCGTGATGTGTTATCGTCAGCTAATTTTCGACTCCCGAGCAGTATTTATATTAAAATATACCATTGATTTCTAAAACTCTCCATAAAATGAATTCTTCTTCTGAAGGTATCTCTTCAAAACTATTAAGACCGAAACATATACTGATAACTGAAAATTTTTTGGTAGGCTATAGCATTCTTAAGCCTATATTTTATTCCACGGTGTACCTCTGCCCTTATATCGTGTTTTTAATGAATTTGATTATCTTCCGACTCTTTTGCCTTAAGTATACCTCCTCAATGTTTTTAACTGATCATCTGTCCAACATATTCTCTTTCAAGCTGTTTATATCGGTAACTGAATTCCAGGTCTAATATAACGAAAGAAATTTATTTGACAACGAAAGAGATATTTCCAACGACATTCATCAGCCATCGAGGGTGATGCTCCCTTTTCTTCTCTCACCCGCGGTACACCGCCATGTTTAGCTACCTAAATCCTTAATTAGAATTTAAAAGTCGTTAACGTTGAGAAACATCCTAAGAAATGTTCTTATCCTGGCTATTACTAACGCCCGATACTTCCATGAAAACCTCACTCTTCTTCGATATTCTTTTCCGGTCGCCTCCAAACCCTGGGTTATATTTTTTTTTATTTCAGAGGAAGTCAATTCTCTCAAAATTGTTTCAAGTGGTATTCATATTATAATGCATCGGGCATTTTTAAGCACATGACCTTTTGATGAAACCAACGTCAAATACGCATTTATTCTAATGGGATTTTGATCATTCCTGCCATAGAAGCTATTTTAGTATTTCAAAAATAAATAAAAAATTAAATACTCTTATAGAAAAAAGTTGTCTTCTCCCCTCTCAGTGCCCATGGCCATCGGCGAAACTTTAGGAAATATAAGTTTCCCCACCTGTCTTCAATTAGCAGTTCTCATTGGATCAATAATTGTTAAGAGTGTTTATCCTAATTCTTCAAGGCAGTGATCCATAAAAATAGATTCATCAAACTTTATTAATAAATGGCGAAGAATCTGATTCAAATGTATCATATCATTTTCTCAATTCACAACGAAAACCATGAGTCAAATGTAGTATCAGCCACTTTTAATAGGATGAAGTAGCTGAAGCGGCTATTAGCAGTGCGTACACATATTTGACGTTTGTTCTGCGTGGAAGACTCGATGAAATTTTGTAGACAACAAATTAATCGACGATGGAAAATGCTTTTGTGATGTGACACATTTATCCTAGTCCTGTGTGTTCAATTAAAGAAACTCACTAATATTCACAACACCGGCCTAAATTTTCCAATCAAGGCATTAAGTCTTTTATCAGTACAGGTGTCATCATGTGGGTTGACCTACCTGACAATATTACCTAATGAGCAGTTGGGAATACATCATCGCATGTCGGCTGGTCCTCAACTGGCGAGAATAGATGATGGAAGAGGTTTCAATTCGATTTTTTAACTCAAATGTAGAAAAAAAAATTTTACCGCCATTATTCTTAGAGCCTTTGACACCACCAAAAGTCACATAACCGTGTCTTTTAGTCTCCAATATCATATACGCCATGCGTTTTCACATCCCCTGGTGGCATAACTTAGCATTCTTCGCACGGGCAGGGAATTTCGCGACACAGCCAGCCTTTTGGAGAAGAGACTTCTTAATCAAGTTTCAATTCGCAATCAAAGGGAAGGGTTGATGAATCAATTATTGTGCCCTCTATTGAACACATGTAATCCGTAAAATGCGATTATTATCCATACAAGTATCATTGCGAGATTTCAATTTCCCCTGGGGTGGTGCCAGAATATGAATCTGCAAATGGGGCATCCACCTCTCCCTAAAAACCGATATAAAGTGAATGTCGTATTAATATGCAGGCTGATGAATTTTTTGAAGGACATTATTTTGTCTTTTCGTTTCTGAATGAACATTTAACTAAGTCGGAACTTGAGAGTATTACCTAATTACCTCTCTGTAAATGCAAAGGCTAATCAGTGCTGATGGAACTAATTTGCCATGGAAATAGTTTGATAATCATCTTCTTGCAATAAAAGAAATATAAGGCTGGTATCAATAGACCTACCTGACAATATTACCTAATGATCAGTTGAAGAGACATTGTCGCATGTCGGCTGGTCCTCAACTTGCGAGAAGAGATGATGGAAGAGGTTTCACTTCAATGTGTATTTTCTGGTTTAATTTCATTTTCATTGATTAAAAATAAATAAATGCTGGGTATCGATTTCGTTTTGTCGAAGAAACTTATGCATTGTGCTTGCAAAACAAGGTCGTTGTCGAAGTTACCTCGAGGGGCAAGTTCCTAATGTACCGTCAGTGCCATCGCTTGGTCAGAAAAATTGTTTTATGCCGCAAGTATTTTGATGACAGCCTTCACGACCGATTTTTTGGAGCGCGGTTCTTGTTAGAAGGATGATGAGTGGAAAATTGAACTTCTTGCGCATCAACGACTTCGTATTCAACTTCCGCCAACTGCTGTATAATGCGGAAGAGCAGGAAATATCCCTGGATTTGAGATCAGAATGGAAAAGGAGTTGTTTGAGGGCTCGTCTTTAGAGTGGTGGAAGCATTCTGATAGCAGCGCAGTCACTGCCCAAGATGGGGTTTCCGGAAGAAGGGCTCGAAGAGATAAGGGTCTTTTGAAGTGAGGGTGAGTGAAGGCATATGGCTTCTCCTGCCTCGAAAACCTACAATGCTGGATCCAGAAAAGATGGCAAAAAGGAAAATTCGAAGGGGACCTTAAATCTCAAGCCTATTCACTCACTCGATGCTGCTCATTCTTCATCTGAAAGTAGACTCAAAATAAACTTCAGTCATCCCATTTTCACCATTTTTAGCTGTACACGAGACTATCCTTAGAATTTGGCTCATGACCCTATATCAGGTCAGGTACTATAACTACTTCCTTCATCTCTCAATATTATGCTTTTTTTATATTTTTAGTGGACATCATCGGCCGAGGGCATGTAGTCTCTATTTTTTTGGTTTAAATGGGACTGAGACGAAAGAGTGTATTGCTAAAACTATTGTAAACTAATTGGTTCCAAGCAGTGCAATAATGATCAGAAAAATACGCGAAAAGGTAATTTTTATATTTTTTTAATTGCATCTGCGTGTGAATCCTAAATGCTCGCCAAATCAGGTATGCATAGATTTTGTTATTAAATTCAACGTCACTTTACACTTAATATTTCATTGATTAATGTATCCCTCAATATACGGGTTTTATGCTAAAGCAACATTGGTGAATATTGATTGTTTTTTTTCAATAATGATCATATATATTTTATTGGTCCCCATGCAGGTCATAGGACATAGGTCGTAGTTCTGAAATAGAGAAATCTCTGTTCTACGCAAATGATTTAAATTTTTATATTTATATACTGAGACCTCGCTAAATTCCTTTTCCGACGTAACTGTATCACTCAAACGTAAATAAAATATTAGTGGGATATGAGTCGCGCTTTTGAATGAATTTCAGAATAGTACTAAGAACCTTGCTAGGACGATAAATTTTGTCATTTTTAAGTCCTCTCACAACACATGAAAAGGATTTCGGGGAGAGAGAAAATGCGTCTAATCCCGAGTCTCCCTATTCTGATGCACCTTTCCTTGCGCGGGGGACGCTAAGATAACTTCCCGGATCCTTCCGCCTCCTCTTTCGCGGACACAACCAGGGTGCTCACAGCTTACGCACGGAACGGTCGCCGTACTCGGATTTGCAACGATGCGTACACTCAGTTGAGGGCACGGAGTGCAAGCTGTCCATGGGGCTGTCAGATCCCCATCCTCCAACATTACTCCCCTTGGTCCTGTTATGATCCGTCCCCTTTTCTCTAATCTCCAGAAAACACTCACTCTTCAGACCAGCCCCTAAACCCTCCCACGTTGGGAGGAGAGTTGGGAAATATATGGAATACGAACAGAGGAAGAAGACCCTGCATGGACGACGATAACCCACATACATCCTCACTTCTATTCAATCCGCCCTCAGGCCTCCAGTGTTATCCAGGCTCAGCATACTAGAATGGAATCTTGTGTTCGAGTGGACCAATCCGAGATCTGGCCCTTTAATTTCTCTCTATCATGCAACGTTCCATACCTACCATCTGGCTCCTATCACCTCTCACATCCAGTTCACATAATGGAGATGAGTAGTATAAGAAAATTTACGATTTTTGATCGACGACTTCTGTACCATCTGCGGTCATGATATTTGCAGCATGGTTATGAGGCAGTTAATTTACATTTTTAAATGTGAGGAAAGCTTATCCCCCGTCGTGGCAGCCGCGAAAAATTTGTGCTTCATATACTCTCTCCATGGTTCCTTTAAGTCAAATTTAACTTAAAACCATGGTTATATGCTACAGTATATGTAAATTTGTCAATAGTTACACGGTATAAACATACAGCAATATAAAATGAGGGTATATTATTACATAATTGAAGAATTTTATGAGTCCAAAGTCTTCTGCACCGTGTTACAAAACAAAAGAGAGTGCATTATTCATCGGGCTTCAAACATCTTTGCACAACGCATATTCTCTTTAGTTCATTAAATTGATAACTTATTTCTTTCACAAGAGTTTTCACAATCATTTTCCTCTCTCAGTGATCTATTTTTTTAAATTTACACCAAACATGTGTAAAAAGATTTTCAGTGACGTTTTTCCTTGATGTTTTTGCCTAAATTAGAGCGTTTGGCCACCAATTGTTTGTTTGGTCGATTTCTTGTCTTATCAGTACTATACTAGCTCCACTTTTCGTTCGAAAACGTTCAAAACTCTCCCTAAAATGGGTTAACAATTGTTTTTAATTATTAAAGTATTTTTCTGAATTATGTATGAATGCGAAAGATGATGTTGTGTGACTTTTCTGGTTTCCATATTCGAAAAGAAAACTGGTACATTTCCACATTTTTTTCTTCACCACCGACTATAGTTGCAGCACATTATGAGCTGACATGTGCTAAAACCATGGTCTATGGCGGAAAATAGAAGTCTGGAAACTGTACCTATGCTTCTTTACGAATATAAAAATCCATAGGTTCCACAAAGTTAGTGCCGATACGCTCCATTACACTTTCTGGCTTCTTTAGCCTTCAGCCGTTGGCAAGAACAAGTATCAAAGTTCTCCATCCTTCTATGTACACTCTTGTTCAGAAGAAATTGATCGGCTCTATGTGGTGCTGGGGGGATCGTGATAGCGCAGGAGAGCAAAGGATAATGATTTAGATCAGTTAGAATAGGAAAAAGTTGCTGGGGTTGGAAGAGAAATTATGAAGAGGTTGAGAAGGAGGTCTTTCAGCACTGCCCACCTTGTCACTGGAATCCTTGTTCTCCCGCCAAACTGTTCTCAGTCCCGCTTTTCAATGCCTAATGAGTTAGCAAGGGAAACTCAAGTTGTGGTAAAGGGAAACAAAGCAGATACATATCAGAGGAATTTAAAGGAGAGTGACATAGAGATGCCGATGAGTCCATGGAATCCGATAATAGTGCCTCTCGAAGTCCACTTGAAAGTTTCCTCCTTACTGACCTCGAGATAAAAGATAAAGAAAAGGTTTTGGATCTTCTATTTTCCCTCTCGCATTCATATCATCTCCCACTCTTCCTTCTTGTCCCTTTATTCATTGGTCGTTCAATCCAAAGATTAGTTGACTGAAGCCCTCTACCCTTTCCTATCTAATGCTAGTTCCTTTACCTCGAGGTATCTCTCCCTATCGACTTACCTCTTTATTTGGTCCATGAACTTATTCCTGGGTCTACTTCTGAGAAATTCCCCCTCCATTTTACCTTCGATTATGTTCTTCACAAATCCATTATGTCTCAGGGTGTGTCCAATCCATCATATGCATCTATGGTGTTCCATACGGTGTTTTCGTGTTTTACTCTTCTGTAAACTTCATCATTTCTTATTTCGTCCGTCCATTTTATTTTTAGCATTCTCCTCCAGCACCAGGTCCCAAAGGCTTCTTGTACTTTCGGGTGAGCTTTTTAATGGTCCATGATTCCAATCCATAGTGTGCCACGCTCCTCCGAATGTTTTTACATACTGCTTCCTGGTTTGTAGTTCCGATCTTCTTTGAACACAGCAGTTGTCTCTTTCTCATGACCACCTTTCCAGTTTGGGCTATTCTCCCCTTGATGTTCGTTGTACTTCTTCCGTCGCACGTGAAGGAACTTCAGAGATAGGTGAAGGAATCTACTAGCTATAATTTTTCTCCTCTCAGAGTGACTTCTACATTCAGCTTCTACCTTCCGCATACTAGGATTTTAGTCTTCTTGCCCCTATTCTATCTTAAATTCTGTCTGTCATTTTCTCCTCCGCCCTCTCCTCCTCGGTCTCTCTATCTCCTGTCATCACTACCCTTTCCTCATCTTAAGATCTGTTCCATCTTTACATTCTCGGCCTTTACGTATTCTTCCATCACCACGTTAAAATCCCAAAAGAGACGTTATTCCTGAATACAGCATGAAAATGAAAAAAAAATCCATTTCCTTCTCCATCTTCTTCTGCTTCTCATCTAATCTCTCTCAAGTTGTCCATTTTCCTCTCATCCTCATATTATCTCCGGCAAAAATTTCCCACATAAGCACCCCACTCAATTACTTAGCTACTTGACTGCAGTCACATTCCGTTTAGTACAATTAACAATCCAATACTTCCCGGAAAAGAGGTCCCTATCGAACCATAGTGGTCGACTCTAGTACTACAATATATCGGAAAAAGTTACCCCTCTGAGGTTACATGGGAATTTGCTACGTACATAGGTGCTGTTTACGTAAAAGAATGATTATTTATGGTGTGGAACTAATCATGGAATCCCTTACCAAGCGTTACAAGAGCAGACATTTGTCACCAAAGTGTAATTGAACTGTAGTTGTATTCCTTCGGATGATTTTGTAGCTCGTATAACATACTGAACGTTTCATTTTCAAGCATTCTTTACACATCTAAAATAAATTTTGAGTGCAGTGTAAGTGATGTTCTCAATTAAAATTAAGTCAGGTTTAATTTGGAAAGCATAGCATGGGCAGATATTATTTCATATTTTTACTCAATATTTGGTGCAAAACAACGCTATTTTATTTATAATTACATAAACTCTGATTTAGATGATTGATATTCATGGCTCTTGACTTATATGGATGATGGATATTAAATATTTATTAGTGCTTTTATTAGGTATATGTTGTTTTTATTACATTGGCCATATCAGTTTATGAACTATGAATAAAAATAAAAACAAGACTTATCACCCCAACTGAAGAAATAGGTGAAGATAAATATTTTTTGCTAACAACGCCAATAGGAGCGTTCCATTTCTCGTGTGTAATATCCAATATTTTAATTTGCAAAACCTTTAACTTTGGCCCATAAGAACTATATCCGCGTAGTAAACCAAAGGATTTTTATTGCAAATAATAATGCTCTATTAACCGTTCATGATTCTGTGCGTATTTTAGAGAGTTTTAGTGTATTTGGTACTTGCAATGGCGTGGCTTTCTTAAAAATGCATTTTACACTATTACAACTGACCTGAGTACAGGGCCCTTCTATATTTTTTTGTAAATTTGCCATCTTGAATTCCGGAGAATTTAACTTTAAATTAGTAAGCTGTCATATAAATGGAGATAGAATAATGTAGCCAAAGAGAATAACTCCTAAAATTCGATCCGCGCACCACTGACTACGTCTCTTGCACGGGTAAGGCTGCAGTGCGTAGTTACTGACGGGTGTAGAACAACGCATTTTTCTAAATTCCTGTGACCGTGTGCCGGGTAAAATTTTCAATCCGAGCACGATAATTACAAAATTTATATCCTGATGCGATGAATCGATGCTGCAGGCATAAAAAAATGCCTATGGAATATTTTGTCACAGATTATTCCAAACGTTGCTCAGCTTAGTGTGATTGCATATAAAAAAACATCTGTGCTTGACGTACGGTTGTGGGAAAAAAATACTTTTAGACTTATCAGAGTAGGTGACGAGCAAAGAGTCTTATTGTGAATTTTTAGCTCATGCCGTTTCCATTATTTTAGCGAATGCATTTCCCCAAACCACTAATACTTTCCTTGAGATAAACCATCTCAACTCTAGGAATCAATTGCATTGCTGTTTCAGACATTTAAAAGCCGTATTTTGATATTATTGGATTAATAAAATGCTCCTCGTTGTTTCGGAGCTGAAGAATGTTAATCTATTTTGTTTTCACTGGGGAGACACTCTAAAATGACTGAAATGCCTTTAATTTTCTGGATTTAAAAAAATCTGTTTGTTATGACTAAACTAATTTTACTTTTCATGCTAATTATTGAAAAAATTTTAAAAAATGGGTACTGAAGCCACCCGTTGGTTTAATAACAATTTCAGCCTGCTGATTTGACCAGAAAATTAGTGTTCATTCCTCAGAACTTAAGAAAAGGTCTCTCAAGTGATCACAATTTTAGTTTGTGAATGCCTTGATATCAGAATGGAATGCAACGCGTTTATATCAGAATTTCAGTAATTTTTTCCTCCTATAATAATTATCGTAATGTCAATCCCAATCCCATTATAATTATTTTCAATTCATAGTATCTCTCAATGCGAATCAGTTTTGTAACTAGTGGCAGGGTCGTATGTTAATAATTAGCAGAGGCATTTGCGGAAAGCTGTTTATCATTCAAGTTTAGTGAATTAGAACGTTATTATTAATTTGCATTTGAATTTCGAGTCACAGGCGATGTCAATTTCAATTCATTGACGAGTTGATGAGCTGTAATATTGCTTGTAATTTACGGCGTCCAATTACGATTTTAACCTTGCCTCTCATTCCCTATATTTGTGATATTGGCCAAATAAGAAATGCATTGAAGTGATATGCGTCCGCTCCAATTGAGTCAATCACGCAGATATTACCTTTCAATCATAGCCGCTGAGCGCCCAACGTTCGCAAATAATCGGAGCAGGTCAAAGTGTCTTTCTGTATTTTAAATGGTTCACTTTCCGTCGTAGTTTACTGTTAGTAAATTAAAATCCGATTAATCTACAGTTTTATGAAAGATGTTAATGAAATATGAGACTGCCATTGGATAGTTCAGAATGGGATTTCCCGATATACCATTGTGATCTCATTGATTCGGTTACTTAAAATCATTTGCACCAAGGCATATCATTGTCAGTGTGTGTAGGTAATTCTTGATTTGTCAAGGATTATTTCAAATAACTGAAGTAAATTTCCAGGATGATAAACATCAAATTCCTTCGTATTTTTATCATTTTTCAAACATTAAGAGTTAATGTACTCAGTTTTATATTATATTTGGTTATTTTTTACAATTTCAGATTGATTAAACTGTAGAAAAATCCTTAGAATTTTATATAAGAGCGAATGCAAACGTTCAGACAATCTACGAAGTAAAACCAACAACTGTTTAGTTATCCATGTTGAAAGCTTTATGATTTGAAATTGTAATCATATCTAGAAAATTAGTTACCAACATTTATTCCCAACAGTATAAAGACAAAAATCTCTCAAAAGGTATTTCAAAAACAAGTAGCAAAAATATACATTAATTTCGGGCTTTATGGGCATCTCAGTGGCTCATCAAAGCATTCATTCGTATGCTGAAATTTTTAGCTCACCGAACTATGTCAAACTTCCCAAATAGTGCGGCCTTAATAACATTTACTTCAATTTTCAATTTCCTCACGCACAGTGGCCCCAATCCAATAGAGATTTGAAATGGCGTAGCACATTGAAATGAAAATCGTACCTTGCCATGCAAGAGTTTCCTTTTTTAAGGATTACCTTTAAGCAGAGATGTGACAGCACTAAGTGAAAAAATATGAGAGCTATGTTTGAGGTGAGATCTTTTTCCAAAGAGAAGAGCAAACGCATGGAGTGTGACATGATGGAGAGTGAACGGTGGGTAAATTTCTTAGACTCGCAGGTGGGGCAGTATGAGTGGTAAGAGCAAAAATATGATGCTTACATTAGTGATTCGCCCTGGACACCAATGTATCTAAACGCTAGATATTTCAAGTTTCTTTCTCAAATAAAGGGACGGCAGCCACCAGGGTGATGCTGGCCGAGGAGTGATTTTTCATTTTTTCCTAGTGACCCAAATTCAATTTACGATATACAAAGTTACGGAAGCTTTCAGAATTTAATGGAGGTAAATGTGACGGCAGAGAATGAAGTGACAACATTTTTCTATATGCACCTTTAACATAATTATACACCCAACCGCTCCACTGTATATTTCAAGAAAAAATTAAGTGCGTCATTTTTAATGCTCATTTCTTATTTCAGCTTAAAGACCGACACATTTCCTAATTATCTGATCGCTCGCGTAAGATTTTAACCTCATAGTACTACATTTATATTAATTTGTGAAGCAACTTTTACTTTGAGATACGAGAGACGGTGGGTCATAAACTGCGAAATGAACTCAAAAATATGTCAAAAAATACTAAAACTTTATCTCGCCGAGTGGGGGGAAAATAGTTTTCATTTAAACTCATTTAACGAGTATAAATTTCAATATGATTTTGGAAAAGAGAAATGCCAGTGACTAGAGAGAAATTGGCTTAGAAACGGACATCTAATGTCTATGAAATATCTCCATTGAACTTTTGGGATAAATATCGTGGTATTAAGTAATCTCAGTTTTGATTGGTATGCGTCGACCCGCAGGAGTAGGCCAACTGGACCCCCAAGGAGAAGGCTAATGTCAGCTGTTGCGGTTTGGCTTGGTTGAACTAATCCTCTGGGCGAGAAACTCGCTATGCTCATACACCAAGGCTTTAGTCTCCATGGGTACATTCTCTTGTGCGCTCCAAAGACCAATATCATTCCCCGCTGAGTGCTACTCAAACTGTAGAAACCTATTTAAGCCATAACATTTCACTCCGCATCTAACTGAGAGCCAAACTACGCAAATACACAAAGACGATTAAATTTATAGTTACGGTCTAAATGGAAAATGATGGGAGGGAAATATTCAATTTACAACGTCAGGACGGCTCTTTAGACAGAAAGGAGTTTTAACGTGCTCTAACCCCGATGCTATTTATGGCTACACATCTCGGCAGATTTCTCATTAAAAAGGCATTGAAGTATTAACAAAAAAATGTGGAAATTAATACCAAAGCTTATGGTAGATATTATTCAGAGGTTGAATTGATTTTTTGGACTTATTTATTCAGGCGTTTTATGAAAAGGTTATAAAACAACTAACGAAGCTCCCTCAAGAAAGGTTGTCATAAAAGATGGTTCTGGCGAAGTTTTCCAGTTTGACTGCGTCTCGCGCATTTTAGCATGGTGAAGACGCTCGCTGCAACGCAAGTGAAACGCTTGGCCTAAAATCCTCGAGACCAAGTCAAACTCGAAAACTTTGCCAATACCTATCAACAGCTGTGAAACAGCCTACACTCCAGAACTGAAGAAGATTATTTTAATAACTCAGCAAATACTCAATCACTTACACAAAATCTTACAGTATTAGAGTTATCCAACTACAAGTGAAAGTATGGATAGCTATGTGGTGGTTTCTTTCATAGAAAATGTCAATAAAGATGGCTTGTTAAAGATTTCCAAGTTAATTTTCTGGCATACGTTTTAACTTTCTTCATATGGTCTTCATTCAAATATTAAAGAGTAATTAAATATAATATTAAATAGCTCCAGTAATAGCTAAATAATGTTAGACAACTCCAATCTACGTTTCAACAAGTTTTTCTTTCATATTCTTTCCATTGCTCTCACGCCTTGAAAAATAACGGTTTCTTCCTTTCCGTTGTTACGCAAAACTATCATCCATAGAAAGCAAGTCTTTTAAATTTAATATATATTCATTGCTAAAAAAATTTTCATTTGTGCCAAGCCTCGGGCCATGAAAATTACATTTTAATTTCGTTTCACCAGTGAAAAAAAATGATGACTGATTATTTTAACTTCGACAAAAATTGACTCACTTTGACGTAATAGATGAAGAAAAGAATCTCCCTATTTAATGACCCACTAGTTATGAGGTCATTCCCCTCCTTCTCTGGATTTTCCTATCCTTATTACATTTCCCCCTGCCTGTTTATATATTCCCTCGTTTTTTTCCTGCATCCAAGCAATATCCGAGCAACCGAACTTCTCTAAAACTTGACGAGTCCACTTAAGGACAAGCACGACACCCCCGTCAGTCATTTTTCACACCCCATATCCGACCAGTCAACTACCTCACGAAAGACCAAAAAAGTTCCCTATTTATATATCTCTTCTACCCTAGGGCCTCAATTTGCAAAGAATGAGAAAGCAGCAGCAAAAAAATTAGATGCTCTTCCCCCCTGTCTATATGCCCACTCTTCACCAGGCCATCTTTTTCCGTTCTTCACTGCTTCTATTTGACACTATATATATTTTCCCATCCCTTATCGGCTCCTTCACATTTATACTACGCCACTGAATTACCCTCCATATTTTCTTGCCCACTTCCCAATCCTTTCGCTTTATCTCGTCTGTTCCTGGGTCAACCATGTCTTCCAACCTCAGCTATCCTCTAAAACTCGAGGAGCCCATTCTAGGGCGAACACAAGGTCCTCCACAGCCATTTTCGATACCCCACTCGACAAGGCAACGACCCAGCATGTGGTCGTCTCGCTCCTCGCCCTACATTCTCTCACATAATGACTCCATACGCACGAGATACGGGAACCGCGACTGCGACAAAGTCATATACTGGAGAGGGCGTCAATTCACCAGCCGCGAACATGTCATTTCGAACCGGATAGACCGACCCGAAAGGCGAGTCTCAATATTGACTCTCGCAGCGAGACCGAGACTGGAATACTTATATCACAGCGAGAGATGAAGGAAAAAGAGACGACGGGAATGTGACTATACGGATGGAGTGGGTATTTTTAAAGGGGAAAAGAGAGATGGAAGAAGGAATAGGGCCGTAAACCCTTGTGGAAGCTGTAGGGGTAGCATTGGGGAAAAGGGCGATTCTGAATTCTCCGACTTATTTATGCCGCTTGCAAAGGAAGGAAAGAAGGCGAGTCGTCTTTTTATCATATTCTCCATATGTAAGGAAACTACGTGTCATCTCGACCACCTAACTTCGACTGCATGTGGCTTAATCTATTATTAACCTACAAAGATGATACATTTTCCTGACTAACTAGCTAGTCCAAATGTTTTTGGTACGTTAGAATTTCACCATTGTTAATAAGCAGAGAATTAAAAAGTATTTTCATATATAACTAGCCGAAAGTACCCGTTGAAGTACAACGGGTGCGAAAAACATTGAGCTTATTATATAATAAAACAACAAAGTCTGAAGAGTACTGACAGAATGGTCATTTAAGGTGTTAGTAACCTATCTTGTAAGTTGTGTTCGTTGTAGTAGACACGCTGAACGTTTTTCAGGTGCATGGGGAGATGAGTGTCTTTTGGTCGTCTTTCATTAACGGGGAGCCCAAAAGTGGGCCACGCAGACTTATTACTAATTAAATAACCCCCAGGTTGATAGATGGTCACCTCGTCCCTCCGGTTCTCTTGAGCCGTCTTCTGAGTGAATTGACAGCTTGATCGCTTCCCTCGTGTTCATAAACATATTTGAATTCAATGACTTAATTGAGTTGCGCTATTCACCGTTGATATGTGCGTTGAGTATCTTAGTCAGAATCTGAGAGTAGCGTACAATCCAGCGGTTGATAACGTCAAAAGGAGATTTTGCAGTAGCAGCCATGTTTATTTGACCTATAAATCCTCCGTCACCCGGACTGCGCCTTTGGCGTGAAGAGTAGCCATAATCATTGGTTTCGGGCACTAAATCAAAAATCTATGGCTATTTATAGTGCAGTTGCTGATTTTCATGCCTGAATGTCGTTCATTGAGCAGAATTTCCCGTTCTTCTTTCGGGTAAGAAGCATATGGTGACGTCATTATAATTTCCGCCATCTTAAAACAAATTGAAGTCTTAAAACCGATGGGTCTATATTTTTACCAGATTTATAGGTGATTTATTTTATCTCAACCCGTCCGTTGGTTGGGTTCAGATGAAATTTGTGCGGTTCTTTGCGTAACCCGAGAAACACCACGAGGAGGTGACCGACTTAGATTCCCATTTTTGCTGATACGTCCTTTTTTTATATTTCTGTTTATTATTTTTAAAATTTTATTTTTCATATAATGTATATAAACACTGATCATCATTCAAGCATCTGTATCAACTCATAAGAAAATCGACTCATACACTATATCTACAGCTTTTCCCTCAGGAGTGTAGATAAAAAGGTTGTTGCCGCTCGAATCGCGGGAGCAAGCCACGTAAAGTTGCCCATGCGTGAATTAGTCCCAAGGGCCCCATGATAGATAGCTTAGTGGGGTAGGTAATCGATAATTTTAATGCATATTTACAACAAGTATACTCTTCAATGTTTATTCTCAAAGTATCTCTCAAAGGGTCTCTACATGTATATGAGAGAACACTTACATAGTAAACGATGCACATAAAGGAGTTAAATAGACTGCACACGCAATTAAATGTGCATGATACTTAAATTCAGCGAATAGTAATGGTAATAATGCCTCTGTTGTTAAATTTGTTCTGTGGGAGAAATTTGCGGTTGCAACACAAGCCCGACAGATCGGCTGCTCGTTAGTAGTATTTCAGCAAAGGAAGCAATAATAACGGGAGAGGTAGAAAATAAAGCAAAAAAGATCCATATGAAATTGCATTCGACAAGAAACATACCTGGCGAGAGCGGGTTGGATGGAGACTGTTTCCGATCTCTGTTAATTTCCGAGCAAAAGTAAGATCATCCACTCTCGCCTTGCCCCCTACACACCGAAGTGAGCGCTGCATATTTGCTGTTCTTGTTAGCGTTTGAGTAGCGAAACGCTTGCAAGGGGCCAGGCCAGTTTATTTTACGTGAGAACAGGTAGAATTGCACAGTGTGGCTTCTGGCTAATTGGCACGTGAATTTTGCATTGAGTATTTATCTTATCATAGCATCCAATGAATGCAGTGAGCTTAGTTGTATTTATCCTACCTAGTATATGAACGAAAAATTTTTGCTGCGCCAATCTCGCAGCACTTAGGCCTGCAACAATCACCGTGGTTAGTTAGATATATCGGTTTTAGCGGTGGCTGCGCTATAATTACAAGGTTTTCTACATCTGTTCCTTGAGGAGCAGTTATGTCAAGGTATTTACTGATAGGCGATCCAAGAGCTGATCTCAAACTCGTTATATTGGCGTTTCAATTTAATAAACCCATTATATTCAAGTTAAAATGGCCACCTATGTAATGGAGTGTTATTATGTATCAACTGTTTGCATTATGTTAAGGGCATGCAGGTTATTTTCTTAACGGGTATATTTCTTGCATTAAATTTAATATAGCGGGAACATTTGAATACTTGATAAACGTTTTAGATGTCTACAAGGTAGTTTGAGCAGGATATTTAGCTAGTCATAATAGAGACCATATTCGAGTTTTACGCGTTGATTTCAGGAGTTGTATGAAGAATGAAGTAAATACTTTAATATATGTGGTGCAATATAACTTTTATATGACCTGCATTTTAAGTGGTTGAGTAAATATACCCGTATAAGTCTTTAACGTGACTCATTTTTTTCGCCGGTTATGTTTGAAAATCTTTCACAGCGTAAGGCTATTATTCGATTCTTAAAAAAAATTCCTGCGGTAAGTATATGATTTATTTTTGGAAGAAGTTGAGGAAGCACACAAACGACACAATTAAATTTCTAAAGAGTCAGTAGTTCCTCATGTTTGAAATTAATTCTCAGTGGAATGCATACGCGTACCATTTCCCGTAGAAAACGGCTGATACTCGATATGAAATAATTCCTCAAAGAGAAATTCATCTGTTATGAGCGAAACTCGAAGCCAAATATAATAAATTTACAAAAATTTTCTGCGAAAAGAACCAAATTCCCAAAATTAAAAAGGTAATACAAATTGGGTGTTCTTTACTATTTTATTTTAATATTAAACATTAGGTAAAAATGAAACAATACATTTTTTCTATAAGAAATTCCAATGAAGGAAGTAGGGTAATCTTAAAATATATTTCAACTAAATGTATAATATCTATGAACCAGTGGCGTGCCTTGATACCACAATGTGGGTATACTGAGGTCATATTTTCCATGGATGCACGCAACCCGCTCATCGAACACCGAAATTTTGCTGGTTTTAGGAACTGCATAGAAGTTTGTTTTACAGATAAATCAGGGAAAATTTTCTATTTTAAAAATCAGTAAGTCATTTATTAATTTAAACATACTATGCATTGATGTCACTTGTTTGTTAACTCAATGCGTCTTTCTTGCTCACAGAATTTTGTTATTACATTTCCATAAAAGTTGTCCTTGCTCTTTAAAACAATCAGTAAAGACTTTTCTAAGGACAGTAAGCTGAGGTTTGATAGGCTGTTCTGAATCTGTGTAGCTCTTTGAAATGATTTAATTCTCTTCAAAGCAGAAAAAGAACGTTCCACTGATGCTGTCGTACTTGGAATACTATATATTAAAATTGCTAACTTGAAAATTTCTGGCATTTCTTGGTGAATCTTTGCGCCAACCATACACTAAACTAATTCGTAAGACTGCATTTGCAAAAATTCTTCGGAGGAATAAAATACAACCAACTCATTTTTCAAACGGAGAAAATCAAAATACTTACCATAATTTTCCTCTAGGCAATGAAAAAATGCTAAGGGAAACGTTACCTTGTAGTCACTGTATTGTTTATTGTCTAGAAGGGACATGAATGAGAGTCTTGGTAAAGACTCAAAACGGTTATCTAGCCGATGTAGAATACTGTCATAAACTTCACAACATAGCTGTCTGTAGGTCTATTCTGGTGAAATAGAAAAGCGTTTCTTTTTCGCATCAGGTTTTGAACTACATAAAAGGTCAATTTCCTTCCAAAGTTGGTCAAAATCATTTCTCTTTCCGGCCAAAGTCCTTTTTGTTTCTGAAACCTTCTTATCGCAGTACAATATGTCGAAACCTTTTGTTTGGAGAATATTGAACAACATCAGTGTGGCAGAAAATTGAAGCAAATAGCTTGAGAAGGAATTTGGTGTTAGAATATTGAATATAATAAAGAAATCCCCGACCTTTATTAAGACTATTATGATCCCAATGTGCCATATCATCAAACATATTAGAAAAAACACAAGAAATTCTGCATGGTGTTCTTTCAGGGTATGAACCAAATAAGACGAATAATTCCATCTCGTTTACGCCCATTTTGGTATTTTCTTGTTTATAAATTCAGATAACGCAGGAGTTCGCTTAGTTGACTTGGAAAAAAATCTAATTAATCCATTTAAAGCCACAAGGAAGTCACGACAATCACTTATATTTTGGGTTTACTGAGCCAGAACAAGGTTTAGTTTGTGGAAATAGCAGTGCACAATCAATGCCAATAATCCAGGCCAAAGAAAATCCTTTGACTCACTTTCCCGTGCGAATACTCACTTTACTAGATATGAATAACCACTGAGATAAGTCAAAAACTCGAACAATCGAAACCCGTTACGTGTTCGAAGTACAACAGAAGAAAATACTTCGACATTTTGCCCATTTTAATTTAAAAGAGAAAGGCTGGAGGCTAATATAAGAGACCTTTGTAAGAAAGGGATATTAATATAATTTTTTTTCCATGAAAGGCAAAGTGAAATATTATTAAATGAGAGCTGTCGATAAAATCCTTAAACATCTTTGAAATATATTATATCTCCATTGACTTAATCTAAACGCCCATTTTTTATGTTCGTAGAGAGCTATACATGTGCGAGTAAAATAAATGATGCTATTTTTATACAAATAAACCATCAATTTGAAAGAATCAACCATTTTCATAGAAAACGATTAAATTGTGATTATTCAGCGAGGATAGTGAAAAGATATAGTTAACTTAGATTTGAAGAAACATTTGGCTGTTGGCTGTAAAATTTAGATATCTCAATTTCATTATCTGTGAAATTACTACCGCGATAAAAATAGAGGGATGGTGTTATTTTAAGAATTTAATTCTAGAAAGTGAGTGGATAAAAGTAAAAACATGGGTAGCGGAGAAGTACCAATGGAATAAAAGTTAAACAAATGCAAAAACTATAGCGGGAGAATATTCGCGATTCTCTGAAATTCTTCCCAGAATTTCTGGATTTATTTATAAATATGATGTGGCCTAAATTCGATTGTTTCTTGCACAAATTGAATTTTTTTTAACCATGCTTGAAATTTCACTTTGAGTTGACCTAAAGCAACGCCTTTCCAATTCAGTTTATCATTTGAAACTACTGAAGGAAATCCAATTCCCGTGAATCTCCATGCACCTAATGCATCAAAATATTGCAGCTGTATTCCATATTTCGGCGACAGTTGAATGACGTAGATGATATGAGGTAGAAGGCGGAAATGGCGAACGAGTCACGGGTGAGAGATATACTACTGTGGCGATCGTGAAATATGATGAGGAGGTTGACGTAAAGAAGTCACCACCATGGCGCCACTAGCTAGCGGACCATAAAAAGTGGCAATGTAATTCAGGCCAACGAAATCTTCATCCCCCCCTTTCATCTCCATCGTTCAAGGAACTTCTCAAGTCCGCTGCATTCCTCACTTCCATCGCCCTATCTCCCACTCCTCCGCCATCGCTTTTCATTCGTTGTCCTTCCTCTCTAAGAGTCAGCGTTTTTTCCTCATCCCTCCAGCCGTCGGGGCGAGGGTCTCCGTGCTTGGAATTCCATTAAACTCCTCGGAATCCTCCGATCGGGGTGAAAAACCTAACTAGCTCGAAAACCCGGGTTATTCTATCGATGTTGATTCTGGCATAGGACTTCAGCTCTTACATTTTGAAAGCGAATACTTATCACACGACGCCCAATTACGTAGGTAATAACACACATTACCTTTGCAGTCAGGATTACGCTCAATTAATATTTTATCAAATTAAGTGAAGTTAATAACTTCAGTTATATACTGTTGTCTTAACTTTTGGTGGAATTTTTTATCAGTAAGTTACTTGGCCAATGTATTAAATAATGAAAATTTTCGTTTTTTTTTCGAAAAAAATAAGCCTTGAGAAAATGTTCACCTAGACCAGGGTTTCCCAAACATCTCTGATGGAGCACTTTGAGGGTGTTTGAATTTTGATGGAGCAACTTGTGTAATTTGGAAGGTAGGTAATTACATATAATCGATATTTTTGCGGAGCAGAGTTTGAAAAACCCTCATTTAGATGACGATAAAATTTGGAACCATTCTGAAAGATGTCGCAGAATTTTCATAGTGTTTTCAATGGTGATATAGGCTGATTTTTTTTAAAGTTCCCCCTAATATTGTATGCTAGTCGCATGTTCGAACTAATTGATCACTCAGCAACATTAACGTTCTTGTTGATATGGTCTAACTCTATGTGAACCTTGCGAGTGTTTTTCAAAAACTCTTCTTCAGCCGTAACTTGTTAGGAAGTAACATTATTATCACTCTAATAAATATTTAATTGAACGAAAGCTTAGTCATTAGATAAATTAACCAGTAATAAAAATTTTTATAACGGTTAAAGCTAAATAATTTCTTTGGCTATTAAAATTCAAGACTTCAATTAAAACAAAAAACCAATAAAATGCTTGTCATTACTACTAACATTGAGACAATTGAGAAAAGTTCCCATTAATTCCTATTAATTCAAGTTCATTACCTCCAGCGCTGTTTCAAAATTACCAAATTTATAGATTCGATTCTTGGAAAGACCGATGAACAATGGATTAGGTTTCCCCGAGATTTCCACGTTCTCGTGTGCATCTTCATTATAGAATAACAGTTCCTTGAAGCTTACAATCAATTTAGTTTGGTTGCGAACTAATTTGCATGGACATATTTTTCAATCTATTTTCTACAATCTAGCAAAATATTTGGTCAGAATTTTAATCAAGAAACTGCTTTGGCTGAAACATTTCTGTCTTACCATCTTTTGTTCGCGATATATTCCGATCTTATACTTAATAAAGTGTATACTGGCGCAAAAGTTCTAAAGAAAGTAATCAAGTATAAAAAACATACCATGTATTGAAACATATAAAATATAATAGAGGCGTGGTAAGGAAATTATCTAAAGCGCAGCTACTCCTAAGAATAAATAATTAAATGATGCTTGTGAGTACCCTATGAAACCTCATTCATTTGTGAAAATCCGACGCGAGGCTTCCCGCGGAAAACGCTGTAAATTTTTTGAGGTTCTAAAAGGGATAATTATCTTATAAGTGACTAGCTTTAAACAGCTATGGATCACATCCAGACTTGAAAAATATAGGCTATCTGCTGACATCAGCCAAAGTTGTTCAAGACATGGCTGACACCACTGCAGGCATATTATTGTTACGGTTGGTTTATTTCAGCCGTTGTGCGCAGGCAGGGAGAGCTCTAACGATTTACGGGATGACTTACTGAGATTCATAAAAACATGTCACAAGCAACATGCTTATACTTCAGAAAATAAGAGAAAGCCTATCATTTTTGAAACGCTTGAAAATACATTTAATATTAGTTTAAGTTTAATTTTGTAAAATTATTACGATTTATAACAGAAAGTCTTAAAGCGTACCAATAGTTATTTCTTACTATGATAGAAAACCATGGCATTACATAAACCTATTCCCTAAATATGGAAAGATATTTGCTGGAAAGTATAAATAGTATATATTTACTAGCAAAATTCCATGAATTTGAATTTCATTTATTTATTTGGATCATTTGATCTTTCATCTCATAATATTAAAATAATAGATCCAGAAGTCATGATGCTCATTACACCTATGAACGTTTTAAGGAGTCTATGTACTCTTTCACGATCAATTAATAAAGCAAAACAAGCAAGATTACATATGAAATATTTCCGGCTCAGATAAGGAATCTTAACTATTAGCTTAATTAAATTCTGTTCCCTGAAAGATGGAGCATTTCTTTCGTTGCTTACTTTGCCTCGTGGAGGCTTTTAAAATTGATTCCGGCCTTATATAATATTAAATCAACAAAATTTAATTAAGACATGGCATTTTGATGAAATTAATGCATTGCTTTAAAATAAAATAAAAATTGAATTTTTTATTATACTTAGTGTATAAATAAGAGCGTAGATTTACCGTGGGCGGATTAAATGAATACCGGCTTGTCACACTTTATTTAAATCGTTTTTTTTTTAGATATTTTCATGTAATTTCAATTGAGATATGTCACATTTATAATCTTTGGTCAGTCTCACTTTATAAAATTATTATAAATATTTGCATTACTTGTACATTTTTAAAAATATTTATTATTAAGACAATACTATTTATATAAATACCCAAAGAGAAAGATTTGAGCGGAAATTAAAGTGATGGAAATAGAGTCTGTTCTCTTCATTAGTATGCGCACCCTACTCCCACGCTGGATCCTACGCTTACCCATGGCCAAACAGCCTTCTCTCTTTATCTCCACCCTAGGCTTCATCTGCAGTCCCTCCAAACCACCCGAACAACACACATTCCATTCTCCCCTTCAAGCCATACCCTGGTTTACCCTTCTCCTTCCTTTCACTCGTCTGCTCGGAGGGACCAAGGTCCTCCAACCCACCATGCATAAGATGTTCCTCCCATTTTGTCTCCTCACTTCATTTCTCTCCCGTCTACTTTCTCTAAATATCCTCCCCTTATGTCAGATTCTCAGGACTCCCTCACCCTCGAATTTAATTTTCTCTTGATCGTCTACCAACTCACTGAAACACTGAACTAGTACCCAACGCTCACGTAGATGGGACAAACTAGCTAAGCCCTACCGGCGGACCTTAGGCATGTCTTTTCCGTTAAGTATTTTAAAATTTATAAAATCAGAAGATTCTTGCGATATTGTGTGGTACTTAAGCATGATGAAGAAATTTAAATCTTTGCAATTATCCTCAACATAAATTTTACCACGACCCAGATTTCGATGTTTTTACATCATCATTAGGCACAAATGAAGTTATTTGCACATAATATAAAGTTATGAAGAAAGGAGGGGGGAAGATGGAAGGTGGGTATGAAAGAAGGTGGGGAAAGGGGGGAAGTGGGTGGAAAGAACCGAAGGGAGAGGTGACCGGAGGGAGAATAGGGGGAGGTAAACGAGGCACGGGAGTTTCGGTGAACATCGGCAAGTGAGAATACAAATACAAATATTAGAACAAGCAATTCGTAACTCCGCCCCACCCGAAACCTGGAGCATGGCGACTACTGCAGGTCTGCTAACGTTCCTAGTGTTTTTAAATGCTCTGAAGGCGATGGCGGATGTAGTGATCGAAAGGTCGATCAACAATTATCTAACCTGGTGGAAAACCCGCGAAGACTTTGTTAATCCCATTTTTGAATTTTCCAGTATTTTAAAATTGTCTGCGAGCAATTTTCATTGACATTTTTCATGCAGACGGTTATAAATTCATATTTTACTATCTAAATGATAAATTATCGTAATATATGAACGTAGCATTGCTAACCGACGCCCTGCTTACATTTGTAAGGCAACGGATAGCCGCCTGCTGTGGTGTCTTTTAAGCCAGTTTCATTACATTCTGTTCCATCAAAGTTGGATGCAGATGGAAGAGCACAAATTAAAAGGAAATCATCGGGGATATGATAACTTCAATTTTAAAAATACTCTTGCGATGCCATTAATCGTCTAAGGCGGGAAACCATTAATCATGTAAGCAACGGTGAAAATGTTTTACCCTTACTTGTCTACATCGTCGTGTCGTCGAAGAGATGTGTCATCTTGTGCATTCTGCTAATTAACGTGACTTGCTCCTGCTCTTGATGCTTAATGAAGCAAATTACTGAAAGAGGCCACATTTTCACCTGTGAATGTTACCCATCATCAGTCGTTAATTATATTTAACACACTTTTACTCGTCACCATATTAATCTAAATGTAGCTTATACACACATTTCAACCTAGATAAACTAATAGTTGCTGTTATATGCTCTAAAATTCTTAGTAGGGATAAAATGGAATAATCACTGAGACAGCTAGTAATGAGAGTTAAACATACGGCCTGTTAACTCCAGTATTTCTGGCCTCATTTCTTGAAAGATGCATACATATTTGTATCGTCAAAAGGCACAGTGCTTTTCCACGAAATAATATCTTAGTAATATCATGTAATAGGGTTCCTTTGGTAAACTATGGTGTTCCCATTAATGACATGGAGCATTAAGGCTAAAATTGAAATTCATAATTCGGTCCACCATAGGCCGTCCCAAGCCCAGGTTTCCCATTATATGTGGGAAAAAATAATAATTATTATGCAATATACCATAGCGGGTAATTTTTAAATAAATGTGAGTAAAGGTCCTCCATACTTCTAAGTCATTCTTGTATAAAATTGTGGGTCCATTAGATTTATAATTGGTCCAGAACCTATCCAATGTGAGGGTTTATGCCAGAAGCTACTGGTGAAACATATTCAACCATTTGAAAGGTTGAAAGGTATAGCAGTCTTCAACGGCCGGGAGAGCGGAAGAGTCTAGCAGATAAAATCATGGGGAAGGACAATGGCTTGATATGTTTGCAAAAGGGGTTTTCACTCAGTCACCGAAGTTTATTGGATAAAGCTAAAATTTGGAGGGGTGATCCTATATTTCATTCGAGTGCTGATATATTTATATGAAAGTTTCAAAAAGTATCTGTAAAATGATATTATTCAGCGCAGAAAATTTGACTCCTAGTAAGTAAGTCTTCCAAAACTCTCAAAAAAATCACAAAATCAGAATATCAATCACATCCAATGATGAATTTAAATTCATAGCATTTAATACAAGCAATTTTAAAAGCAAAATCGATAGTGGATTGTAAGCGCTAGCCCTAACAGGAAGTGATTCGGAATGGGAATTTACGGTTCCATTAGGCTATGTATCGTAAAGTAGGATACAGAGGATTCCATACATTAATGTCTAGGCAAAATACCTGTATATTCTTAACTAATAATTAATTAATTGAAGTATGTGGTTTTTAGATACTAAAGTTATTGCTTCAAGCTTTAAAAATACCAAGAAGAAGAAGTAACATCGTTCCAAGGAGAATGAATAAGCTAAATATAATTTTAGAATTGGTTAATCCAAATCAAAGGTTAAAATTATAATTTAAATGCCATTATTAGCTCCTTTGTTCCATGAACCGACTTCAACAAGACCGGAGAGCATATTATATAGAATTTTAAGTGTTTGTTTTAAGGAATGCCTCTTTTAAAAATTTAATACAAGATCAAAAACACTCTATAGTAGAACGTGACTTATAAGAAATAAATACCATGAGGACTATTTAATAAAAAGAGAGCGGCAAGTGATCCAGATATTTACAAACTTCTTTACATTAAAACAATCAATCACAATAAGAGTTAATAAATGAAATTAGGGGCATTATAACATTTACCAACAGCACAAAATTTATTTTCTCCTTAAATATGCAATTTTACTCAACAACCATTTGATATCCCAATTAATTAGGTGATTTCCATTTTATCTATGGCATTTAAATCTTTGGTTCGATTGAATATACCTTTCACTAGGGAGAAAAATATTTCTTCAATTTAACCCTGAATATAATTGAAATGCGTGTCGATAGCGCATGAATTGTTTTAGGCATATGAGTTATTTGTGTTGAAAACATTGCTAACAGTTGCGTGGTGCACTCGCCCTCTCAAACCACCTGTTTCAACCTCAGTGTTTGCTGGCTCAAGTAGATAGATAATTAACACACAAAATATAAGCCCAGGATAATTGACCATAATAAGAAGAAATGTCGGAAAATGTAAAATAATAGTAACAACCAAGACAAAAAATTAAAATGAAAACACCTACAAGCTTGGATAAATGAGGTCAGTGACCTTTTGGTTCTAAATCACACATTGCCTCAGTTGAAAACATCTGCTTGTATACACACTCACATTCATGGTGTGCGGGAATTTCAGCTTTGTCTGTAGGTACAACTTTTACAAATTGAAATAATATGTCATGCAATTTTTCATAAGGCCTTTCGCTATCACTTTTTTCAGAGAGAATTGCTCTGCTTTAATCATGTATATCGCTTACCTTTGCGTCCTCAAATTTAACAACCTGTGTATTTAAGCTTACTCTTAATTAATCACGTTTTGCAAATGCCATGTTTGTAATTTCCGTTTTTGGGCTAGCTAATATTATTACACTAAGAGAGGATGCTGCTTGAATTCAACGGTAAGGAGAAAAAATTGAAACTGTTAAATAGGATTAAAAGCATGCGAATGATTTAAGCAAAATGCGTGTTCCATTTGGTACACTATAGACCGTGCTTTAATCAGCCATAGGAAGGAAGGGTTACAAAAAATATCTGTGTAATCCTAATATTGGTCATATATGTAAGTCATACGATCTTAGTGCTTCTAAGTAACGTAACAATAATACCTTCACAAGGAATTTTCACATATCTTTTTAAATGGAACAATTTTTACGGGAAAAGTTAACAAATTTGCGGGTGAAAACAGCTCTCAATTTATTGTTTTTTGCTGTTATTACAATACTTTCGCCCGATTTTCCATTCTTTATGCAGTCTAATAGTGTAATTTTCAACCATCTCTTATGGATGACAGTAATAAAAAACCATAAAATAAACTCCTGCACTAATTTAAAGCATTTCAGTTTGGCATTTTCGAAGTCACACGAATGGCTAATTTGCAATAATATCTGTTCCACCAGTTCGACATAAAACGAACTGTGAGTATATGATTAGTTTAACACTAAAATTAATGCAAACTTGTGGCGCAATCTCAGCTGTCCATGCACCTCAATTCTAATCTACATACCAACCTACTTTTAAATGTGTACATATTTTAAGGAAAAGTGGGTGCACTAACAGTAGGTACTACCTTTGTCATTCCAAATTCCCACTAGCTAAAACGGATTTGTAACGCAATATGCAAAGCAAAACGGTTAAGTGATCGATGATACGTTGTCTAGTTAGATGTAAGTTGTGATTTCGGTGAAAATAACATGCGTTCGGGTCGCGTCCACCATATGACCAAACTAACAAAATCGAAAATACCAATAATATATTGTTTATTACGAACCGTGACCCTAAATTGAAGTATCGTGAGACCGAGAAAAACATAGGTATTGCCTTTTTCACATTGCCATCCCATTTACGGCCACTCCGCTCCAAAGTCATCCCTAGTAAGCGCAAATGCAGACCTCAAAATGCCACAGTGGAAAATAGGATAGATAAGGAGAAAATCCATAAGAATAACACCACCGGTACTGATACCATTCCCAATTTGGTATTAGTTCGCTAATGAGGACTATTCCCAAAAAGGTATTGAGAAAACGAGGGTTCTTCAAATATTTTCGAGTGGTTGTCAAGGCCTGTGGCTTTTCCCGCTGCGGTTGTTCTCGCATAAAGTTTAGCTGTTTACAATGGCAAAGGTGCTCGTCTGTTACTCCATCCCAAAGGGCACTGCATTCAATACATGCCAACATCACCGAATCTCTTATCATGCGTTATTTCGATGGCTTGAATGCTGGTATGTTCAGGGGCAGCACTCTCCTAAAATCGAAACTTACCGTTAATTTTATTTTTGATATCCTCAATAAGCCATTTCATTTTCCAATGGAGATTAAGGCTATAATGCCAAATAGCACACGTATAATAGAAACGGTACCGAAACGTGAGAGGCATCTCCACTACTTTTACCCAATTATAAAATTTACTTGACATATATCCCAGTTATAAAATTTTCTGAAAAATTACGTTTAATAAATGAAAACTTTTTAGCACCACATTGCCTATTTTGAGTACCAGATGAGTTCAGCACCATTTACATGTCAAAATACATATATGTGTTTATAACAATATTATGTTATTACAAGTTCAAAGTGGATGAAAATGTTTCCGGAACACCTTTACATGCTAGACTATCCCCTTCAGATTGTATTAGTGTTCATCTTTTATTTTTAAAATTTTGCAACCCAAAGGAAGACTTAGACAAGTGAGCGCTGCAAACCCCACGCCTTTACTGCAATTCGCTAACGTTGGAAAATTTTGCACTTCTTCCGCGTAAGTTGTTTTCGGGACATCAGTTTCTGACCTGAAGACACTGGCAGGACAGCCAGCGAAACCACTGTCCCAATGACAACTTACGTGGAATAAATCCCAAAAAAATGCAAAGATCATCATTCCTGCTCCGCGGAAACCTGAAAACCAACGAAATGTTAAACTACAGAAAATACATCTCGGCCTTCAAACATCACATTTAACTATACCTTAATAATTGTAAAGTTCTCCTATTTCCATTTTTTCTTCGTCATGCCATGGTTATGTACCGAGATTCAAAGTCTGTGTCAAAAACTTTGAATTTCTGCGTTATAACATATCAGAAAACTTATGCGAGACAATTTTCTTTGAATTAAGGCGTTATTAAGTAGACCCTCGATACAGGTCAAGTTTTTAGATATTTGTTAAACTTATGCTTCTGTTTGAGATGAGGATAAATTTTCATGTAGCAATAGTAACAGGAAGCACACATTGTTGTCTCAAAATCTGGAAAGTGTCCTTAACACTCTTCCTGTGGTACTAGTGATAAATGATGAGGGTACTTTAATAAAATGTATTGCCTCAGGAATAAAACATATTATTAAGTTATTGTTTATAACATCCACATGCAGTTTTTTAATTGTGTATAGATTGAAATAGGTAACAATTGTGAGAGACTTTTACATTATTATTAATATATATAAAGCTACAAAACTGACTGACTGACTGACTGACTGACTGACTGACTGACTGACTGACTGACTGACTGACTGACTGACTCATCAAAATTCCTGGGCATTTCTAAACGAGCTAGGTGGGTGAAATTTTCAGGATAGAGTTGGAGTCATGTGTCGAGTTGGGAAAAAATCGAAAAAGTTAAAAAAGTCGATTAGGCTTCGATTTATTGCAATCGAAAGCTTCACATGGGATTATATGGAAAAAACGAAAAATTTAAGTGTAGACCATTTTTCTTTCGTTCATTAAAATATGAAATAATTAAGTTACAGGACTGATTCTTTCACAAGTATGAGGCTGAATGTTTGAAGAATCTTATTCTTTCAATCGATTTTTTCCTACCTACCGTAAAACTGATATTTTTAAACTTTTATTAGGGATTTTAGAATTTTTTTCACTTTCGTTGCTATGGATTTATTCCATTGTCGCCTAGCCGAGTGTCGATTCAGGTTTGGAACTAAGCTAGGCGGGCCAGTTTTAGGGGAGGGTTATATTTATGTTTTGATTTGGGGTAAAATCGGAAAAGTTAAAAAAGTCGATACGGCTTCGAGATATTGCAATCGATAGCTTTACATATATGTGTTAGGTATCCTAAGTGAACGAAATTTACTCTTCCCTTTGCCATTTTTCGCACTGCTAAATACTGTGTATAATTTCTTCAAATTTGTCCTGGCCTCTACCGTACCTTTGATGACCAATTTCCACCAACCAAGCTTCATGATATTGTCGTTTTCATTAAAAAATTGAGCAGTTCATGTAGAAGATTGGAAGAGAAAAAAAATAGATCACGAAAATTAGTATATTAAAAATCTCGATTCCGATCGAACTTATATGGTAAAATTCTTCATGTGAGCTCTAATTAAGTATGCTGTACTGAACTAAAATTTCTTACGTAGAAGAGCGTCTTATATGCCACCAAATGAGGTTAGGATAATCTTTCAGTGGTTCCACGTTCGTTTCGGTATACTGACTATAGTATTTTGAAAGTCGATAATGACCGGATGACATACAATATAAGTTTGTACTAGAACTGTCTGGTATCCATACCTCATGGGGCGCGAGAGGCATTTTCGAGAATTATATTTTTCTTTGCTTGCATGTAGCACGCAGACTTTAGAGCTTTCATTTTTTTCCTCATTTAAAGAGTATCATCATCTAACACTCCCCCACACCCTGCTTGCAAATTGCAAGCACCCATATAGGTATCATTTAATGGACAGGTGCTATTAATACATCGCTGCTAAGTACTGGGTATAATTTCTTCAATTGTTTCCGGGCCTCTACGGTAGCTTTGATGACCAACTTTAACCAACCAATCTTCACGATATTTTAGTTTCCATTCAAAAGCATGTGCAATTCATGTAGAAGATTGAAAAAGAAAAATTGAACATGAAAATTAGCATATTAAAGTTGTCTATTCGGATCGAAGTTCTATTATAAAGTTTTCATGTTAGACCTTATTAAGTATGCTGTACTGAAAGGAATATCTAACGTAGAAAGCCCATCAAATAAAGTTATGTTGAACTTACAGTGGTTCCACATTCCTTTCATTTCACTGACTATAGTATTTTGAAATGTCCTTAATTACCGGATGAGATATAATATGATTTGTACTAGAACTGTCAGGTATCCATACCTCATAGACCGTGAAATTCATTTCGAGAATTCCATAATATTTTTCTTTTCCTGCATGTAGCACATATACTTGAGAGCTTTCATTGCTTTTGTGAGGATGATGCATTCATTTTTCGATACTTTAAGAGTATCATAATGTACAAACCCCCCTTGCTTGCTAACAGCAAGCACCCATTTACTCGTTAATATATATAAAGCTACAAAACTGACTGACTGACTGACTGACTGACTGACTGACTGACTGACTGACTGACTCATCAAAATTCCTGGGCATTTCTAAACGAGCTAGGTGGGTGAAATTTTCAGGATAGAGTTGGAGTCATGTGTCGAGTTGGGAAAAAATCGAAAAAGTTAAAAAAGTCGATTAGGCTTCGATTTATTGCAATCGATAGCTTTACATGCGATTATACGGGAAAAACGAAAAATTTTAGTGTAGACCTTTTTTCTTTCGTTCATTAAAATATGAAATAATTGAGCTAACAGACTGATTCTTTCACAAATATGAGGCTGAATGCTTGAAGAATCTAATTATTTCAATCGATTCTTTCCTACCTACCGTAAAACTGATATATTTAAACTTTTATTTGGGATTTTAGAATTTTTTTCACTTTCGTTGCTATGGATTTATTCCATTGTCGCCTAGCCGAGTGTCGACTCAGGTTTGGAACTAAGCTAGGCGGGCCAGTTTCAGGGGAGGGTTATATTTATGTGTTGATTTTGGGTAAAATCGGAAAAGTTAAAAAAGTCGATACGGCTTCGAGATATTGCAATCGATAGCTTTACATATATGAGTTAGGTATCCTAAATGCATGTAATTTACTCTTCTCTATGCCATTTTTCGCACTGCTAAATACTGGGTATAATTTCTTCAAACTTTTCCTGCCCTCTACCATACCTTTGATGACCAATTTCTACCAACCAAGCTTCACGATATTGTCGTTTTCATTAAAAAAATATGGAGTCCATGTAGAAGATTGGAAGAGAAAAAAAATTGAACATAAAAATTAGTATATTAAAAATCTCGATTCCGATCGAACTTTTATAGTAAAATACTTCATGTGAGCTCTAATTATGTATGCTGTACTGAAATGAAATATCTAACGTAGAAGAATGTCTTATATGCCGTAAAATGAGGTTATGGTACTCTTTCAGTGGTTCCACGTTCGTTTCGGTGTACTGATTATAGTATTTTGAAAAGTCGTTAATATCCGGATGACATACAATATAATTTTGTACTAGAAATGTCTGGTATCCATACCTCATGAGGCGCGTATTTCATTTTCGAGAATTGTACTTTTTCTTTGCTTGCATGTAGCCCGCAGACTTGAGAGCTTTCATTTTTTTTCCTTATTTAAAGAGTATCATCGTCTAGCACTCCCCCCACCCTTGCTTGCAAATTGCAAGCACCCATATAGGCATCATTAAATGGACAGGTGCTATTAATACATTGCTGCTAAGTACTGGGTATAATTTCTTCAACTTTTTCCTAACCTCTACAGTAGGTTTGATGACCAACTTTAACCAACCAATCTTCATGATATTTTAGTTTTCATTCTAAAGCATGTGCAATTCATGTAGAAGATTGAAAAAGAAACATCTAACATAAAATTTAGCATATTAAAATTGTCGATTCGGATCGAAGTTCTATTATAAAGTTTTCATATTAGACCTTATTAAGTATGCTGTACTGAAAGGAATATCTAACGTAGAAAGGCCATCAAATAAAGTTATGTTTAACTTGCAGTGGTTCCACGTTCCTTTCATATCACTGACTATAGTATTTTGATGTCGTTAATTACTGGATGAGATGTAATATGATTTGCACTAGAACTGTCAGGTATCCTTACCTCATGGACCGTGAAATTCATTTCGAGAATTCCATAATATTTTTCTTTGCCTGCATGTAGCACATATACTTGAGAGCTTTCATTGGTTTTGTAAGGATGATGCATTCATTTTTCGATACTTAAAGTGTAAAATATTGTACAAACCCCCCTTGCTTGCTAACAGCAAGCACCCATTTACTCGTTATCTATATAGGTACAATTGTAATTATATAAGTGTACTAAAGTTGAACAATATTTGCGCACGAGCCGATATATCGGCCCGCCGACTTTTCTCCCGACATGCAAAAGCCGATATATCGACCCGCCGCACTTAGAGGGTTAAATTTGAAATTCCACCGTTATTTCGGCATGACTTGGAGTCACAGTTCTGACTGGTGATATTTTCTCACTATACAATTCCTTATTAAAAATCCATACTACAAGCCCTAACTAGGAAAACACATAGGTAAAAACTATAATTATGTAACATACTCACTAAAATACGTTGGAATATTTAGAAAGTTTTTTGTAACATGGAGGACAATTTGTATGCCTTTAGTTCTAATAATGCCAGAAAAATTTCCCCTTACTAGTCAGTAATATAATAATAAACTTGAGGCCACCGAAACTGTTTTATTTTCTACTTCATTCATATCCCACTTCAAGAAAACTGAAAATCTCAGCATGCATCGACAAATTTATTAACCTGCGCAGAAACAGTCCGGACAATTTGATGTTGAAATAATTAATGTGACAGCCTTATTTTCCCTTGAGTTCTCAGTGGTGATGATGATGAATGATAGATGGTTGAACACATCGTAATATAATACATTTGACGTCAAATTTTCATCAATTATGTCCAATTAAGGATGATATTTACCTTCAGTTACTTGATCGCCTTTGGTTCCTTTGCCATAAACTATTTTAGGGTCTGCATCTCTTCTCTAATGACCAGATACTGTCAACAACGGATAACATCTCAAGAGCTCAACGCGAGATAAATAGCAATCGCAGTACAAAAGTTTATTAATGGTTGCTTAAATACTTCCCACTAACAAGCTCTATTTTCAGAACACTATCTCTAGAGTTATTTCTCTTTAGCTCCCTGAAGCATTAAGACAAATTCCTCCTTGTAGTCAAAGAGCAGAATATGTATTCCTCATGCAAGTTACAAGCCGAGCTCTAATTTCCGTTCCTCAAGTCATTGGGATTGTCGAATTCAAATAGAGATCCTTTCATATATTCAAGTGTGCGGGGGCAGCCCCTTGGAGAGAGATTCCTCAGGGTGGAATCACTAAAAGCATGAGAACACTTCGTCCTCTGTAAATAGAGCTAACGGACGATTAGAGGGGCGGAGTTCTGAGACGGAGGTAAGAACATTGGAGAGCGGGGTTGTTTGCTGGAAGGACGAGGCATTGCTACCGAGGAGGACTGACAGCAAACGGGGTAAGGATGTGTTGTTTCGCCCGAGGGCAGTGGAGAGAGAAAGGGGTTTCAGTCGAAGGGTTGAAGGCTATCCGCCTGGGATTCGCTTTAATGGCATTATGCCGCACACAGATGCGCGCCGAGGCTTCTCCATGAATATAATGCGTTCTTTGGACCTCATGAGGGTTGAGGTAGAGGTTATTCCTAATTCTTTGGAGAAACCACAGTCAGGCCTCGTGAAACTGTATCTATATCTACAGCTATGAAAGCTGCCGTGAAAGCCACCACTAGGTTATGCAGCACGGAGTGATTCCACATCAGGCATGCAGCACTCATCCCTGTTTAAATTAGAACCACGCATGTTCCCTCGAATGCCAGGTGCAGTCCAAAAGCAGTCAAGACATCAATGCGCAGTCAGACTAGAAACTAGGCGAGTGATACGCAGAAGAACTGATATATAAGTTACCATGCAGTACAATACCCAAGATACAACTACTGGTTATTATTATTAATACTGCAGATAAATTGCACGACAAGGTACTAGATCATGCAGGAGTATATCATGCCGGAGATAACATGTGAGGTTAGTAGCTAATAATTATGCTAAGATATGTATTGCTTCTGTAAAAAGGTATTTAACCTAGTCAGTATTCTAGAACTGAACTATCGATACTATTATAGTCCCTTATTGTACGTGGAAAAATTACATTTTAAATCTATCGGTTCTTCGGTCTATATCCTTAATCTTATGCCTGTGATCGTTTCTACCATAATAGTTTGGATATAGCAAAATATTTTGAACGTCCGGCAAAAAATAGTCAACATCAAACTTTCATAAAATATTTAATTCATATTTTTCCCTTATTTCGGATAGTGGTTCCCACCCTAATTCCCTCAACAATTTAGTAACGCTGCTATTTTTATCGAAACAATTTTAACAAATCTAGGTACCCTCAGCTGTATTCGATCAACTATCCAGCAACTGTATATTATGATAGATCTAACTCCAACTTCAAATTTTAAAGTATTAATGTATCGATTGTGAAATAAATTCTAAAATTGATTTTAATTCTTTTGCTGCAGTAGTATGTAAAGCGTCACGGAAGAAAATCGTTTCCTGAAACCCAATGGTTTTTTTTTGACTCTATACTGTTTTTCTAACTATGTAAGATATTAACTAAATATGACTTGCTTTTTCATTAGGATTCTCTTAATCGTTCGCCCACAAAATTATTACTTTTTTTTTCGAGGTTTTACTCAATCGGGATAATCGTTAATCCAGCGTGAATTAAGCGCACTATGTTTTGGACCGCTATATTGCTACTTACTCAAATGGATCAATGGTTCTTATATTTTTTCATTTAGAGCTTATTGGAATATCCGTTTTTAATTTAAACCTAAGGCGTGCGCTCTCCCCGCTTCCATACTGTATACTTGTGCGTACACTGAAGCCGTGGGTAAAATTGTGTTTCAGTACCTACAAAACTGAAGGTGTTCGTAGGAAGTACTTTGTTAAAGCCGCTAAAAACGTGAACCACGTTAAATCATAAAAAAAATAGGATGAGGGCACATAACGATTAAAATCTATTGCTAATTAATTCGCTTCACTTAGTTATTTACATTATCTCTATAGCAATACGTGGCGTAGATCGGAATATGTATGAAAATCAGCATCCTTTTCCTGTTTAAAAGGACTGAGCAAAAAATAGGGAAGTAAGCTGTGGCTCTCTTTTGGGTGGATAAGATACATTTTTCACTAAACTGTTCCAAAAAATAAGATTGAAACACCCCTTGGCTCGCAATGGAAAAACTTGTAACGAGAGTTGATGTGTCACGAGGCCATGTTTATTCTTTTATGGTGGATCCATAAAGCTGTGTGTGTGTGTATTTTCATTTCCTTCCAAAGTTTCAATCTCTGGTTGGAGAAAAGTTTATGATTGAGCTGCATGAGTAAGAAGAAGTTAGAATGGAGTTTATATCCATAAAAACACCTCCTATTCATATGAACGTGTTTGGGCCGCCCCATCGGAGCAGGTCGCTTCGGAAGTGTCCCTTTAAAGCTGGGGGTTGGAGTTGGCAATTGAAATGGGGCAGGGTAGGTGATAAGGGAGAACGAAAATAACCAACGTCAAATATAAGCCAAGTCAACTTCCTCAAGGACTTCTCGCTTGAATACTGTGAATCCAAGCGTGCTCACAGTAGTAAACAGAAAAATATCTTCTTTGTATTTGAGCAGAGGAATAGAACTAGGATTTTTTTGGAGAACCTGTGGGGGTGTTGTGAAGGCTCACGGGTGCCGATGCAAATCTTTGCTTGAAAACCCACGAGAATTTCTTGCTATACATAGCGGCATACTATTAGATTTAAGGCTTTACTTGAGGTTTATATTGAATGTGCATCAAGAGAGCTAACGTACAATACTATTTTTTATAAGTGATTACGCAAGGTACGATACCAAGCATGGAGATGATATCTGTGTCATAAATGATATATTTCTACTTAGAGATAAATAAGCAGCCACGATCATCGGAATTTAGGGAGCTCCGAGGTTCAGGCGGCACTCCTACACAACTGCTCAACATGTTTGATCCACGCATCGTTATGTACCTAGGATTCATAATACGTCTTCCTTGGAAGAAGAAGTACCCAAATACCGAAAAATAGCCTGTTTAATTTCAATATTCAATAACGGGAAACAATTAGGCGTTGAAAATTGCTGGCAAATCTTAACATCGTTCAAGATTCTTGGGTATGTGAGTTTTAACAATTCCATAAAATTCCTTCAAAATACGAATTTTTTCGACAGTCGTCCTTATCCAGTGGAATATTTTAATTGTAGCTTTGAAGAATGGTGGATTTGATTTTGCTTGAGGTTCACATGGATTTCCACTCGTGCGTTGAAACGGGCTTCAGCCTATGTGGCGCCATACTAATGAGTGCGCAAGACTGGTGCTTTTTAACATCAGTTGCAAGTGTATCTTGTCACAGGGCATTATTCCCTTGTAGTCTCCACAGAATTCAGTGTGTAGAAAATGCCAAGGAGTTTATCTCGTGAGCACTAGGTACGAGATCGAGGGAACTGGGTTCGAATTTCTATTTACCTTAGCTGTTTTCTTACAGTAAAGTTCACACGAACAACAATACGGGTCAAAAGATTAAACTAATGCTAGAAATAGATTGTATTACGTTGAACCGATGAGAGAGATGGTGTGAGAAAATTGGACTCAATGATTAGAGATCGCGTACTGGTCTGGATGCGTCAATAATATTTATTATCGAGTAAATTATAATATTATATATTTAAGAATGTCACGCTATACTTGGAAAGTAGGGAAATCATAATATTTTAAATGAATTCATATGAAGACAAATTAATGAGTTGGATCAAGGCAAGTTGTCTTTTCTGGTCGCGGGTACTGTCGTAACACAAAATGTATTTTATCCTGGCATGTACATATTTCGTGATCTTTATAAACCCAGTTGTGATACAAAAATTATAACCTCAGCACAAAAGAAAGGTTAAAATGTCTACAAAATATGTTGAAAATAGATCAGAAGGATTACACTCTTCTGCTATACGATACGCCCATTTATCATCATTGCGATGTCATTTTAAAATACTGAACTTTATTATTCCTGCCGCTCTCTGTTGGCTTTTTTCGCCGTGTTTAGTGTAGTTCTAACATATGAACTCTATAAAATACCAAATAGATATAAACTGATAAGAAAAGATAGTTTTTTAAATATCACTTTTATATTGAGAATTAATAAATAAATCTCGATGTTTCGATTGCAATACCAGAACAGTACAGGACTTTTAGCCTATAAATATTCATTATAACGGATATTGTAAGTGTATAAATTTTTACTACAGTAAAAACCATTGTCGATTTTCATAAGCCGTTGCATGTCGATTCGCCTCAAGTTGCATTGACTTGAGGCGATTGATGAGAGTGTATCTAGAGCTTGAAAGGTCAGAGATTAAAGAGGATTGAAATGTCATTGATTATTATTTGTACCCATACAAAAAAGCTTATGAGAGTCAATCATTTTGAGTCACATGAAAAAGAAGGGAAAAAATCTTAGTAACTAATTGATTATCGTAGATAGAGGTAAAGGGATAACTCGCTAAAGAATGGCATTTCAACAATCATCAAAAAATCTCTGATAAAAAAGCTTTTTTGGCCCTTATTTTTTGAAGCTTTGTTCTAACTTTAGAAATTGTATTAAATGGCCTATAAATATTTTACCTACCTTGCATTACATTTTGAAACCTACTGTATGATAAAAGTTGAGATGAAATTTGTGATTTCCACAATTTATTTAAAAGTAACCGACAGGTTTCATTAGTCAAGCCATCTTCAGTTCAAGCCATCTTTTCGATATTATTACTACTATATGATAATTTTGTATGAATGATGGACATAAATTTTTCAGGATTATCACAAGTCATTTAACTTTAAAATGAGATAAATTTCTTTTTCAGTAAGTTTGCAGTTTGTAAAAATATAAATGATCAAATCATAGCACAACTGGTAAATAGAAAAAGTTCCGGAAATGAAATTGCATATCTGGTATCAAGAGAGCGATAGAATAAAGTCTGCGATTTTAATTCAAACGTTTTTTTCTGACGGCTCAAAATCAGGGTATTGGAAAGCTCTCTCGCAAATGATGCTTGGTTATGTTTTTCATTACAAGCAGAACATTATGTGTATTATCTGATTTGCTCTAATGGAGAAACCTAGAGTTTAATAAAACGATATTCTATTCTGCCATGATATAACATAAAAAATTATAACTCCGATTAGCTTAGTTGACAGAAGACAAAATAGATTGCGTCCAATATTATGTGAAAGTTTCGTATTGGAGATTACCACAGAGATTTAAGCGCATTAGCAGTATTCCATACCATTACACAGATGCACTTCGATCATATTTCAAATATATTGAACCTTTATTCATCTTAGGTCTTCAAAAGTTATCCCTTAGTTAAATTTTGCCATTTCGACTCATGTTCAGGAATCCTACGCTAAGAACGTTTTAGACGAATTTGATGGCTTATCGAGACAAACAAGCAGCTAAACAAATAGAACACGGCTAAACATAGCATAACGCTACACCTTTGATTGAAGCTGTCGAACAGCGGTTGTTCCATGTAGTAGGGAGCAAATCCCTCCGTTGCCATGCACGTGAGATAAATTGCATTGGAGAAGATATATCTCTCCAAGTTTTATGTTGGCGAGATTGGACTAGTAAAACCAAAGAAGAGATATACAACTTCAGTTGGGTTTGACGCTGTGTTCACATATCGGCTTAAGTACTGCCACATACACATGAGTAAAAAGAGGCTTCAGTCGTATTTTCGGTCAAAGAAATCCTTTCGCATAAAAAATATTTATGCCATCCTGGATGAGTTTTCACACTCCTCGGCCTGAAATCCGAGCCTTAGTAAGAGGTTAAAATGCGTGTGATAGGCGAGGAGAGAAGCAAAATACTTCAGTTGGTGAGCCATGATACCTTTTTTACGAAAAACATTCCCATCACCATGATGAAGACTTTGGAATCAATCCAATATCTTCACTCTTCTTCAATAAATGACCTTAGTGTTGTACTGAAGTCTGGCAACAAACTTAAGTTTAATTTGAGAAGGGGAAATGTACAATTAATCAAGCCATAATTAACCATTTTCAAGCAAATCTTTTGTTCATATAGGTCCAAAAGTTTATAATATAAAGCCAGATACTGTAAAAAATACGACATTTTTAAAAGTATTTCTACTGTTGGCTATGTTATGGATATTGAATGAGGAAGATATTGTTACATTTTTCTGAAATATTATGCATTATACTTTTCATAAACTTAATTCTGCTTTGAAAAGTTAATAACACTATCATTATTGTACTATCAATTCAATACCTTTTTATGATGTATCATATAATCATGTTAAATACTTTGTACAATATTATCTTATATGTTGGCTATATAAATGCTTTTCATGAGGGTTGCCTCAGCACAGGTATTCCTTACAGGCAATCAAGATTTCATATGGATGAAATGTATATTCAACGCCTCAAGCGGTTGTTGTTGAAAGCAATATAATAAACTTACGTAAAAAATGTCGGGTGTATTTTATGAAATCAATTAATTAAGGTTAACATAAATAATCTTGGAAGTAACTGCGAATACATAATCAAAGACATTCAGAAATTCATGACATAATCAGAATTTAAAACAAACTTTTACTTTTTTCAAATGAAACAAATATGCTTATTTAATTCTAGTTTTTAAACTTCTTCTGTTACATACATATTGTAGCTACTATTATACAAAATTCCTCTAAGTAATTTGGTCGGTAAATTGAATAAATTTATTCACATTGGTGTGAGTTGGCCACCCTGCTTCATTCTGAAGTTTCTACCTTACTTCATTTGAAGGTTTCCGCGAAATCTAAGTCCGGCATTTTCTCGAATCAACTAAATTAATTAAGCCACGCACAATCAAAAGATCTCCGTCGACTACAGTGGATCGTTTGCTGATGTGCTTTCCAGTGAATTTAAACTTGAAAGGTCGCATTGGGCGTGGTGTCGGCCGCTCCATCCAACCTTTACATCCCCACGCTGCGCTCCGAATTACGATATCCGCCCACAAATTCTGAGAGCGAGTGATACCGCCCCCTTAGTAATTGCAACCCCAGGCCCCTGCTATGAAACGTTTCCCTGCAGACCCTTTTGAATGGGCTGAGACAATTCCCCATCTCCCGCTCTGGTCGCAATGGAATCAACCTTCTCCCCCAGGAAGCACTCTGCCACCACAAAATCACAAGCCCATACACTCTCCCTTTGAATACCATGCAGCACGAGGAACTACTATTTAAAGAAAAATTAACGTACTCTAAACTGTTTTTTATTATTTTATTTTTTTAATGAAGTTCCTCAACCATTGATGACGAAATTTGCTTCAGATATTTTTCCCCAAGGACGATATCGTTTACAGCTAGTAGTCAGTAGTATCCAACTTAAGGTAGTCCGAGCGTGATAGTTCCCTAGTCATAATGGAGATCATATTCGAAATATACGTTTTAATTTCAAAAGCTGTGAGACACACGAATTAAATATTGCATTATTAATGGTGCAATAATATAGTTTTATATGACAGAAATTATAAGTAAATATCCAAATAATTCTTTAACTTGACTCATTTTCTCACGCGGTATTGGTTGAAACTCCATCAAAACGGAAGGTTATTGTGACCCCGAAGAATTTACTGCAGTGACAATTTGATTAATTTTCAAAAATAGTTTAGAAAACACAAATTCTACACTGTTGATTTTTTGACGAGATCGAAGTGTAGAAAATGCCTCATTTCTAATATAAGGTCTCTCTGGAGTTCATACATGTCCCATTTTCCATATTAAAGGGCAGGTATTTTCTGGAAAATATCTCGGAAAGTAAGAGAGTAAATGTGGTAAGGGGTTGAATTTTCAGCGTCGATGGGAGGGTGATATATTTTTCTTTAAAATGAGATTTATTGATTTCTAGGTTAAATGATATTTCGCTCAAACTTCCTTAATTTTAAGAATGACGATAATCTTTTCGCTCTCTTGACCATTATATTGCATTAAAAGCCTGGTTCTGGAGCTGAGAAAGAGACTAGCTAAGTTTTATTCATGGAGCGTTTTCATGTATGGATGTGAAGCGTGGACGTTAGGTAATAGGGAAAGGAATAGAATAGAAGCTTATGAAATGTGGGTGTGGAGAAGGATGGTAAAAGTAAGATGGGTAGATAAGATGAGAAATGAAGAGGTTTTGAGCAAAGTAAAAGAAGGAAGATCGCTCCTAAAGGAAATGAGGAAAAGGAATGGAAACTGATTGGGCCATGTGATGAGAGAGAAAAGTATAATAACTGTGGCATTTGAGGGTTCAATTGAAGGAAAGAAAAAGAGAGGAAGCAGAAGAATTAAATTGGTGGATCAGGTGAAGAACATCAGCTATGATGAAGCAAAGAAGGAAGCTCGGGACAGAAGCGGATGGAGACAGCAGTGGTGTGCGGGACCTGCCAGCAGGCAGACCATTATCTCCAAACCTCAAAAATATGTACGAATATTTACTCAAAGCATTTATCTCATAAATGTGGATTTGTCTCAGGAAAATATTGATATCAGGCATTAAAATATTTTTGTCTCATAATAAATACGCAACAATGCTACCTTATGGTGTATTACAGTATTATTGTATTATATCGCTGTACGCAGTTTCGCTGTAAGCTCGATGAGAAATAATTGTAATTGGTTTGTTTTTATTTTTATGCGGCGCTATTGAAATGCTATTATGCTGTAAGGCGGCCATGGCGAAATGCTATCGTATACTTTACAAGGCTTTTTTTATTGTAGCAAACGGCAATGCATGCAATTAACGGAAAGCAGCCTCTTTACAGGTGTGTAACCTTTGAGGCTGCCTAAAGCTCCTGAAAAATTGTAAAAATTATAGTAAGTACTTAAATTTGTGGAGTAGTAAATGAATTATTATTAAAAAATTGGAAAGCCCTCAATGTATTTAGCCAAAAAATGTCCCCTACTCCAAAACTGCAATAAGGAATTTCAAATGCCAATTAAAGCTCTTAAAACTCTCCGACCTACAGCACTACACAATTTTTAGATAAACTTTCCGGGATAAATTATAGACCTTGAGCTCTTGAACGGGAACTATAAATTGCAGGTCGTTGTTTGGTCATTTATTTGGCGCAAAGATGAATATAATTATGCCAGTTTATCATGCCAAGAGTGTTTAGCAGCTCTTTTGGCTCCCTTTATTTACAATTTTTCCTTTATTTCCTACTAATTATTTTCTTTTATTCTCGGGAATCTCTACTTGGTGCTTAAACCTTAAGTCTTTTGTAAATTTCTATTTATTTTCTACGAATTCGTACTCTTCTGGTCAGGTGTTTCACCATTTTTTCTGTAAATACATAATTTTCTTAGCTTTCAGTGAAGAGGTCATAATAACTTTTCCCTTTAGATAATATTATCAACATGCTTGAAAATTGAAATTTGGTTTTAATATGCATACTATTATTTGATTAACATTATACTACTATGATAACATAGAATAAATCTAAATAATACGAATATTTTCATGGTTCTTATCAATCTAAACGTTTCAAAAATGTTTTTAAAATACATTGCGGCCTTATAAAATCTTTAAATATAGCTTTGAGCAAAATATCAGTTTTGGTTCAATATTTTTTTCCTGTTTACATGAGCAATATCATCAATTACAGTCAAATTTTTATCAAAAATACATTAAGAGGAAACAGAGGCGAGGTTAGGCGAATTTTATTAATACTCTTTGTTTAGGAAGACCATTTCTGGGAACGTTTCTCGCCGAAAAAAACCCTAGAGCGTCCATCAACGCCGTTAAAGCGAACCTGCACCGCTCTCTCCCCGGATGTCAAAGCGGATCTCCACATCAAGGATTCTCACCGCACCCCGAAGGCGGTGGTCTTGACACGAACGGTGGGCCCGGAAATCCGGGACCACCGTTTAGACTGCCAGCCGATCCCTATTCCTCGTCCTGCACAATGTCGGGCTTAATGGAATACGCGTAAGGGGTGAGGGGGCAAAGGTGTGACGAATCTATTTGTGCGCTTAATGCTCGCCGCTTCTCCGTCGCTTCACAGAATGGAGAGTTTGGCCCCAGTCCCAGTCTCTATTTATCGATTTTCTTGGGAAACATTTGGAAAGTTTTGCTCCAAAAGTTAAAGCCCACTGAAAGCCGCGCCTCTGGTATTGCAATCGACCCATTCTTATGAATGGCGCAGTTATGTTAGCCGACAACAACCGAATTGGTCGAGATGCTGATGATTTTGGTATCTCCCGGCAGTATTTAGGAAAAATATTCCTGAAAATCTTAGTGTTTGTTCATATTTTATTAGTCCCGCCCATCATAAGTATTTGATTTTAAACAGATTTCCAAACAAATATTGTGATAGATTTATAACATTTACCATGGATACTTTTTTGAGAAATGAATTGAAGAATACATTAGTGACTAGTGGCATCTTCTCAGGTACTTAACCGAGATTCGGACAAGTAGAATATGAGTTTTTGAGATTGTTATTACTCCTTGTTTCATCTCCAAAACCAGCCATTAAATAAAGACAAAACAATAACGCAAACAAAATAGCCTTTTAAGCAGTAAAAACTTAAAAACTAATACATTCTAAACAATTTAAAACAGTTATTAAGTGGTCTGTTGGACCAGCTTTCGAGATCAGCTCCTCGGCGTGATCGGGTGAAACTCGTAAACGTCGTACGAACAGAACCTCCGACAACGCTCTTTAACTGATTATGCGATGAAATATTAGGATGAGAAACGAAAATATGTTCGTGTTTTGTTAAGTCTTAACCGTCAAAACATTCAGGAGCAGCCAAACACAGGGCTCTGTTCTGCAAGGTTGGCTGTAGTGAGTGCCGGTTCAGGCTGAAACTGATCAACTTGAAAGTTGACCCTTCTCATCATGAAGAACTCCGAGGTCGAACGTAGGCGGAAGGCGACTTAAAAAAACCAAGCGTTCCCTGTCCGTTCAAATCATACGCCTTCCGAGTCATTCCTTGGCCAGGCGCCAGGCCAGTAAATGTCACTATATATAGTTTAAATAGACTCCTCAGTCCATGCTGTCTGTAGTAAAAAGTTTTCTTCTCAGACCACTACATTTATTCGAAAAATCTGGGAGGCCACTTCATAAGACCCCATGTTTAAATGTTCTAATTCAACATTTAATTTCTCTACAACCACTCAGTAAAATGTTTCCACTTTTGGCAGCTTGATCGGGGAGATCTTTTATTTGTCGCAAACAAAATGGTCTGTTTACCGCTTCGCGCGTTATGGTCGAACTACCGGAAAACATATTTTGTTTTGAGTTTACTAAGAGGGCTGCTGCAAAAATGTGCCTTCTTGTTATTTTCACATTACTAGTTTATAAAAATATGAGCTTTGGTAACATTAGAATTCAATGTGTTGTAAAACGAATGAACAGGCCATTGTCTGCAGGTCACCTTGTCAGAATATTTTCTCCTCATCGCAATATTGATACCTGCAAAATATGTGGTCCAGTTTCATATGGTATCCAGAGTATTCTAGTTATTGTCATTTATTGTTTTTGTCTAATATGTCGTGCATAGAACGACAGCATATTTAATGGAATGCACTTTCTGTCAGCTGTTTTTCAATTCTTTCAGGCCTTTTTCTCACTTAGAGATTTTTTTACAAAAGCTATCAACTTCATTGTTTCTGTATTTTACTGTGAGTTAATTTTCCATTCCTCCCTCCTAAGCTACCAAGTCAGCTTTTTTTTTCTTTTCTCCTTCCCTCTTCAGCGGATAAATTTTATTTTTTTATAATTTTTATAACTTTTATTTATTCTGCACGAAAAAGGAAGCTAAAAAAACGGGGGAAAGGATCAAAAGAAAGCGACCAAGAGGTAGATGAGTGGGAAAAGTAAATTCAGTGAAAAAAGGTTAATCAACCGAAAATCTACTTCCCTCTCTTTTGCTGTTTCTTTTATCCAGCCATTTGCCAATGAAGGCAAAAATTGTGGTCCAACCTCTCTCACCTCCTCGCATGCCTACCTCCATTCCAGCGATTCATTCCATTTCCCGTCCAACACTCCCTTTCTTCTCTCTCGTCCCCATTGTTTTCTCCCTTTCTCCCTTTCCCTCTTCTCATTAATCTTTTGACTGCCCCTCAAAGGAGCCATTGGTTACATTTCCCCAGGTGGCTGCGAAAGGGGGCACGAAGAAAGTAGGAAGGGCGATGGAATTTAATGGTGGAAAGATGGAGAGAGGGAGAGAGCGAGAGAAATAATGAGGGATTTTCTCGCTAAGGGATTTTATATAAGTTCCTTTGGGCCCGTCCTTTCCAGCTAACCTTGCAGGCTCAAAACAACCATTCCGCCCACTTATTTCGCCACTTTCTTCCTCACCGTTGGATGGAGGGCTCAGTCAGGTGTATAAAAGAGGAGAAAGTAAATATAATTTAAGTGCCGGGCGAGGGAAAGTTAAGGGTAGGGGTGAAGACTCTTGGGAAAGATAATTAAGGAATTGAACTCGGGGGATGATTGAGGTGTTAGGGCGGAAGCCGAAAGGGGCGAGAGGAATTTTCGTTGAGAGCGGTGGGAAGAGCGGAGTGGCAGATTTGCACGAGGGGTGTGGTTAGACTTTTAAGGATTTCTGTCTAGTTAAGAGGTTTGGAAAAGTACTCGTAAGGGTGGCAGGGTAGCTTTTCAGCTACCTCGCCCTATTGCTTCCCTCTTTCCCCCAACGCAGTGTTATATCGTCAGAATCGAGTGGAGAGGATTTCTCAACGGGCAAAGCGGGGATCCGTCTCGCCCTACGTGAGAAGTTATTACGCATATATCGCACCGATACGTTTAAGGCTGTAAGTCAGAATTTACGTCACTCTGGGAATGACCGTGGTAGTTTGCAACTATTTGTCTTGGCAATATTAAATTCCTTTTCACCCGATACCTTGTCGTGACAATTTACCATGATAAATCGTTTATATTTATAGCAAGTTTACAAAGCAGAGCTGCGCCAATCATCGATCTTCACTTTTTGGGTTTTATTTTTACCTATTTTTCAATGAAAAACCATTTTTTTATCCCCTACGAGATGATAGATGAGAAAAAACTACCACATTTTCAATAGTTGACCCTCGTTTCCGGTATCATTATAAATGCGTATTCCATCGAGTGGGCATTCACCTACGCATACACCTGGAGATCTATCTTTTTGTAAGGATGCCGAATACAAAATAGAGTGGTTATTACTCCAAATCTCGTTTCTTGAACGGCACTTGATGATATTAGGCATAATGCCCAAAGATATACACTTCCACTTTTGATTCTCATCTACGCCATCGTCCGTTTTCTTCCCCTGCGTGAAGACATACTTGGGAAACTGTGAAACATGAGGCCGAGCCATTCAGAGGATTTCCGAGGAAGAGAGGTAATTAAAATTCGAAATACGTGGGTATGCAGCGCATAGTCAGGAGTTTGAAGAACCTCAATGAAGAGAGGGAAGTTGCGATGAGGAATTATATATGAAGGTAGTCCCGTCTCTCCCTAACGCCGCGGGAACAATGTCACCCACTCTCCATCTTGCTGTTCCTCCCGTCTTATCCCACACAAGAAATCACTCCTCGCGCTTTTATAACTGCGGAACATAACATCGTACTAGAGCGAGAAAGAACAAGTGGAAATAGTGGCGTGTTCCAGAGGAAAGCTCGTCCCGGGAGGTGTTTAGCGCGAGGACGCTGAGAAGAGGAAATGAACGCGGAGGAAAATCTTCCTTCGCGACCCTCTCTGGGAGTTCAATCCTAAGCTGGCTGCTCTTGGATGAAGACGGTCTCGGAATTAAAGGCAGAAGAGAAATGGGTGAGAAAGCGAAGAGCGTCGGTCCCAGGATGGAAATCTCCTCACGGCGAAACTCAGATAAGCTCAGTGTTGGATTGTATTTCTCAAAGAAAGGGCAGAGAATTTTGTCTGCATAAAAGTAGAATACAAAAGAATACGTATTGCTTTGAAGGAATCCTGTGTAGTTTTTTTCTATTCGTTGATTTTTTATTCACTTTTATGGCAATTGATATGAGAAAACTAGTATCAATAAATACTACAAGTTTCGCAGCTCACTTATTTTATTTATGGCAGCGCGTTTCAACACCTTCAGTTACATATTGCTGGTGCCTGAAGCGGACACTCGGGAGTTAAAGCGTGGTGCAATAAAATAGATAAGCAGGACTACCTGTAGGTTAATGGAATTATAATCTTCTTCCACCGACTCTCGACAAGTAGAGTTGAGCTGGAAAAAAACTTACTTTCACATTAATATTATATTGCTAAATCACTACATGATGTATGGCATGGATCCCGAATTGGTGATGTAATTGTTACATCCCGTTATCGATCGTTATATTTTTTCAATTAAATATGGATTGTAATCAGGATAAAGTCCTAGAGATACATACTCCCTATCAGGAGCTCAACCCTCACCTCGAAAAATACGGTACTTCCAAAGGGAAAAGGGTGATCAGACCGCCGCCAGCAGGAGATATGCCTTCGCGATAAACTGCGAGTTCTGTGAAAGGAAGAGACAGAGCACGCACACTTTTGGCACGCGTGATGATATCTCGTTTCGCAATCCTTCAGCAGTTCTTATTGTGGCATAGTAAGAATATTGCAGCACGAAGGTCATTTTTTCGCAAGTTCTTGTGATGACTTCCACGCTCCACACGGAATGATATCATTTCAAGGCTGGTATTTTGAAAACCTGTACCGTTCCTTCAAGATTAAAGTGATTCATCGCTTCATTTTTCATTCTTAAACATTTCCTTTGACCCAAAACTAGTCGTCTTTTATATAAATACAGGTAGTTCTCGAAAAACTATTATATTAATATTAATCAGCTGTTGACATTAAATCATTTTCAGTTTAAATTATCAGCAGCAAGATGCAAATTTTCGTGCTTAAGCGTAATATATGAAGCACCATCTGAAGACGTGAGTGACCATGTTGGCGAATTTTAACCCAAAGTCGTTTACGTTTAAATGATCTTTTAAAACAATAAGTGGAAAAATCGCACAAAGAAATAATCAACAGGCTTTTACCATCAAACAAACTAAAGATATGTTAATATTTGTATTTGTATAAATTTTATTATATTAGATATGAAGAATACGATTTCTTTATATATTTCTTTATTTATATTAATTATACTGAAACAGTGGAAAAATATAGCGGTTACTGTCATGCATTTTTTGTTAGCCCTTAGCGGATGTGTTGAAGCTCATTATAGCGCCGTTTGGAGGAGTTTCTGAGAGATTCTTGGATGTATGGTGGGAGAGGGTCTGGGGATTGAATCAGAGGTTCACGAGCGTGTTTATGCGATTTTGACACTCACTGCCCATATTCACAAGGATAATTGAATTGGACACAAGGATAACTGGATTGGATACATAAGAGCCCAATTTGCCTTTGCCTTCTTTGACAATTCGGGCTATATTTTAATTTAATTGGACTTCTCCAGCTCTCTCCATTTTAATCAAATAATACCAAGTTTCAGAGAAGAAAAAAAATTATCTGACAAGGTGCCGCGTTTCAATACTTGATGGATTTTAAGTTTTACTTCAATTATTCTCTGCATGAAGATCCAATGACACAATGAAAGCCAGTAACTGACGGCAGCGTGTCATGTCATGTCAGTTTAGACCGTGCCCCTCCAGGAAACATTGCGGAAAAAATCCTTGTTGTTCCTTTTATGATTGTGATAGTAGTACGTGGAGCTATTAAAATATTCAGGGAGGATATCGAGTCCATATGGCCAGGGACGGCTCACTTCCAGCGTAATATAACGCCTGTAGGTCAACGCGTCATCACTCGACCCCTCACCCCTATGTGCATCAATGCATCCCTAGCCTCGGTCGTTTCAAGTAGCGTTCACACCATCCTCCCCTCCAGGGGAAAGCTTTTGGCGGATAATTGGAATTCATCCGCGTCCAGTGGAATATCCCCAGACTGGCCGTGTCCTCGAAGGGAATGGAAGGCGGAGGGAACCCAAAAACATATCCTGTAGGAGAACTTAGAGTGAGCCGGTCATACTGTGAAAAAAATATAGGGCTTGGGTGGATCTTGAGGTGGCCCTGGCCTCAGTGTAACTTATTTCAGATATTCTAAGTACTTGAACGTAGCATCTTTGCTAAGCATTTTATAAACTGAGAAAAAAATAAAGTAGGGTTCTCTAACAATTTTCATTGTAATTCATCATTTAAAGTGAAGATTTTTATATGGATTCTAATTGGAGATTTCTCAGGTTTCAGCAGAAAAACGTCCATTCAAACGCGAAATAATATTTAATACTTTGTTTATAACTATCTATTTGAAGCTATAAGTCCTGAAAAATTGAATAATAATAAAACATAGGCATGTAACTACCTATTTTTAAAGTTATTATCGAAATACCGTCGTAATTCAAGTCAAAATTTGGTAGTTACACGCAAATGGCGCTGCATTCAGCTCTTATTGATGGATTTTGTGGTCATAAAAATATGCATTCGTGGAAAAATCTGCGTATTTTGTTCGATTATTTTAAGTTTTCAATGGTGAATTAATTTAACAAGCGAAAGTCGGATTTTTTTAAACTCTTAATTTTTAAATTTTTAAAAATGTATATAAAAATGAGTAATTTAGCATTTGTCTTGACTCACACAGTCAAGCCAAAGCCACGCTAAGACTATCTGCTCGCAAGCTTGGCCGATTAGGAACCATGCTACCGGCAAGAGAAACTCGGGAACATCTTTGGCATGGCGTGAATGAGGGAGGCTTTCCCGAAATTCGGAAAGTAGAGAAATTTTGGCACGGCCTGTGGAAGTGTGGTCGGAATATGCAGAGTAGTATGTGCGTCTGTGTTATTCAAAGGAAGAGGACGTTGTAGCGGGTTGATGAAGCGGCGAGGTTGTGACTTTAGGGTAAAGAATGGGGTGAGGAGCGCTTATCCACGGAGCAAAAAATATCCTCGTCCAGGGCAGTTACATCAACCACATTTGCACCAAATAATTCGCCTTTTCTCCATCAAGTTCCACAGGAAGATTTTCCGTAGCATGACAAATTAGAGTCTGATGAGTCGCAATTCATGGCGTTACAACAGGACGTCTGAGGGCTGTGAGGCGATGTCTCTACGACCAAAACAAATTCCTTTCATCAGGTTAATGGTTAGCGGCTAATCGACCTTCGAGGACTTATACACTCTAATCAAATTTGCTTTAGCCCATGTATTTACGTCGAGGTACAGCGATTATATGCCTAGATATAGCTGGACATGGATTAATGAGGTAATGAATCCCCAGATTTGCACATAACTATATCAGTCACTTATAAATTAAAATGTATACAAAAAAATTATATGAGCCAATTGGAATTAAATACATGAACGCCAATTTAAATATTACTGGTAGACATTTCTCATTCAAGGTAAAAATAGAAATTTTACAATAAAAAATTTACTTTTGACATATTTTAACGAAGAAAGTATTTACGTTAAAGGAGGTGGTCATATAGAAAAAACGAAGCCAATGGAACGATAAATGTACCCCGGAAAAATTGACCTCTGAAACAAGTTCATTATTCAGGAGTAGTTATCTTTCACCATGAGCTACCAATAGGTTGTCTTCAGAGTAAAATGTAATTAATTACAAGCATAGCATCAAGAATGAAATACAACAGACTCTTAACTCATTTTTGAATAATTTTACCATTTAAAGTACTTGGAAAGAACTACCAGAAAGTAAGAGACCTAGCATTAGATAGGAATGGGTGGAGGACTAAGGTAACCAACCTTATGATCGAAGTACAAATGATGAGTTAGGAAGAGTAAGAGATGGGTTTTTGTGTGATTTGCAATGATAAGTGAATAAAGGCTACGTTAAAATATGAGATGTTTATCTGAAGACGACAGATAAGGGCTGGAAATACTTAAACCATCTTACTTAGAGGCTTAGGAGTGTTGATAGCATGGTAATATTTATGTGCTCACAAAGCTTTCCTGAGGTGATCACAGTTCCAGAAAACATACACAAGTAACCGCTGCATAGGTACATGTACTTTCATTCCATTTCATGTGCTACATTCTCATATAAATTAATGGCATTTTGTTTTAATAAAAATAGATCAAAGCCAACTGCAATCAATTGGACCACAATAAGCGTAATAATGTGTATATAAAAATAACATGGGAAAAATAATTCTTGCCTTTGAGATCAAAGACAACGGCTAAAGTGAATGTTAGTCCATGGAAGTCCAAAAGTAAATTACAATATTTTTTTATAAGATGCATGCGCAAGATGGAAGAATAGTAGAGGAGATAAAGAGACGTGCGAATGCTGGAAGGAAAGTGGTAGGTAGCATGTGGAGCATATCAAGGAATGAGTGCTTGTTTAAGGAAGCGAAAATTGCCGTGTACAAAAGTGTACTTCATCCCACTTTCCTATATGGTAGTAAAACATGGGTATGTCAGGATGGACATAAGAGTAGACTAAACGCCTTGGGTATGAGTTATCTGAGGAGTATTTGCGGCAAAAGTAGGATGAATAGGGTCAGGAATGAGTGGGTCATGAATGAATGTGGGATAAATGCTCCAGTAATGGACGTGTATAAAAGGAGTGTGCTTCGTTGGTTTGACAATGTTGAGAGAATGGATGAGAGTCGAATAACGAAACAGATGTATGAGAGTAGAATGAATGGTGTGAGAGGTAGAGGTAGGCCGAGAAAGTTGTGGTTGAATGTGGTTGAGGAAATTCTTAGGAGGAGGAATGTGAGGAGTTTTCAAAACAGGATGGCGTGTATGAAGCAGTGTATGGGGGTAAATGAGGCAAAAGAGGTTTGCAAGGATAGGTCAGTATGGAGGAAATTATTGAAGCAGAGTTAGGTGTACAATTATGTATTTATGAGTGAAACATTTTGACTGTGCCTACCCCGAAAGGGAACTGCGTGATGGGTATGTATGTATGTATGTATAAGATTGAGATCTATACCTTTTAAGTATTTACAACAACGATAGAAGTTATTTACATTTATTATTATCGTCAGTATCTGTGCATTATTTGTAAAAAGAACCTCTTAACTTTTGTGAACCCACTAGGCATGTCTCTTTTAATATCGCCATATTACCTCGTTAATTCCTTTCACGGCACAATTTATTAATTAAAGCAAGGGTTCCATTTATATTAGCAATGAAATGAATGAAATTAAACCATGACCCGATTTGTTGGCAAATTACTAGGCAGGCGAGCGTATTTCAGCAGTATTGCATTCGGAGAAAAAGTCGTTATTTATATTTGGAATTCTCAAAATGTTCTTATTTTTTTACATTCTCAAGATCTTAATCAATGGTATAAGTAGCTGCAAAACTAGTGTTGCGTTTGAGCGACTTCAGTACTGTCATAAAAATTTAATTAAACGTACGCAGAGTTTTCGTTACATCTTCAGATGAAGGAGAGTTTAAGATAATCTCTGTGTTTGTTGTAACCATTATATTCTATGGCATTTATTGAGTGAGAGTCTGTTACGAACGCTTAGCAACTTTAATTTGATTGACCGCATCACGTTGCGACCACCAATAACTCTAATGTGTGTTTGGATAGTTTGAATAAGAGCTTTGATGAACTTTACTTCTCCGTCATCTTTGCAGAGAATTTTTCATTCTTTCAGAAATACCATCTAGTTGTCATTTCTTTTCACGTGTATCATAAAACCAAGTTGTATCGCGAAGTGATGCCTAACGAACACTTTACCCAGTACATTTTATTCTACAAAGGAATGTATGATCTCTTGCATGAGGAAAATTGTGCTGTGTAAATTGATAAAATTTTAGGATTATCTGAATGACTGAACAGGAAATAGAACCTGCTCTAATTCCTTTCATTTTCTGGTACAATTTGTGATTCATTAATTTATACATATTATCAAATATACCTGTAAAGCGGCCTTAAAAAAGGTTTTCAAAAATATGAAGAGAGAGGAAAACATGAATGAGAAATAAAAAAGGACCGTCTGGACTTACTTCGTCGAAGAAGTCGGAGTATCACCGCTCTTTCTCTATCTTTCCCCTGCCAAGATACAAGAGAAATTTTCAAACTTCATCAAACGACATGGCAGATAAACAAAAGACAGCGCCATGGTCCTTCTTCTCGCCTTTCACCGGATGATTCGATTGTAGAGAGTTTCAACAAGGTGAACTCGGGTGGTGGAATTGGGGGGGAAAAGATGAAATTTTTGTCCTTCCTAGCTCCGACTTCTCTTCCTGCAGGAAATGGGAACCTGGACGATTCTTTTCCCCGCCATTGAGGTGCATGCACACATTCTGGGTGGGGTGCTCGTCTAGGAGATCGTAGATATCAACGGGGAGAAAAATAAATGGTTTGCCGAATGGCGGAATCCGCTAGAGCCCGGCGATGGGGTTTTCTTGGACGTGCGGCGCGGAGGAAATGTCGGGACTTGACCCTTTACCAACCCGAGAATTTCCTTTTCTCCAGAACGTGATTAAAAAGGACCGATTCCTACCCAACACTTCTAATCTTTCTATTGTCTTTGTAAGTTCTCACTCGCGTCCGGCTCATCCCACTTTTCAATAGAGAGCGATGATGCATCCAATGAGGATCAGCCCCTTAGAATTCTTAGATACTTCGCGAAAATTAGATCACGGATGGAATGGCTGGCTTACTCTTCTTACAACTAGACTAGAGGTTTCATGAAATTTCTACACAATGTGCAGGTGTTACTTTTCCAGATTCTTTTCTCTTCCTAGCATTTTTATCCAGTCACATCTGCAGATAATTAAATGGAACGCAACCGAATCCTCTAATCAAAAACCTGCTCCGTGCCTAATTCTCCTCCCTGTGTTTTTTCTTCTTAATCCTCTCCCTAACCAGCTCTCATGTACCAATTTCCTCTCCTAATCAGCGGAAGAATCCAATTTGCAATTGTAGGAACGGAAAATTTTTGCCGCGGAATTGAGCCCGTAGGCGAGATTAGCGGTAGGTTTTAAACGAGGGAATTCCTCGTATCTGTTTTTATTTAAATATATTGAAGGTAGACAGGAAATTTTGCTGAGAGGCACATGCTTTAGTATTTAATTGACCTTCAGTATTGAGGTTAAAAGATAAGTGACAGAGGCATATTCCTTAATTGCAACAGCATATTTTTTATTTGCCCTATAAGGAGACGAAAACGACCCACTTTAAAAATGTACTTAAATAAGTTGGTACCCATTTTCCTAATATATCAGATGACAGTTTTTTCCTATGTTTTTCAGAAGGAATCGTGAAGTAAAGTATAAATACTCATTGAACTGAAGGATCATGAAGGAGTAAAGTGGTTGACCCTGGTTTTTCGTCGTGAATAAACGTGCCTCGCGCTACCTCGCCTGCATATCTCAGGCAAACTCAATGCACGCGCGATACTAATCGCTATTGGCTTACGCTAACATACGGGCATATTTGAGGTGGAAAAAAACCGGTGCATGTATCTTTGCCAAGAGAATTGATCTCTATTTTCGATCCATGAGAAGCGTAAAATCTGGTTATCGCAGACTACTATGTTTATTCCATAATTTTTTCGTGTTTTTCTTCCATCACAATCGATCTCTGGTTTGCTTTAAAATCCTATGAAGTCACTAAGTGAAAATCACATTTCGAACTATTTTAGAGGAAAATTTTCAACAGTAGGTAGAACATGAATTCGTAAATGTGGTCAGAAATGGTTAGATGAAATGAAATTAGGAATATCTAAGTACTAATCGTCATGAAGGTAACGAAGTGGAATCCGTCATTCACAAAATTTCGTGATTTAAATATTATTCTGACTCATTTTCAAACCCATGGAAGGGTTATATTTTTGATAAATATAATTCATCGATTATTTTTTTAGAATTTTACGTATTAGATAAAAAAATATTGTAAAGCTTGAGATCTGTTTCCCAAATACTCCTAGGAAATTTTTCTTAATTCACGATTAACACCCTCTCAAAATATAGGAACACATGATTCGTTTACATGCTTTGAAGTGGAGAAAAGTAACAAAGTATATTACTCTGCCAGGAAAATGAATCTCAGTTTTCGTTCCCTGAGATGCAAAAAAAAATCTGGTTCTCTTTGATCCATGTTCTTGTTCAATTATAATCTTTTCTGTAATTTCGTCATTAGGAATGAATTAATTTAATTAACTTGCGGAATATTTTTTTCTGTAGCTGGTTCAAGGGAACAGTACTCAATGAATTTCAGAGGATGACCATAATTGAAATATAGAATTTGAACCATCACTCTCTTCCTATTATGACCAACACTTGGGATGGAATTCTGGAAAAGAGCTGAATTCTTACTGTCGATACCCATTTCATTTGTAACGATGAGATGCATACAAATGAAAGAGGACTTGAGCTCCTGAAGGAAACGAGGTTTTTTGAGCACTATTGAGTCACAGTCAGAAATTCACAGTTCAGAAATCAGGGCGATATCATTCACAAAATTACACGATTTAAATATTATTCCGACTTTTTTCCCCGACTTCCATCTTCCCCGACACATCATGTTGGCAATTTCCGCCCCTATTTATGTCAACCCCCCAAAAAAAACCCCATTTGTGGATTTTTTTTGAAAACCCATGTTTATGTCAACCGTCCAAGGACCCTACAAGATCTGAAGGCCAACACCTAGGCAGAAATTGCCAACATGCCCGCTGCTATGCTGGTAAGGGTCATGACAAACGCCAGAAATCGGCTTAATCAGTGGAAGGACGATGGGGGGCGTCACCTACCTGATATGATTTTCAAAACTGTGTAACGCAAAACTTTAGATATGTACCTACAACATCATAAAAAATTCAAAAATTCTCATTCATAAAATGGGTTTCATTGCGTTTTGAGAAAAGGAAGTTGTAATCCCGCACCCAGTACATAAAAAAACCTTCTCGCTATCCTTCACCCGAGGATTCCTGCAGGGTACCTGGCGTAGCTGCTGTGTTTCCCAACAACATACCTAAACGCAATCCGGAAAAATGTTGATATCATTTCATTGTTGAATAACTAAGTCAGTAACTACGGTTTTTATTCGCAACCCCAAACTATCCAGATTTTAAGCATCGTGGTTCCGCTCTAGGTTAAGTTCTTTTCATGCTGTTCCTCTTCCCGCTATATGCACTCTGGACGGTCAATAAATCTTTCACCTAGCGCGATGGGTTCACTTTTCGGAACGGTGCCAAAATCTGGCGGATTTCTGCCCCTGACTGCTGAAAACCTTTGTGGATTTTCGAAAGGCTTTAATGAGAAAGGAAATAGGTTAGAACGAAGGGCAGACCGAGCAAAGTGGTGTGGAGGAAAGGAAAGACCTTCAAGGTTTCACAAAATTTCCCCGAAAAAAGGGAAGAAAAGAAGTGCAGGAGGGATTTCGTGCACCACAACTACAGTGATTGGAAAAGGATGTGGATTTTGGTCATGGGCGTTTGCCATGAAACGATACTTCGGGAGATGGGAGTTGGTGTGCGTGTGGGGAAACACATGTCCATCGACCAGGTTCGGAAATGCCGGTACGGAGGTTTTCCCATTATTTTTTCGAGCAAGTTTGGCCGTCTACTTTCCGATACATAGCTTCCCAGCCTTAGGTTGCAGTCCCGGAAGTTGAGCGAGGTCGAGATAAAAATAGTGAATGAAGTAAAAAATTCCCCTTAGGAAAAATCTTGTCTTTATTTACCCAATCGTATTTTTCCTGATTTTTCTAGCCTGCAGCTTGGGCTTTTTTGGCCGATTGATACTATTACTACATCTTCAAAGGTAGACTTGGAACTCTTTACTTCCCTGTGGAAGAAAATAATTAACGGCTCAGCATTGTTTTAGCTACCACCGTCTGGAAATGTTTTTCTTTAGAAACTCCTGGATGTATTCTCTACTCTTCTTTTGAATCACTTTGGTTTAAGCACAGCATCAATTAGCCCTTGGCTCAAAATTCCAATTTGTGGTGATTAAGTTGGCGCTTAACCTTTAAAATATTCGTAATGATGTGCTAAAACGCCATTATGCAGCGGTATATAGGGTCATTGATTTTTCCTTCATGAACCCTATGAATTCTTCACAATCAAATGTGCTGGAAAAATGCAAAATATGAAAATGCAAATGGTCAATTATGCACAACGTGCGTTTTTTTTCACAACCGCATACTGCATTTTTTTCTCTCTTACCTCTCAATATTGGAATTTTCTCGTATACCACCGAACCGTTTCTCCTCAGATTCCATATTTGAGGTATGTAGAGTACGTGGAATCAATTTGTTCCAAGTTTTCAGAGGCCTCTGCCCTGTTCCTACGCTGAAAGCATTGAAATAGTGCAAAGCTGTCTTTTTTAACTGCTTTTAATTACGATATAGGGCTGAAATATTCACTATCGGATCGCTGAAGGAATGATGTATGTAATTCTTGCAATGCATTTAGTTATACGCTGCGTTTTCGATTAAATAATACGTTTTAAATGACAAAATTATAAACTTTTCTCATATTTCAACAGTTGAATTTTTCCTTGGCGACCTGATCAAATCCTACAATCCATAAACTTAACCTGAATGTTTTGTGAATTATCTAGTTGCATTTAATGAGTACTGTTTGAATATATGTAGGTATAAAGTTGCGTGTAATCCTATCTGTGTGTGTGCAGAAAGTGTCCGGTAACTATTAAGCTCAAATGTAGAGCTAAAATTGTCTGTTTGATGCCCAAGTTTCTACTTCTGCCTTTTCAGCTTTATTTATGAAGGTTAATGAATAGCGAAATGAGTTCATAATTGTTACTTTAATAGTGATAAGTCAACCCTGGTGGTCTTCCTACAGTGTACTTTGGACGATTCAAGTCAATGAGTATGTTTATATAACTATCGTGTGAGACATTCATCTAAAGAGTGAAAGAATTTTTTCAGTAATTGATATGTTTCAGATATCTTTTGTCCCAGCAGGCGATCTATCTCCTTTGATTGGGCCGGCAGTTTATTTTAATTTCGTTCAACTTCGTTTATTTGGTGAAGTCCTTGAGATAACGTTTTCAGCAGAATCCTGTAAACGTATATTGATTTGACGCACGGACGAGGGTCAAGGACTTTCCTTTTAAGCGCCCAAGCTAGCATTGGATTTCGTATTGAACCAAGCCGTATTCCCGGTAGAATTTTTTCTGCATCCTCGGTTTTAACTTTAACTATCGGGAAAAATTTTGTGGGTCTACGTCGATCCGCTTTGATTTTGACAAATTTTTCCCCGACGCATCAATTTCAATCTCGATGGCGATGAGAGGCTTAAACGCCGAGGGGCGGCCCATGAGAAATGACTGGGGAGCTTAGCGATCGGTTGAAATTGGAGGATTGATGGCGCCGCGATAGGAGATGTGCGCGAGAAGTGTGCGGGAACGTTGAACGAAATGTACGCACGGGAACCTCCAGGGCCAAGGACTTCCAGCATTTGTTTGTTATTTATTTACTACATTTATATTGCAGTTATACATTGTCTGGTGGCAGTATAACATTGGTTTAGCTGTAAATAATAATGACAAAGTTTTTAAAAAATACGTATACCTACATAAAACATCAGATACTCCTCTCGTTTTTTATAACTAACATTTTGTTAAATATTTACTTTCCTTGGTGATGGATTTGTGAGTTCTTCTGTTAATCGATTCCATTCAAAGACCCCGCGATTTATGAAGGGGTATTTGGCAGCATTCGTTTTTTGCCTCCTTAATTTTAGTTTCAGCGGGTGGTCATACTTCCGCACAAGGTTTGGTGGTTCCAGCCTCTTCTCCGATTCCAACGAGGCTGTATGTTTTGAAAAGCATTTAAACATTCCCAACAACCTATTAAATTTCCTTCTATCTTGGAGTGGACTCCACCCCAGTTCCTTTAACATGCTGCTAACACTATATGTATTTTATGCCTCCATTTCCATCCTTTACGCTGTCGATATTAAGAAAATATAAGTTATGCATCCCTATTACCTCTTAAATATACCTATTATTTTGTCCTGCATTTACTTTAATGCAGTACATAAGGCAAACCTATTTTTAAAAAGACAAGATTTTTCCTATAAACGTACGCATAACATAGCATCGTAGGGGTGTATGATAAATATGGCTATTAGAAGTAGGTACTGGAGGAATGATGAAAAAAGGTAATTAATTTAATTAAGTTTGATCGGAAGTATACTGATTTCTTAATGTCCTTCTTTGGGTGATCCTTTAATTTTTGCACCGTTTATCACATAAAGGAAAGCAAAAACGAACATTCCAAATGGAGATGGTATTTCCAAATCTATGATATTATGTGCTGGAAAGTAAGTGGCAAAACTTAGGCTGTTATTTTCCTCAGACTGAGGGTGGTTGTTCAGCTCATAAGAAGGTCACTGAGGTGAATTTTCACATATATTTTCCTAGCCGTCCGATGTCTAGCGCTCACTCAAATTATGCAAAAACGCATCATTCTGGCTTGTGGTGTGTAAATAGTTAGAACCATTCTGCTGATTTTAAACGAGGGTGATGCATTTAACATATTTTGGCAAGCTGATTGTTCTCGAACGCGTACATTAGTAGCGATCGTCAAATATTATGAGGTTCCTCCAGTTAGTAAATATTTCAAAATTTGGTAAAAAGTTGAAATGAGTGGAAGATCGTGCTTTGTCTCAATTTTTCGTTATAAACTCATACATATTGTCGAAAAGTAAGTGAAAAAATTGCATGGCAGAAGATACATGTATGAGCTTAGAAACCCGAAAATCAAAAACTTAGTTATTAAGGATATTCAGTGTTGAGCCCCAAAGCCAAATTTTCCTACCCCAAGGTCTTTGAATTCAGAAAAAAAAAGTTTTTGACCATAAACCCGAGCGTACATATCCTTGAGGGTCGAAATCATGGAATTTCCCGGAGACAGATATTTTTGTGGGACTGGATGCTAAATCCCATTGGCGTATAGCTCCGAGTTTTTGACCATGAGTACCTCCTCCTTCTTCTCTCTCTTAAATTACATCAGGCTGCGCGCGAGAAACGTTCAAGTTCTTAGCCTAGTAATATTCAACTGGAGAGATCCGCTCTCCAAAGGAAAACCATAGGACAGAGCCATCGGAGGGTGCCCTGGAAAAGGGTTGTCTAACGGGAAAATAAGAGGAAGAGGACTAGGAGAGCTTTCGTGATGGGCGGCAGATGGTGAAGGTAGGATGAAGCAAGTTGGAGGATAAGCCAGAGAACATCGAGAAACAAAAACAAGAAACTCCTCTCCGACGCTCTAAAAGCATTCCTTTCTTATCAGGAGCAACAAACAATTCGAGCAAAAGAGCGTCTTAAGGAAAAAGGAAAACATTTTTAGGGAGACTTCTAAACGCCAGAGAAGATAAATGGATTGCGCCGACCCCAATTCTTTGCTACCATAAATCTCCTAGAAAAAGGTTTAAATCCTTTAGTACTCGAGAATGGTGGCCTAATTTCCTCGCGAGACTCTTAGTTTGGGAGAGTAATTCCACTGTTTTTATATGCAAATTGGAACATCGGCTAAGATGAAAGCCGGCAGATGATATGCTTACAGTTTGGGATAAAGAGGAAAGGAGTTTTATTATCAAGGAGGATTCACCTAAGACGGATCCTGTTTACGCATATTTCACTAGATACAATTTGGTTAACGAGATAGATTCGCGTTAAATTTTTGCCTCCACTGTCTTAGGAAGACATGACGGTACAAACAGGAGGCCAATTTCTGAAAATAACTCGGAACTCATATAGTAATTTACGACTTTATTCAAGCAAAATATATCTAACATGTGTCAGCATTTTTCTTGTAGCAGTTTTCTTTTGTTTTTGTTATTACTTTCACAATTTATTTTTTAAATCTTCATGTCACTTATGATTGTTTTGGCATCATCACACTTAAAAAGAACAATCACCATGTATTACTACCTGGTTCCATTCATACCTGGCACCTTTATAGTCAACAATGACAAAATGGAAGCAGCAAAATTTATCGTGCTCGGGTGGCCCGTGAGCAAAGTTATTTCGATTTTAATAAATGAAAGGCAACCCACGTGACTTCACCGTGACATCACATTTCCCGGTTGGCTGGTTTGTTAAGAGCGCAGATAATGGCAGATCCCTAAAAAACAATTGTTTTTGAACCGGCAAGTATTTTTATGCAATACTCATAACGGACCTGTAGTAGCGACGCAATATCATCGGTTAACCGGTATATTTACCCATATATACTTTTATTTATTGATGGCAAGTTAACGTAAATCCTACTTAATTAGTGTGGTATTACTGTAAATGGGAGTAAGTAGAATCCACCATAGTAGAACATCCCGTGGAAAAAATGAAAAATTTGCTTTTAATTGAAACTTAGTGGTATGTGATGTGAATAACTTTCTTTCGAAAACTCGTTTTATCATGACTAATATATTCAAGGTAAGTTGAATAATACTATTTGAGACAATTCCTATTTAAATTTGACAGAAGTACATCATAATCTTTGATGGGTTTATGTCTTATTGTATGGAGGTATATCAGCGATTCCTCTCTTAGGAACTCTGAGGTTGATGGATACAATCTCGCTTTATATATATATATATATATATATATATATATATATATATATATATATATATATATATATATATATATATATATATATATATATATATACACAATTATGCATATGTTCACTCTTATCGCCCAATTGAAGTATTATAAAAAGTTAGGTTTCATTGATAATCAAGTAAGAGCGACAAATTTTATGAAAATCAGTGACGAAACAAGGGAACAGTCAGAAGTTACAACCAAATTATGATACAAATTGGCACGTTCTCGTAGCTCATCAAATTAAACTATTTTCATGAAAGTTATGTAGACATACATGGTTAAGTTTTTTAATTCCGAAAGGAAAAAAATTGCAATAATGTGTTATCACTTCGGCAACAGAACTCTTAAGATGGGTCAGGAATGAGTGGGTCATGAATGAATGTGGGTTAAATGCTCCAGTAATGGACGTGTATGAAAGGAGTGTGCTTCGTTGGTTTGGCCATGTTGAGAGAATGGATGAGAGTACAATAACGACACAGATATGTGAGAGTAGAATGAATGGTGCGAGAGGTAGAGGTAGGCCGAGAAAGTTGTGGTTGAATGTGGTTGAGGAAATTCTTAGGAGGAATGTGAGGAGTTTTCAAAACAGGAGGGCGTGTATGAAACAGTGTATGGGGGTAAATGAGGCAAAAGAGGTTTGCAAGGATAGGTCAGTATGGAGGAAATTATTGAAGCAGAGTTAGGTGTACAATTATGTATAAATGAGTGAAACATTTTGACTGTGCCTACCCCGAAAGGGAACGGCGTGATGGGTATGTATGTATGTATGAGGTAATTTAAAGATGAAAATTGCTGAATTTAGCCAGTGTATTTTTTGCTTAAATTTGAATATTTATTTGTCAAAATTACACCATGTGATATCATATTAAATCATCCAGGTGGGTAATTGATTTCAATTATCTAATTGACAAAAACTTAGGTATGCAACGACCACAACTAATCCTTTGGGGTTTTTGCTCTAGGGTATGACTGTATGATAGCGAAATTGAGGTGAAATTGTTTGTTTTGTCTAAAAGTTAAGGATTGCATTTGGGGTGATCTCTTTATGTTTTTAGCGATTATTGGCTCAACGTGAAATATTTAACGGATAATCTCATTGAGAAATCCCACTTCCCAATTTTAATATCTAAACGATGGCAATGAAGCAAAATACAACTACGAAAGCGGGCAAAATTTAGTGTTGATAAATTTGCAGCTGACTCTTTCATATGGTCATGTTTACTCAGCGATTGTCCCTTTCGATTTGATGCTTTCAGTGAACTTGTTGTTGTTTCTGAAAAAGGGAATAACTCTTCCCCTGGAGTGTTTTTTTATCTCCTCCCCTCCCCCGGTCTCGCACCCAAATTTTGCGAATCTCATCAATCAGCGTCATCCTTTGTCAAAATGTTTGCGCGAGAGTGAATTTTCCGCAAATTCATCAGTCGCATGTGGGTGGACAATTTAGTTGGAATGAACGTGATGGAGTGAAAAATATGTGTGCGTTATCGGATGCATGCATCCTTCCACTCCAACGTCACTCACTTCTGCGGAGGATGGGAAATAATAAACGATCGAAAGAGACATTATGAAGTTCCACTCAGGTGAGAGTGAGGTTTTGGGCGTCACTCCCAGGGGATACATATGTATTTTCTCTTTAATTTTTTGATACATCTATCTCCTCTATTTAGTTTTCCATCTCTCTCTTTGTTACCACTCCCCATTCAATGGTTTTCACGGTAAATACCATTTTGCGCCGATGAAGAGATCGTTATACACAAAATATGAGGTACTTGACACCGTTACCACCAGCCATTCTTACCAAAATTGATCCATCGCTTCCCGGGACCCTTTCTTGAAGAGTAGAGGAACGAGTGAGTGACATATTTTTTTATGCCACGTACCTATGAAAGTAGTTTGAGATGATGGTGGTGTCATCTCGATTTTTCTGGGACAATAGAAAATCTAATTGAGTAAGACTAATTATAAAATAACTTTAGTCGTTCAATCTAAATCATAAACCAAAGTACTAGTAGCAAGGTAAAAATGTAGGAACAGCATTCCAAAACTCCGGCAACAGATTCCGGAAAATAAATGTACATCTACATACTACCCTGCGAGCCGACGCATGGGCGTGTGGCAGGGGGTGTTAGGACACCAACCGTGTAAAGATGTAAGGGATAAGGTTTTGGGAGGTGAAATGGTGACATGTAATAAGGGAGTGTATTTAGTGGAGCTCAGCTCCTGATATAATAAATATTCAAAGATGCATAGTCATTTGAAATCTGAGGAAATACACACAATAGTTACCTTAAAATACTGATAAGGTTATTTGCGATGACATTTCACCACACAAACAGCAGATAGACGATTGAGACGCTATTGGTAAGATTAATTGGTAATTATCCGCCTATCCTCATGAGTTAACTCAACTTATATGTCCTTTCTACTTAAAGCACACATCGCTCAAAGGATTTGTCAAAAAAATAACGAAAATTAATAATTATCATAAAAACTAAACACAAAGGCATACTTTGATGGGCTCTGCTTAACCACACAGGGGTGAAAATCTACTAAAATCTTTCATAGAATTTCATTTCATTTATGGAAAAATATACGACGACGATTGTTGCGTATTTTGAGCATTCACTAAGCCAATATTTTAGATGCAACTGAATCTGCTGAGAGTGCTTTCATGGTACATAATTTACATAATTTTAGAGAAAAAATATATTTTTGATGATATTATAGTAAATATTTGAATCCAATAGGTTTCGTTTACTTCAAGAGGAACAAAGCCGCATGGTGCTCAACTCTCTGAAGTAGCAAAGGGTGATTCTTTTCATGACGCTACGTTTGTTCGTTATTTCTCGTCTTTTCCTTCCAAAACCAAATTCCTAATCAGTCAATTCTTCTTATCTCTGCCACATCCTCGACAACTGAGCGGACTGGATAACTGTGGTTTAGACGTGATGTAAGTATACCTAACCTTCCTATAACAAGTCTGATGCCGGTGAGACTTAGAGGAACACCGTCGCCCACCCGCCCAGGTTGGCTTCTGAACTTGATCCCTCTGGTTATCGAGCCGCCTCTGCTCGGAAAAATGAAGAATATATTCATGTATCGGAAACGTATTGGTTTTCAAAAATTCTGAGAAAGAGCTAATTATAATATGAGACTAGCCTGAATATGAGCCCACGTGAGACTAATTATTATAAATATTTGGAATTATTTTCAGTAAATTACATGTGTATACAGAAATTCTGTGAAAGAGCTACACTCATAAGACTGAGTTTTAATATTATTTGTATAATATTTATATTTGGAATTATTTTCAGTATATTACATTTGCAATACTTGCTTAAATGATTTCTTTGGTAGTTTCATACATTTCGTCATCGCTTACACGCTTACATTTTGAGGGCTCTACCATGCTATGACTAATCAGATTCTTTGCACCTGTCGAAACAGTCTTTTGGGAATTCAATTTAGGAGTGTACTTTCAAACATTATAACGATCTTTCAAAGAAATTTCCTTAACTTTCTACATTGCTCGTCAATATTCCATTAATTCTTTGATGGAGAACTTTATTGGTTATTATAATTTGAACGTTTCAGAGGTAGAAGACTGGTTATTGATCAGTTAGAAAATGAACGCGAATCTAAATTGAATTAAGTAGATAATTTTACGTAGAAAGAAAAATTGATTCTTCAGTTACTGCAAATTCGCGCTTAGTTCTATATTCAACTCCAGTATCAAAATAGTCATGTTTCATTTGTTTCTTAGCGTAAAACATAATAAAGATATAATGTGTTAACTATTGAGATATTCTTGAATGGATGATATGAAATACTAAAAAGATGATGATATTGACTCAACTGAAGAATAATTTTAGATCAAATTTTGAAATTCTGCCAGTGTTTATTTAAGAGTTTTTCTTTCTCCGTCGTTGTTCTAGCAAGTGGACCATCAACGCGGTATAGTTTGCCCATCCAATGCCCTAGAGTGCGTTTCCACGCTTCAGTCACAGGCAAATAATTTACGGACCGGATATTGATCTTGCTCCGAAAATCGCCGTGCGTTCGCCACTTAATAGTGCTTGGAGGAAGCAGTCTGTTCATTCATACCTGGACCGCTAATGGATAGTCCACTCAACCCGAAACGATCGCATTCCTGACTATTTCTCGAGCGCTCCCGTTTCGAGAAGATTGTTCAGTTGATGATGTGCCCGATAATTCACAAGTGTCGGCACGAATACCTGAATATTTAATGCTTGCATGGAAGCCTGGTATTCCGTGCAGCCGTATGATAGTAAGAAATGGAGATTTATCCCGCACGCAGAAAGATGAGAAGCCATTGGAGGACGACGGAGAGGCTAAAATTAATGCAAAAAATAAGCAGAAGCTTAAATATTTTTGACATTCTATTTTTGATAAACTTTGTTAATAATTGATGAAGTTAGAAGTTAGAGTCCTGCGAAATAAAACAGCACAACTTGGCAAATGAACTAAAAATTAGGTATCAATCATAAAATATTAGAATATCATAGGAAATATCGAACCAGGTAGATGGAGCCAAATGGAGTGGAATAACTACAAACCACCCTGCGAATCGCTGCATACGTTTGGCAGGGGAGGATAGGACACCAGCCGTGTAAAGATGTAAAGTTGTTTTGGGAGGTGAAATGCTGACGTGTATTATGGGAGCGTATTTAATGGAGCTCACTTTTCATTGTGGTCTCTTATTGTGCGCGAAAAGGATGAACTTTTGTACCTATCTGTTCGCCAATGTACCTCTTTTTTATCGCTTCTGTCAGGCCTAGATCTTCTGTCAGGCATCTGGATAATATTCTCTGTGTCGCTCTGAAACACACCTGTCCTGAATTTCTCAAGCAAGCTAAGCCTAGTGTGTAGTCTCCGAGTCTCTACGGGCCCCCACCTTAATCCAGCTTAAACAGCTGTGAAATACTCAATGTTAGGGGCCATTCAACAACCACGTGACCAATTTTAGGCCTTTTTTCGACCCCACCATCCCCTCATGTAACCAGACGTGGCCATGGTATTGACCTCCCCCAGGGGGTCACGTGGTCATATACAGAAATGACCGCCCGACTTTCACTAGACCGTCCCAGTGGATGCACTGGCGATGGTACACCGTACCAGTCGTCAGTAGTGTCTAGGATCGGGCGGGCAAGGATACGAAGCTTACATTCGTCTACTTTGTTGCCTTGTAGGCAGGGATACGACTGCCTTCGTCTACTTTGTTCGACCCCGAGCCGCCCTGCCCGAATTCGTTGACAAGGCTGAACATAGTTGTCATAGCACAGTTGGCGGGCGACCACAGGGTGAAAATCAGCATTCGTCATCGGGTTTTTGTTCATCCAAATCGGCCACGTGGTACGCCGCCAGACCGCGGCGTACCTCCCCCCTCGCGACCAACCGTGGCCAAGAGTCTAGCTCTCTCTCCCCCCAAAAACGACCACGTGGTTGTTGAATGGCCCCTTAGCTCTTAGCAATTATCAACATAGTGCGCATCTTTTATAGGTATTTTGAATTTTTTTTGCTAACTGTTTATGACCAGTATCCCAAAGGCTCTCGGTGTATGCAAGGTGTGGCCTAACCTGACCGAAGTAGCATGTTCTAAGTTAGCAGGAAATATGGGAGAAGATAACGACCACTTGAACATGTGGAACAAGTTTTCCAAGTGTGATTTCAAATTTCATACTTCGTTTAAACCTCAATATTTTAATTGCCCATCCATTTCCAACCCTAAGTATGCTGAGCGCCTGAATTTGATTACGACAAGAGTGCTGAAGATGTAAACGCTCTCAGTTGTGGGCATTACCTAAGTAGAACACACCAAAAATCTTTCCATGTGCTTCACTTTTACTGTCTCCCAGGTGACGTCCGCCGAATACGAGTGTTAAATTTGAATTAGCTCAGCCAGAATAATAGGTTGGCTCACCATATAAGCAGTTTTTCATCAAAATTGTTGACGAATGCAGGTACAGAGTAGCCGAGCGTGAGAAACACGGATTACGCCCAGGAATTTTGCAGCGAGACGAGTTTTGTAATGGCTCACGGGAGTGGAGGTGGCGCCCTGGGTGATGACGGGCGTCATGGGAAGGTGGCGGGGAAAGGGAAGGAGTGAGAGACGGGAGAAGGTAGGAAGCCAGGGCATTAAGGGAAACATTATGCGCCAAGAAGAAAGATATACGATGGAGGTAGAATAAATCCAGCCACCATCAGCGTAAGGACCGCGGAAAGAGACGACTATGTGGAATGACGGCAGGAGAACATGAAGGAAAGGGAAGAAAGAGGGTGAAGGAATTTTAGTTCTTTAGTCGTCAACACCCACCCGGTGTCAGCGGGGAACTTGCGATAGCGCCTCCATCAATTAGTGAGTTGCTGTTAAGTCGTCACACTGGGTTTTATTGTCAACCCTCGCTCCCGTGTCTGTCTCCGTCTGCTATAAATTCGAGGTGCCCTTCCACACAATCGGACAATTTGGAAGGACGCTCATGAAAGCTCTCCCTCTCGCGCTTATCTCGAAGTTCCATGACGGTGCGGAGTTAGCAAATCAAAGAGGAGGAAAGAGTAGAAGCGCGGAGCAGGAATGCGGAGTAAGTGTGAACATGAAGAAGATTTTTTAATATGTAGTTAAAGAGAGGAATAGAAAGTGTAGAATGAGGGTGAAAAATGGGATGGGCGTGAAGAGAGAGCATACAATTGCATTGAGAGAAACAATGGAACACTAAAAGTGCGTAATATGTTCTGATTAAGGTTTACTCAAAGTTGGTGAGTCGTATATAATCTACCTCTCTCTGTTTTGATATTTACTAGTAACATGTTTAAGCCGTTCGGAATGCGAACACCAAAGAAACTCATTCTTAAAATTCAATTTCCTTGAAAATATGGAATTTACAGATGGGCCGGATGGATTTACAGATCCAAGCTAAATAGGGCTGAAAATTGTATTTGAATATTGTATGAAAATTGTATGAATCATGTATAAATCCCGAAATAGTTCAAAATCTTCGACAATGGAGCATTACCGAAAATGATTGGAGCCTCATGGTTAAATATATTTATGAAATAACTATTACAATAACTTTTCTCCTTTTAAATCAATGGCGCGTCATATTACATCATACTTATGCTTGAAAAGAGAAAGATGTAGAAACGTGACCAATTACATCCTATCCAATTCATAAAAAAATTGAAATATTTATTTTCCTACCTTAAAATAGACAGACTGATTAAACTGTTAATTTGAAATATTGCAACTTTTAAATGATAAAAGTGAACACTACTAATAAAAACACAGTGTCTGTGTAAAAGAATGCTCTAATAACTCCTAAGTCATTATATTGTGTGTTAGAAAATGTTGCTTAACTAGATTTTCGCGTCGTGCTGTGGACATAAGCATAAAATGTTAGATGGATATAGCGGACCCAAGACCTTAGAAGTAAAGGTTGGGGCTCTGATCGCCCTGGAGCCTAATTTGACTTAAACGATAGCACCAAAAGTGAGTGCGCGAAAAAGGGAATGCGCTACGTATAAAAGTCCCCAGTGCCACAAGGGCCGCATATTGGGTGTTTTCAAAGCATTGACTAACTAATATTTTATACTTTTGCGAGATATGAGTGTGTCAGTGTTTTGAGGCAGCATTAAGGTCCAAGAGGTTACATACAAAATTGTAGACCGAAATTGCCCTGAGGGTACAAAACCGGTGCTACTCTCGTTGTTTCTAATGACAGGTAAATTGATGACCAAATACATTTGTGGTCAGCACGTAATCAATCGATAGCGATGGGAATGACGTAGGCTGGTTATGGAATATATTGATTGCGTCGTAAAACAATTTTCTGAAAATTAGGACTCGAGTTCAGCTTGATGAAATTTTTAACTTACAACGGAGTAACTTTGAAGTCAAAATTTCGCAAAAAAATATGCAATTTTCAATACCCTTTTGTATAGATTGTATAGATAGAAGACCCTTTTTGTATAGATTAGTAAATGTATTTGGAATTTTTCCAAAGCAAAATAAGGTATATATTTAAATATCATAAGTTTCTTTTAACAAGCTTGTACATAAGCGCGCATTCGGCGATGGAAATAGTTCTCCTCTCAAGAAGTAGTCATAGTATAAATAGTATTGAACACCTCGACATAGCCATATTTGATAATTATAATGTATGTACCTAACTGTGATAAAATCGTTTATAAAATATTCTTGCCATAGATGTAGTATTTCCATGAATTTATTGCATTTTCTATCCAACGGCCATCTGCCAAAAACTTTGTGCATTTACGTGAGAAAGGTAAAATAAATACCTATTGCTTTTCATTTGCACATCTAATATTCAATTGTTGATCCGTATGAACCATTAAACTCGTATTCTACCAGTTAATTTTCAAAGTAGGATCACGTTCCATAAAAAGTTTCCTCAATCGATGCTCTCTCGAATTTCGTATTATAAGCAGCACAGTATATTTAATCCCAAGTTTCGGTTGTTCATAAGCCCTTCTTTGCGGAATAAAGATGATTTTTTGCTTATTGTGACATTGATTTTAGTATTCTACACTTTTTGCAGCATTTTGAAAGTCGATCAGAAGTCTTAATCATAATTTCCTTATTATAGTTATCCTCAGTCGTGTGAAATTCTACTCCGTTTATGTTGAAATTTGAACTTATTTTAATGGAGTATTTGAATCATAGTAAGATTTATATTTTTATGATGCTTAAAAACCTATTGCTCTATAATATTGCCAGAATATTTGGTAGGTTGACCATGTTATGTTAGCAAAACTGTTAAAGTTAGGAACGGCTTCCATCACCAATGTATAATCCAAGATTTGTCGTAAGAAGTTTACTCGTTGGTCCTTTTAAACCCAATTAGAGCGAACAACTATTGTGTGACCGTGACCGCAAATATTGAATAATTCTTTTTTTCCTTTTTCAAGGTCTATTTATTTTTGCAAGACTTGAAAACCTATACGCATCACAATGAATTCAGTTATTCCCGAGCATTTTATCATCGTTCATTCAGGACATGTGTGGCGTAAATAACCAAAATTTCACAATTAAACAATATTTAATCTTAAGACACACAAGACAGGAACAAAAGTACAAAGTTGTTTTAGCGCCCGAAGGATCAGCGAGCACCTTTTCGAAGGGGGATGCAGCGAAGAGTGGGGTGTGGAGGCTACGGCTCTTGACGGTCCCTCGCAGTGCACCCGAAGAGACGAAGAGTCAGAGAGAGGTCGAGACATCCGGGAAACTCCGGTAACTCCCTCTCGGTACTAATCCCTGAAGAGGGGAAGGGGGGAAGGGCGATCGCAGCTCCTCCATGCATACATTGTAAGAAACAAAAGACTCACATCAGCACCCGAGCGTCCGCATAGAAACCGCACAACATGCTTTTCATCTTTTTACAAAGGAAAACATCCTTTTTCGTGAATTAAACTGTATTTACTGGTCTTGTCACTTGCGTGGTTTCCAATAAGGAATTTAGCTATGTATTTATAGGAATATATCATCTCATTTACCCCAGTTCTAAATGAAAACCGAAAGGTATCTATATAGCCTGCCACTTGGTTATGTAATCAAATAAAACTACTTTAGCAATCTCTAAAATTCCTAACTAGAACTAATGCCAATCGGCTATGGCGGTCTGGCCATATGATGAGACGACATCAGCCTTGCCTCTTTAATTAAAAAAATATTCTTAGGATTTTATCCGGTCCGCGGAGCCTAATTCGTTTTGACCTCATTGAACTCCTTCAAGCTTAAACCTAGGCATGTTAAATTTTTGCTAGGGGATAGCACGATGACCTAATTAGCAGCTAAAGCTTAGCATTTATGCAAAAGGGCTCTTCCTTTCGAGGTGAGGAGAGGCTAAAGAAGAGGTGGCCTATCGTCCTTCTTTCTCCCATTTCGTTAAAGCCCTGAACACCCTTTTTTCCTAGCCTTTTACGTACTCAGGTCACGATCCCATCGTCTCATCCTCTCCTATTCCTACCGCCTCGTGCACACACTCCCTTCGTGACACCCATTTCCATTCCCTCCGAGGCGGGCATTTTCACGGCATAGCGAACCCTTCGGCATTTTTGACGACAAAATCCTCGGAAGGAGTGATGAATCCATAATCATTCCCACTGTAGAGCGAGACGGAGGCAGCCGAGATGTAGGAACTCACGCAATTACTACAATTCGCCCATGAATGGGATAAGTAACTGCGCAATCGTTATCACGAGATTTAAAAGACTTGATATTGGTCTGTAATTAATTACCCTCGATTTCGACTGGTACTGAGAAAATAAGCATCGGAAAAGCAGGGATCTGTTCCTCTGGGCCAAAAGGTTACGAGTAAAATGACTGGTGTAATCCAGACCAAATTTAACTTTTATTTGAAACTGAATATATACTTCGAGATTTTATTCAGCTATCTCCCTTAAATATGCTTCAGTGCCAAGTAACTCAGTGTTTAATTTGTGTTTGAAAATACTTGAATACATATGTTAAACTGTATTTACCTTCAAAATTTACCTGAAAAGATCTGAGGCGAGGACAAGCTGTGGGCAAAATTTTAAGACTAAGTCATTTATTGCAGCGCTGCATATAGTGACGAAGGGACTCGAAATGTACCTCACTTATAAATCTTGCATGTCATATCAAAACAAGTTGTTTTTATCAATCGCGCAATTGTACGCATGACATAATAATGTAATATTATCCGAGTATCTTCATGGAAGAGTATTGCATAGTGACATGGCGATGTATTACGGAAATTTATTCTCTCACTTTTCATCTTCGATACATAAAATAATTTCTAGACGAAGAATGATAATCATATTATGAAATACTAGTGTATAATTAGTAGAGGTGGGTCAAATCCAATTTTTCCTCGAATTCGAATCCCAAATCGAATCCAGCTAAGATTTGAATCGAATCCCGAATCCACCTTTCCACTGTATTTCCTAATTAAGCAGAACCTTTTTTGACAATTTTAAGCTATCCGGGACTAGCCACGGAGTTCCACTTTACGGAGTCACCCGCAATGCACAAATGTGAGAATTTCCACAGAGAAAAAATCATCCGCCGGTCCCGGTCCCGCCATCCCGGTGAAGGCGGATGATTTTTTCTCTGTGGAAATTCGCACAGAACCTTTTTTTATGAACATTGTAATGATGGGCAATGTTTCCTTAACAAATAGATGCCATGCTTAGTAAAAGTGAACCTAAAAATTTTCAAGTTATTTCTTAAAAATCAATAATTAAGAAAACATTTACAAAGTAATATATACCTTAGAATGCCATCCAGAAAGAAAATTTAGACGAAGGCCCATAAAACATAAGCCAAAATAACACCAGTCACATTCACTCGTATTCATGACCTTTAGATTAGAACGCACATCTATCAACCACTTTCATAGGCATCAATATGCAGTGTGCTTTTTATATCTGCAGTATAATAAACAACATAACACTAAAAAAATCTAAATTGAATGTGAGCATATTATTATTAAAATATTCATTGCTGAGAAACAAAAGAAAATTAACTCATTCAGGATACACAAATATGTTTCTGACAAAATTACGCTTTTTTCTTTTGTTCCAATCAACACATGGAACAAAAGAAATTTCACAGGTAAACATAGAAAAAAATAAATATCACTCCGTAGTTGACAAGAAAATTAGTGAGGAGGAAAGTAGTTAACGAGGAGACTGCCAGACTCACAAATAATATTTAATGACAATGTTTTGATATTATAAAAAATAGAGGTAAATTTAAACATTTCACATTCAGAAAGTTTTACACGATGACACCTAAATTTTTATTTAGAAAGATTATCATCCGCACAAGTTCCGGATCTAATCTGCTACGTTTGTGGTCACATGTTAAACCACCACTGCAAAAGAGACTTTCAGATACAACTGTTGCGGCAGGAGTGTAAAGAAATTGTCTGCTTAACACTTTTAAGCTAGGGTAGGCCGTTGCATTTTTCCAGTACGCCAAAGGCTCAATTTGAGGAGAGATTAGTCCCTCTCTCAAGTATGCATTTAATTCTTCCTCTTCCTTCAAGCATTGTGATGTAGATGAATGTTTCATAATTTTAGAGCAATGCGTCCACGTACAATGCTTACTAGCCATATCATTGGGCGGCTCTCTCTCATCCATTACCTGCTGAAAAATAGCTCCATGAAATTTTTCTAGGAAAATAATGATTTACTTCGCTAATGAACAATACCCAACTACAGACTTAAAAACTATGTATTTTTTAGGATATGAAAGAGTAAAATTAATTTTTGGAAGAGAAGTTTGATAAAGAAATAAATTGAACAAGGTATGATATTATTCTTTCCAGCAATGAAGTTACTTAGTTTTTAGAATACCCACCTTATCATTTTCTTTAGTTAATTGTTTCATTCTCTGCAATAGTTTTGATTTGGCCTAGCTGAAATTATCAGTAGATTTGAAGCAGCTTCCCTTCAATCGAGGATCAAGAAGAGTAGAAGTAGTATATACCTCATAGGTTTCCAGATCGCTGTATCTTACTTTCAGAGAAGACAGGAGTTCGTTTTTTAACCCTGATGCTTTCATGTAGTTTCCATTCCTAATACCTAATATTATTAATAAGTCTACCCATCCGCTTTCCCGAAAATGCATATATTTAATTCTTTTTTGCTCTCTCATACAAGTATCATGACTTTACTCCAGAACCTAAGAAACGTCTAAATTCGCATTTATTTGCTTCGCTAAATGTGGAATAGATCCCGTGCGTTATTTACACTTGCAAAATTATTTACATACAACGGTGAACTTGTAGATTTTTCCTTGTAACTCACACACAACAAAGAATTTGTCAAAAATTTGCGGAAATATAAATGGACATTTAACTTATGGCCTTGAAAATAGTGGAATTGTACGTTTGATTCACAGAATTTTACAAGTTGTAACTTCATATATCAGTAACTGATCGACTTGTAACTCTCAGGGGCATGCCCCAGGGAGTAGGCCGATAAATTAGTTCAGTGATTGTGACTGTTCTCAGGGTCAAAATGATTTTGAAATTTGGGATAGTGACGAGTAAAAAGGATATAACATTCCTGTAATAAATGGGGATACTCTTTGAGACGATTCAGGAAGAAATCGGGTAAGAGAGATTCAACGAGGTGTGGAGAACGAAAACGGCTGTAATGAGATATTATTAGTAACTATTCCTGGTAGAAAAATTTAAACAAATGGAATTAATTTACCAGTGCAGAGATTGGGAATTCGTATTGATAAAAACAGGTGTGTCCCGTTTTCTGAAGTGACTGCCGGCGAATATGTGTTATAAGGCTAAGGGACACGCTGCAATATTTTCCCTTTCAACTCTTAGTAGGGCCCACAAAAACTGGTAATTTATCTCTTAAATATTTTTCCATATTTTTAGAAAGAGCAAGTGGTCTAATTTAACGACACTCTTCCATCCCTTATGAAGTGGAAAAAATATCTCGTGGCTATGAGATAAGATATATTCTTTTTTTCATCTGTCTTCCCTTCCATGATAAGGAAAATTGAGTCCATAGCACAGCTATTTGATAAATTTTCTGCCGTATTGGTATTAATTCATGAAACATGTCCAAACGTTTCATCAGCTTAGTCCAACATGTAACTATTGAGGAGCAGGTTTCAACAATCAGAGAAAATACCCGTAGAGGATATTTATTCCTCTCAAGCCGGCGAGGTATGACGTCATTATAGATATGATTTGTGGGGGAAAAATAAATATAAGTGTTCTGCTTTTCTGTGGATAAACAATACGGGTGTAGGCGGTATGCTCTCTGGCAAATAAAAGACAAAATATTTGATCAGAGCCATCAGAGAATCTCGCAGAAATATAACGACTGATAACAGGTTTATAACTTTGAAACATGCCCAAGATATCCTCGAGAGGGATGAAACATTCTCGATTTTTGGCAAAGTAAAAAAATATATATCTTTCCGCTGATGCTTAATGGGGTTATTCTGTATCTGTGATGCCATTCCGTGCTTTATTTCAATGGCAGTATGACTCTGTAAACAAGTATCGAAATGAAATTGTAAGACAAATTAGATGAAGGAGTTAGAAAACCAGTTGGCATAGACCCGGCTTATAGAATGGCCACATCATTCTACCTCGAGCTATTGTCTTCAGCAGCCGATAGAAGGATCTTTCATACTGTCCTAATTGCGAATTTTTTATGCCACACTTTATCTCAAATTGACAACAGGAGAACCGTGAACGCCTAGACCCAACAATTACGAGAAAAATGACATGTAGCTGTGGTAGGAAGTTAAGCGCTGCCTTCTCCCGGGAACACAAAAAAAATACATTTTCAGAATGTTATTGGAGGTGACAGTGGCAGTCAAATTGAAATCATCGCAAATATACCCTTTTTTAGGTATTTCCTATTGTTTTTGCGTGCCTGAGCCCTTGAAAGTGAGATATGAGACGTGTTACCAATACCGTAAACCTTGAATACCGGTAGCACCTTGGAGTAATTTTTGAAAAAAACTCGTTTATTTTACTGATTTTCATATATATTTGAATAGAAACCAACAAATCCTTTTGAATTGCTAGCGCTCACTCCCTTAACTGATCACTATTACACCTACCTTTATATTTAAATTTACTAACAAAATTTCTGTGGTATTATTAGTGCTGAAATTAATGTTATAAGGCAAGTTGTCAATTAGTTTTAAGCTTCCAATATCTCTCCGATATCTCTTATAATGCTGAATTAATGTAGCCATTTCGGAGTGTGCGGTCTACACAGGCAAGACAAAGAGTGGGAAATTATTCTCCTAGAGCATCAAAGGTATTCTCCACCGTCGTCATCTCTCGCTCTACACCTACATCATGTGATTTCCCGCTACTTTGAGGGCGGAGGACCCGAAAGGTCAGTGTGAGCACTCGTCGTCGGAAAATGGCGGCGCCCTGGGGGAACCGCAGCCCTGACCGGGTTACCGGGAGAAGGTTATCAAGCCATAAGAGTCCTTTGAAGTTAAAGCGAATTCAGGTACATGGAGAAGGGCTTGGGAGACACGATCTCCAAACAATGACGATGGGTTAGGAATAATTGTTGAAAATTGATAATTAATGGGGATCATAATTTCTGCGTAAGCTTATTTGTTTTTTTTTTTATCGTGAGAAATTTCAACTTGATAGATTTTGGAGACCAAATCTGATTATTCCGTTTCCACCTCTTGGTTTTACTTTTGGAAAATAAATTCTCGTCGGAATTAGGATTATGACACTGGTTCGAGATAAGTACTCAGCCATTGCTTCCTTCTTCTAACCATGTTAGGTTAGTTATAATTATCTAATCATTTTATTCGTGTAAGGTTAGCAACGGTCACGTAATTATAAATTCTTGAGTAAAGGACTTTTCATATACCTTTGGTTATTCATCCGCTGAAAGGAATAATTGGGAATGGTAAATAAATGAACCAATTCTGAAATTAATGTGCTCTGCCCTTTTGGATTGTTCGATGAAGAGCCTAGAGTAAATACGTAAATAAATTGAAATAAATGAAAAAATTTGTTTTTCAGAAAAAATTTTCATCCCTTTGCGCAGTTCATAAGAAAATAATCCTTGACTGACACGTTTGTGATGAATTTTTGGTCATTATTTCGTCGCTTCTGGTTATGGCACCATGTAATTGTGAATTAAATTACCTGGATGACGCTGTTTTTGGAAACTGTATTGAGCAAAGTACTTTAAATTTTTTAAATGAATCTTTAATAATAATATTTACGCTAGCATGCATATCAATTGGGATTGAAATGGGTGAATATGAGATATGGTAGCCCCAGGAAAATATGGGAGGGAGAAATAAAAAATTTAGGCATTTTATAGCCGAACCACTATTTCACTCATCCTTCCGGTCCAATTTAATCTCTTTATAGGGCATAAAATTCGGGTACAATGGCCGAGCCTTTAGAATGAATCCGGTGGAAGCTATAAGCACCCCACCCCAACTGGGCAGTTAAAGGCGCCCTCTTTTAATCCTTCCCCGACGCTTAAAAAGGATTTCCGGGAGGGAAAAAGAACAATTGGTGCAGTCTCTCTCTGTCCTGCTCTCTTGTGTTCCACCCTTCTTACTCCGAGAGGCACTAAGATTACCTCCGGGTTCCTTGTGTCTTTTTATTCCACAGTGAACTTGGGCGCTTAAAGCATACGCTTGGAACGTTCGCCCTATTCAATCTCACTCACGAGGTGAGCATCTGAGAAAGTTCACGGAGCAAGCGGTCCTCGAAGCGGTCGGACCCCCTAATACTCGCCTAAAGCCTCAATTTTCCATCTACTTCCACATGAGTGTCTTGACCCGCGCACCCCTATCCCTAACCTCCGCGATAAGTTCACTCCCGAGACCATCTCCTAATCCCTCGAACGTTGCGAGGAGAGCCGGCAGAAGTTCAGAGGATAGACGGAGGTGGACCTCCTCGTCTGGACGATGCTAATCCGGTTACGCCCAGTCTCCACCCAATTCAATCCTTCCTCAGGCATCTGCTAAGGTCCAGACTCAGTGGAAAAGGAATGAATGCCGTGAGTGAATGGATCAGTGAATCAACGCATCCTCAACTATTTTGTGCCTCGCCGCGTTCCAAAAATAGGCAATATCACGACCTTGACCAAATCGATATAATGGAGGTGGGAAATCGCGAAACATTGCTTAGCAACTTATGGCGCGCGTTGATTTTGACATATATTACGGCTAATTACTCTCTCAGGTAGCTCATTCATCATTGTTCTGATGTCGATATAGCGATTGATTTACGAATGCCGTAGTTGAAAGCATTGACTTTCGCAGCTCAAGCAGTATTAACCGAGCAATTTTTGTGAGTTTATTTACCTGATGTTCATCGTAGTTCTGCTCCTGAGGTGTAGAGATGATAATTTATGACTCGCATGATAGGCACACGCCAAGACACTTTTATGTCCAAGTCACATACCACTAGAATATCTTAGTTGATGGCATTGTGAGGGATAAGAATGAAATATGGATATTTGTAGTCAGATATATAAACGAGCGACCGGTCTATAGACATTTGCATATTTAATAAAATGTTTTACAGTAATCCACATACCGTCAATTTGTTTTAAAACGCTTCACTTTTATGTAACCCCTGTCATCAAGCACCCAACAAACGACACGAATAATATAAATGTTTTAATCGCTGTGCGGAGAAGGGTATTAATTTAATGAAACTGTTGCAAAAAGATACTACATTTATTTTCTGGACACATCGCTTTCCTTTGTCACAAGTCAGCGTTGTGGAAGGAGTTTTTTTTTATGGAGTTGTTTTTATTTTTAATCCGTGTAATATCTTTTTATAGCATGTGGATATCCAAAAAAATTGCAAGAACAAAACTCAATGCCGCTTGGTAAAGTAGCCATTAAATTACCGCCTTGAAACTTGTTTTGACAACATTACGAGAGTATGCTATCATTTTGAAAAAAATAAATGTCTCTCGTTTCATTGAAAATTATTACTCTGCGGCACGTAGTAGCTATAAACGAGGATTATGAGCTTACAAAATAATGGAAGTGACGTAAGCAAGAAGAGAGTTTTGCGGTGTATCATACAATCGAAATATCCTACTCGACAATAATATTTCACATGAGAGAAAGGAATGAGAATAACAACTGGAAAGTAGGAGGATAAGGTGAAAGGAGGTTGCAGAGATCCCGGATTGGTGCGGGGGGGGGAGTGAGCCGACTTTGTAGCTGACCCGCTGCTTTTGATAATTGCATAAGGTGGAACAGTGAAGAGGCAGGAAGGCACGTCGCAGCCCAAGAGAATTGGGCGTTCGTGCGAACGCATATGAAAGGAGTGCCCTTATTACTTTCGTCCATCCCCTTCCCTCCCCTACTCCCTTTCACCCGTCCTTACTCGTTCGGGCGTTCTATTGTGGATGTGCTCGGCGACATTAAGGGCTCGAATGCGGATTCCGCCCGCATAAGAGTTAAGGCTGGGACACAATCAACGTGTACATGTAACGTGAGCCGTTAACGGGAATAGGCGAAAAGATGACTGACGGGAAAGTATAGCAAACGGACACAATCAACGTGTACGGGGAGTACGTTTACGCGAGAGATGGGCAACTTTCATCTCTTCCCGTGTCCCGTACAAGGAAAACCAATCAGAATAGTCCTGAGAATCCGGGAATGCGAGCCATCTGTCGGTAGATACATCCAACTGTTGAAGATTGCTCTTGGCGAAGACGACTTATTTACTTCCTAACTTGTTTACTCCTGATCTCTTAGCTGCGCTTTTGTTAGTCAATTGTTACTTCGGGCCGCGTTAACGTCGATTGTGACCGCTGACTTGCGTTCCCCGTCTCCCGTTGTCCCGTAAACTTCTTGCGTCACACGTACACGTTGATCGTGTCCCAGCCTTTAGAGAGAAAAACTGGGCATTTATTGGCGTCATTTTCTCTGAATCCGGAGCATTCTTATATTCAATCTCTTTCTCTCTGTAAGCCTATTTTATCTCTTTATTCTATCTCTTTCTCTGTTTTCTCTTTTTCTCTGCCATGTAATACACGTATATATATTAGATACCTATAGTCATTGAAATAATAGAAAAAATAAATTCAATAATGTAAGAACCCATCAAGTGCCATTCGTTCAATATTTAAACCATTTTTTAATCACCTTCCGGGAAGAACCATGGAACTATCATGTGTTTTATATTGTTATGTACCCCGGAATTCAAGTAGAATGTAGCATTACCTGCTTTAAGAAAATACGCAAATGTTTTAGACTATACCTTTTGGAATGGAAATATCGTGAAAAGAGAATACTAAGTGTTTCCATGCATTTATGCGGTTTCAAAGCTACAGCTTCGTATTATAGCCAAAATTTCCCAAGTATGCTTCATTCTTATCTATTCATATGAATACCTGTCTATAACGCTGCCAGAGGTGCTTTGATAGAGTTACCACGATAGTTACACGTTTTAGAATCAAGCAAATAAAATTATTGCTATACAAATAGTATTCATTCATTGTTTCATTTTTATGCCAAGTTGTGTCTACTTTGTTTCAAGTAGTGACTGCTTGTTCCTAGAACACGCTGTTTTTCCTTTTGGTGTGAGGAAATATAATTAAACTGATGGTTAGGTACTACGCATTCACTATAATTCACTCTTTCACTTGGGTTGGGTATTTGGGGTGGCGACCGACGGCTAAGGTCATTTGCGCCGTAGGGGATAGTTAAGTGAGGAAGGGTGGATAGAAACCCGGCGTTGGCATTAGCCTGCTCTTAACAAACGGCGCCAAGAGGATCACGGCTTAACGTCTCATCCGACTGACGGAGTATTGCACTAATTATAAGTGAACTGTAAGACACTCATATAGGGATCGGGTTTCCTATGAAAAACATTCTCCACTGCAGGGTTTTGAACCCTGGCCGTCCGTGTGGTTTGCCACCACACCAACCCGAACTCCATCTTTCAATTCCAGCGGTGACATGCTACACGCGTCGATGGGGAGCTCCATGTCTGCCATCATCGAATTCCACGCACTGTCAACGAGCGGTAGAAACGGTACCGTGATTCTGTGAATTATCAGCGATGGCCTCTCCATGAGTCTCAGGTAAATTTCCATTTCAATTATAAGTTGTTCAGTGTGTTAATTTACGGCCTTGTTTTGTAATTTTTCGAAAAATTTGTCCTTCTTGATGGCATTAAGCAATCATTTCTTGTCAAGCATGGAATGATTTCATTGAGTGCAAGTTGAAAACACACCTGTGTATTCCTTATTCACCGATGTTTCAAACTTTTTTATCAATCGCTGGTTCCAAATTTGTGAATTATTTTGTTGGACATCTTGTGTTCCCGGCAAAGAATTTTTTTCGGTGTATCAGTAAACGGGCAATAATTCACTGTATTTTCTTATATTCCTTGGTTTCAGTTATTTCTTCTATTAGTCTAATTAAAATATACATAAATTACCTGCTGTGGCTTACTTTTGCATTGAAACAACGGAAGAGGTTCATACAGTATACATTAGGTAGGATACTTATTAAATATATAGAGTTCGTCACAATTATACTTGTACGATTGTTTTTGAACGACGAAGAGTAAAATAACTGACCGCTAGGACTAACGCAAGTACTTCTTTAGGTATGTAGAAAATTAGAATAAAATTAAACACCTTTGCTCTCATTTGATTCCAAATGGTGAGCATCTATAATGTAATCGAAGAACATTATTAAAAAACGTAAAATTGTTTTAAAAGAAAATTCAATCCATTTAGGAGCAACAGGGCCGGCATAAATAGTCGGCAACTTAAAAGAAGGAAACTTCGAAATGTTCACTCTGTTATTTCTTCGTATGACTTCTTTGAACGCTTATATCGCGCCAGATACCGTTGAATATATATATGTGTATAGTAAGTTTCTGAGAGAAGTATTGCAATTGGTTAAAGCTTTTCATGTTAAAGAAAGCGGGATATTACTTTTTGAAACGCTGTATCATCAGTCTCTAGACATGAAGAAAACTACAGAAGAACGGTAGCATCTTCTGCCTTCCGTTATTTTTTTTATTTCCCTTGTAAAAAAACTTTCTTTTCTTGATTTCTTTCTTTTTCTGATCACTCGGATGGAGGGACATCAAAGACCTCACTTTTGGATGTGAGCCTTTGTACTGAACCGGCAGCTTTTATTGCCTCATATTTTTTCCTCAGTATTTTTGTTGCTTTCACTCTTACGAGTAATTTTTATACTCTACCTTTTTCATTTTATCCCTGGAGTGGAAAATTGCTCCTTGAAATGAAATCGAGAAAAAATTCTTAGTTTTGACAGAAAAAGTCTGTTTTTGAGCTCTCATTAAACTTTGACGCTAAAAAGTCACAAAGGAGATTATTTTTAAGATATTACAAAGCGTATAGGGTAGCCGTTCTATTTGTATTTACTAATATAAAAGCATAGAGCATCATTTTGATTCAAATGATATCACTTTGCTCCTTCGTTTTTCTTTCTTGTGTAGTCATGGATTTTGAAAAGGGCAATATAATATCAGTCAACTAATGATGACATTTTGTTGGCTATGAAATGCCAACCTACTCATACTGAAACCAAAATATAATGAAAGCACAACGATAGCAGGTGATCTATTTCATTGATGTAGAAATTTTACGCTTGAATCGTAACATATTTCCTCTATTTTTCCATAATTGATTATTACACGTAAAAAGACCGTTCGCATTTTTTACCTCGCCTTTAAATTGTTTTGGCTCACGAGGTAGAACTCCTTCGATAAATATGGATACGAGTATTTAATCTGCAATGGCTTCATTGAAGCCGTGTAGTCAATGTTAGGTCCATTTAAACGTTCAATATTAAGAGAAAAGCAATAGGCAAACTTCTCCTAATTTTTCTGAAAATTAAATATATGATGAATAAATTTTGAATTTTATCAAATGTTTGAAACCTTAAACTACCTCTTTATCAGGAACATAATTCTATTGTAGTGAATATTATTTTGCATCCTAGTTACCTTAACGTTTTTGTTCTATGAGAACCTTTCGAAAGCTTACAAAGCCGATAGGTTTGGCAAGAGAATTGCTTTTTTTAAATTCAAAAATGAGATGCATGGCACAGAATTTTAATACCATGTTACCTCCCGCTGGCCACTGACTCTCACGAACAATTGGTGATCAGTTCTCGGATTTCCTTCCCTGTGTTGTCTTTTAGTTAAGACAGTTTCCCTAACCATCCTGCTGGCTTCTTCAGGTCGACGTGAAGTGAAGAACTTACAAAGCGTATAGGGTAGCCGTTCTATTTGTATTTACTAATAAAAAGCATAGAGCATCATTTTAATTCAAATGATATCACTTTGCTCTTCCGTTTTTCTTTCTTATGTAGTCATGGATTTTGAAAAGAGCAATATAATATCAGTCAACTAATGATGACATTTTGCTGGCTACGAAATGCCAACCTACTAATACTGAAACCAGAATATAATTTAAACACACTGATATCAGGTGATCTATTACATTGATATAGAAATTTTACGCTTGAAACGTAACATATCTCCTCTAATTATTTTTCCATAATTGATTATTACTCGTAAAAAGCATTCGCATGCATTTACTTCGTCTTTAAACTTTCGCCTTGCTTCTTCGACCTGAAGACGCCAGAAGGATAGCTGGAGAAACTGTCGTCACAAAAAGACGACACGCGGAAGGAAACCCAAGAGCTGATCTCCAAATGCTGAAACGCCGCGGAATCCTTCATACCAATCTCACGAACAATGTTTCTTGGTGTTGCTCGTCATATTCCAAGTAAGCCAAAGATGGGTAGACAGACGTTCGGAGGGCGTGAAGAATCGGAGAAGGTCCGGTAAAGCGACCCAACAGAGGAATGAAAGATTGAAGAGACTTTTACGGAGAGGGTGGAGGGAAGTCGAGAGCAGGGAGAATCAAACCGTTCAGGGAAGATTTGGGGAGGGAAGAAAAAGAGTGCGGTCGGGAAGAGGGGGTTTGCGAAGCCAAGAGCTCTCAAGTTCTCTCCCCGCCATGCAATCGCATACCTTCCTTTACTTCTTCTGAAGTGAAGTAAGACTGCTTCAAGGGAACATAAAGTGTTTCAAAACCTTTTGAGGGTTTTAGGTGGGAGCTCCTAGACACTCGGAGGCTACACGCTGGGCATAGCTTGCTTGAGATATTCAGAACTGGTGTGCTTCAGAATGACACAGAGAATATTATCATGACGCCTCACTACATCTCTAGGTCTGACAGATGCGAATAATTAATAGAGATACATTGCCGAACAGATAGGCATAAAAACTCGTTCTTTCTGTACACAAAAAAGCTGAGCTCCACTGAATACACTCCCACAATACTCGTCACCATTTCTCCTCCCAAAAACCTGTCCCATGCAACTTTACATGGCTGGTTTCCTAACACCCCCTGCCACACGCCCATGCGGCGGCTCGCTTGGTAGTATGTAGATGTGGAAGACCAAAGCTGCAGCAACTCGTGTCCTTGCTCTCATCTGT
>OY720636.1:114637505-114686384 GCA_963169105.1 Ceriagrion tenellum | reverse complement strand
GGATGAATTGGATTGGACGCAGAATTACAGTTGGCGTTGGAGCTATAGCGCCATTAAAGCACGGTGCATAATTGAAATGTTCAGCCCTGGCAACGATGAGAGGAAAAAAAGGCTAAAAAAATAGGAAAGAGAGATGAGGTTTCCCAAATTAAAAACGAGAGCGCACGTAACATCGTATTGTATCAAGGGCATTAATTATACTAAAATAACCACAGTTTTACGCGCGGAAACAAAAGGAGTGAAGCCGTGAAACGAATGGGATTGTTTTTGAGCGGAATAGTACAAAAATAGCAAAATGCTGGCAATGCTTTAAAAGAACCAAATTAAGAAAAAACGACAAAACTGGGATAATGAAAAAGAAATGGACCTACCAAGCTTTTAGTTAAACGGGAAAACTGAGCTGACCTTAAAAATATAATTCCATCCTAAAAAATATGTGAAAAACGCCAGACTTAGGAAGAAAACAATGAAATTGGAATTTAAAACAGTGAACTGTTCCTGGTTTTATTCAAAAGAGAAAAAAACAGAGGCGAGCACCAATAGGAATGAATGTTTTATGTAAAAATCTAAGTGCATATTACCAAATTAGGAAGGGAGTATCAATTTAAAGTATAAAAACAGTCAACTCCTCGGTTATCAGTAAAACCAAAAAACTAAAGTCAATCACGTCGTGTCGGATAATGCGGTTCGCATTGGAGGTTACCCGTGAGATGGAAAAATCCTGCGTGGCCCCTTGCTTGCTTGGTCGTGCACAGAACCGTGAGGGATTGTCAGGGGCACGACATTATAATTAGCCATATAAATCCTGAAATAAACTTGATTTGATGGATCGAGTTAATTTTTCTGATTCCAAGGTACCAAGTTGGAGCCCCGAGGGAGGCGAAAATTTTTTGGTGGAGTTGAGATCCACAGTAGAGTTTTCCGAAAAAAGCACTCTAAGTTCAGTACTCTGTTCAAGGAAGGAAACATAAAACCGAGTACCATGATACTCAAGATGCCTTTCAATAAAAGATCCAAGATTGCGATGCTGGATTCTTTTCCCACTTTCTACAATTCCGTAAATTAATCCTTTTCTCTCCAATATACTCAGCGGTTCTCATTTTGCAGTATTGTTTTTAAGAGGTATTACCTACCAATTCGATTAACGTGGTGCTCATATTTTTTTAACCGTAAAGATGGTTATGTATGGTACAAGTGTAAAACAGGGCGAAAAATTAAAACTACGGTTAGAAGCATTAACAAATATTTTGGTTTGACGCTCCTTCAAATATAGCTCAACGTTTGTGATAATGTGGACATCAGAGTGATTTTTGTCTCAGATACCTTACATATTCAAGACAAATCTCGTAAAGAGTATTTTTAAATTCGTCCAAATAGTCTCCGATCAATGACAATACGATACCAATTTTCCTTCGAAGTTGATCACTCTCCCGAAGAAAATGAGGACGAGGTTGGTAGGTTATTAATAGTCAGCTCGGGCAGTAATACTGTTCGCTATTCCATACTTGTATCACTTAAACAAGCTTCCATCTACAAATTGTTAGTATGTCCGTTTGGTTACTTGAGGAACTCATTTATGTTTAGCTCCATTCTATCTTGCCAAATAAGAAACGATGCTATTCATGGTGCCAACCATTTCATCGAATGCTTTTGCCACGCATATTTAACGATATCGTAAACCTATGGATTTCATAACGTGAATGGATATATAAGTATTTTTTTGTAGCTGGCCAGAACAAACGAGTGTCACTTTTTTGCACGTAAAAGATACTTCAAAAACGGATTTTGCTGTGAAATAGTATTGGTTTTATGGATTTAGCAGACCAGTATTTAACTAAACTGTCTAATATTGATGATCATTTGGTGAGAAACCACTTTTTAACACGAAAAATACTCCCGGGTGAAACATGAAAAAACATAAAAATCAAATGGTACTCTAATACAGAGTCTTCTGTTTACCAGCTGCGAAATATAATAGAGTACGTCGTGTAGTAGAGTAGTCGAGGCAAAGAGACTCGTGCAAAGGTGCACGTGATAGTTTTATTTTTCATATTAACAGCCTCCACTTTTCACACAATTTTCCCCAAATTAAAATAATTAAGGTCAAATGCACTATATTTTGTGCTTCCATCGCTCTTTTCAACACTTAAACCATTTTTGTACCCATTGTTTCTCGTTTATTAACGAAAATGAATTGCAAACACCGTAGCTTCAGAATTGAAAAGTTGGTAGACTTGCGAACAAATGGTTATTCACTGACGTCCCAGGATTAAATTTGGTCTTTTTTTCCTAAAGAAAAATAGCAATCCGATCAAAGGTGTAACTTCAGATGTTACACAAGATAATTATGCCATGAGAAAATAGGCAAGGGAAGAGAAAAACGGAGACTTAGACACCAGAATGAATGTGTAGGAGATGGGGCAAATTCCTTGAGAGAAAGAGACAGAGAGATAGAAAAGATTTTCCTGAATTTTGCAACCACGCCAAAACTACACTCGGAGAGGAAAAGGGCGAGTGGAACCGAGAGGGATAGAGATGGAAAAAAATAAGTGGAGCGAGAAGATCAAAAGGAGAGAAGTAATATATGGAAAAGCATGAAAAAGGCAGGAGGGAGTGGGTCAGGTGAGGCGAGGTGGGTGATGGACGAGGGGAGGTAAAAAGGTGTCGGCAGTCAAAAGTGAAAGAGCCTTAAGGAGAGAGAACCGAGAGGCGGGAAAGGCGGGGGTGGTCCAAGATGGGGAGGAAAGGTGTTTGTGTGAGAGACGGAAAAAGAGATGAGGACAGATGGACTGGAGTAAAGATAAAGGGGTGGGGTAGGACTGAGTTAGGTTGAGGAAGGAATATGGAAGAGGGTGAAAGAAGAGACGAGATTCGAAGCAAATGGACGAGAAAGAGGAAAAATAGCCCTAAGACGCTGGAGTAAAACAGCTGAAGGCAAACGATGAATGCAAGAATCTGAACTCGTATCAAATTTTATCACTTGGTTGCCTTCTAGATAAATGAGTTACGTGGACAACCAGCATTTAGTTTTGTGTATTCCTCTCGTCAATTGCAGCACTCATTTCTCTTGGGAACTACTTCCATGTAGGGAAAAACATTCAACGTCAGCCTTATAAAGATTTAAAATAACTTGTTTAGTACTTGTAAAGTTAGAAGTTGAATTAACAAAGCCATTTAAATTTTTTGTACATAACGTTTCGTAAATTAACCATTATGTTGAAGTGGTAGACAACTAGCACTGTTTGCCGACAATATTCTAGTGTCCAGCCAAAATAACGTTCCAGTAGACGCATATTTTATTTGAAGAATGGATTCCATAAAGTATCACTCTCAAATTTAATTATCGAACTAAATTCATACGGCTTAGAAAACGATACATTTCCTGTATTTAAGAATTCCTAAGCGATCATATGCGAAGGGGTTTGTATTAGTTGGAATTAGTTTTGTATTATTAGTTTGCATTAGTGTCATCTCCAATGAGGTTAAGTCACTTCGGGTGTCATGCAGGGAAGTGTCATTGGTCCACTACTATTTCTTTGGTATATTAGTGATTTTGATAGATAGTAGATAATAGTATATTTAGTAGATAATAAGCTGCGACTTGTAACAACGACGCCGTAGAGTACAAATAAATGCGTAGCCATTATAATTAGGAAGCGTTGATAAAGGACCTCAAGGGAATCAAAGCGTGGTGCGTTGTATGGCAGCTAGAATGAGCATTGTAAAAATGTGATGAAATAAACTCCTGGAAAATAAAACTTCTCCCCTCAATAAATCTATTACATGAAGCACACCCTAATTTAGATTTCATAATGTAAATTGTAAAATACCTCGCTGTCAAACAAACGAATGATCTCTCGAGGGGCAATCATATTCGGAAAAAAACTGGTTAAGCTAGCCTTACATTGGGATTTGTTAATAGATTACTGGTAACTTTATCGTTATGTTAATAAGATTGCTAGGCGTCAGTAAAGTCAAATAAATCAGCTATTTCTCCCTAATTAGACCCCACTTGGAATGCGCTGCCAGAATTTGGGATCCTCATGAGGTAGGTTCGAAAACAGAGTCCGAACGCGTATAGAGAAGATCAGGAAGATATGAGAAAACCCATCATGATAGTGTCGCTAGGGTTGCTGACCTTTTTCGAATCATTTACGTAAACTCAAAACCATTTTTTTTCTGAAGAAGTTGTTAATATATTATTAACACCAAAATACAAGGGTAAATCAGATCACGAGAATAAAATAAGGGAAAGAGACTGCAGAAAGGAGTTTTAAAATGTCGCGTTACCCGCGATCGATTTGAGGCCATTATGGTTGCCAATGAGACATTAAAGTAGGTAAGTCGACAGATAGTGGTGCTGATTAATTGCATTGCTCCGTAACACTTGCTTCTTCACCTGCCACTAAATATTAACATCACGTTTTGCATGATCTCAGCATGGCTCTTGTATCTAGTTTAAGTAGTTGCAATATAATTAAATTCGATAGTCTCTCTAGCATCAGTATCATACCTAGAGCGTAGTCCATGTTGGTGAAAGTATCTTGTGCATAAAAGTGGAAGTCAAAAATAACTAGCCCCGTGCCAAACACCCTTATGGTTCCTCGCAGGGTAATGAATAGATATGGATGTAATTACTCCACGATCGGCAACTTCTACCAAGTAAAGCCTACAACCGTTTTCTTGGAACTTGGTTCTCTCCTGTATTAATACATATACAGTTCTAGTGACCATATACTATTGTTAGTTAAGGAATGAAAGAAAGCCAAACTGACTTATTGCAAGACTGAGCAGTTCATTTCTTAGGTATCGTTACGTACTCTCCCAATTTTTCTTTAATCATGAGTCGTTTTCAATTAAAATATTGGCGTGCTGCAACAATCCACCGCTATCTTCTATCATCCAACATTTTAATTTCTACTTGAATCTTCTCTACGGCGTCCTTCATTATTTTCCCGGTGTATTTCGTTCCAAGGGTTCTCACAGAAATTAAAAAAATAGTTCAAAAAGTTTCAGATATTTTTCATTTATCCCAGTCAATCCTGCATGTGAAACCATGTACCAGAAAAGTTAAATTTGCGAAAAAATAACCACCTAAGTTAGGATTGCCTTGTTAGCATCAAACAGTTAAAACATTTGTCCACTTGCGATCAGACAAGTATGTTAATTAACCGATGCGTTTTTCAACATCCTTGTCGACTATTTCCTCCCTGCATTTTAAAACGAGTAACAAAATATTTTAAGGAAATATTCACTTGCTCTCTTCCAGAGCAATGGCTACGCTAAATGTTTCGCGTGAGTGAAAATATGAGCCACAAGGGCTCTCATCTCTCTTAATCCATTTAAAGCTATTACTTTCCCCCGCCACACATACATAAGAGGGCTTGCAGAGTATTAGGTAGTGCATAGTTGGAAACTATAAAACTACGTGGAATAGTAGTAGAGTGACTGTCATGAAAGCCTTTAAGAAAGCTCATCGAAAAAAGGTACTCACTCAAACAGAAAACTCCCCGAGCAGAGTTATATCCATGCTCATGGATCTGGGAATGCACATACCTATAAAAAAGTATTTAAACATGTTAAATTTGGTGAAATGAACCTTAAAAACGGATATTTAACAATTATATTATAGAGATTAGGTCTAAAATAAAACTAGTGACTCCTTTCCGACGTTTCATAATTCAATTACTTCAATATTCAAGGCTACAACCACGATAAAGACGGTAAAATGTACAGACGCTAACAACCAATAGTACTTTAACTTACCACAATAACTTTTAAACTTACATCTAAAACAGAAAAAGGCTAGATCATGGATCAAAGGCAACATCTTGAGGTCTCATTGAGAAACGACACGAAACGGGACGGCAGGTTTCGGTGAATCATCCCACTTCTCAAAGCGCTTGTGTTTGTAGCAATTGGAAAGGTTTTTCTGACTGGCCCTCCACACTAAACCACCTTTCCTCCCAATGTTGCAGGATTTTTAAAGGTTCGCCGACCAAACCTAAATAACATCCACTCCGCAATGCAAGCAGAGAGCAAGAGAGCTACTAGTTTTTTGGTCGTCTGACTTTACCCAGAAAAACTATCTCGAGGTCTCATTTAGAGACAAGTCGAAAAGGGCTGTCAGGATGTGGTAAAAATCAAGCAAATTCTCAAATCACTTGCGATGGCAGCAACTGGAAGGTATTTTATTACTGACACCTCCACACTAAACCACCTTTTACCCTATTTTTTAGGATTTTGAAAGTTTCACTGCACGCATCCCAAAAATGTCCACTGCGCAGCGCCAGGTACTCTTGCAAGAGAGAGCGCTATACCTACAATGTGATTACACGGACATGGAGTAGCCTTGCACCGCGAGGCGTATATAGAGGTGCCTGGAGGGGTTACCTTTGGGTCGGGTGACAATCTCCTCGCCCACTCTACAGGAAGATAGGCGTGGGTCGACACAGGAGGGGTTAGAAAGGAAGAGGGTGGAAAAAAAGTGTGGAAGAAGTATGATACGATGCAAGTGAAGACGGAGTAGGAGGGTGAAAGAGGATGAAGAGATGGCTGAATAGGATATATAGAGGGTTGGTTTCACGTGGGTGGAGAAAACATCCCTTAGGGGATATGACAAAAGTTTCCTGAAAGGGAAAAATTGAAGTGGAAGTGAGAGGAAAGGCGCGAGGGAGGAGCAAGAGAGGGAATCACTGCGTGAGAGAAAGACTAGAGGGAGTGAGAGGCCAAAAGAAATATCTTATGAGGAGGACCTTTCCCAGGCTGAGGGGGTACTAGAGGAGAGGGGGCGGGATAATCGGCAAAGAGATAGATAGACAGATAGATATTTATTCGATAAATGTAAAAAAGGACTCTGTCCTACGAGAGTACAATACAAACATTGAAAGATGTAAAAAAAATAAAGTAAGTTCAGTTCCATTCGCATATAAGAAAAATTAGTAAAAAAATAATTAACTGCACCAAAAATGAAAACAGAAAAAAAATCAAAAACAGTATAACAACATAATCAACAGGAATCGAGAGACATAAAATATTTTCGAGCATGGAGTTGGAAGGTTTTGACAGAGATGCAGTTAGTGACTGTGGATGGTCAACTGTTCCACAAAATGACAGAAAATATCCAGAAAGCACCTCTTTCTTTATTAGTTCGGTGTTGAGGGACTCTTAGCATATCTGGATTCCTGAGAGGGCGACTGTGAATGGTGTGAACAAAAGAAAGCTTATTGTACAGATAGGAAGATGTCTTACTATACATTATCTTTTTTAAGAGTAATACAGCCTGATAATCACGTCTGGGGTTGATTTTCATCCAATTTAAGGAAGCAAGGTGTCCAGAAATGGAGCAGTCACGAGGCAGGTCAAGGATAAATCGAGCGCAGGCATTTTGGAGACGCTGGATACGATTTACACATACAACTAACATTCCATCACAGACCAAAGCCCCATAATCAATAATAGGAAATACGAGACTCTCAATCAGAGAAGGGAACTACGCAGCAAAAATAATTAATGAAAATGTGAGGTGCGGAAATATGGGAAATGATTTAGCTGAGAGAAGTTTTAGGTAGTCTGATCAAGCAAATCAATAAAATAATTCAATTAATGTGGTCTCAGTGTGAAGAAAAATATCTTACCTTCCAAAAGAAGCCTAAAAATCAGCCGCAGATTGTGTTGCTTTCTTGGTATTTGGTGAGTATTTTGGTGAGTATTTTAAAAAATATAAACCGTTTTCCACTGCGTTGAACTGCGTGATACGACGATGCCCTTCTAAGGTAGTTAATTTTTAAAAAATAAGAGGACCTTTGATACATGGATAGTGTCAAAAATATATCGGGACATATCTCAAAAGTTTTCTTAACTGTTTAAAAAAATAAATTTTCTATTCACATTAATACTTTCTCCTAAACCGCAAAAAACTAATTTGGAATGCAAAGACGTTTTCAGAGTACAGCGTGGTACAAAAAAATCAATGCCCTATATATGCACATTTGGTGAATTGCATGTTCACAAAAAAAGATATAGCGACACATGAGGAGGCTTTAATTCGCGCGAATGACGTCAGAAAAGTTGTCGATTGTTAGAGTATCATATGGAAGAATACGTGCTCGTCCAGGAAAGTGTAATTTTCCGTAGAAGACAGAGTTCTCTTCTCAACCTTATTAGATAGTAGCAAAACCTGTGTGTGCCAGCATAAGCATACCATACGCCTAATTATGGCGGAGGTAAAGTTTCTGAGATATATTCTCCGCCAAAGTAGGACGGCTTTGAATAGGAATAAGAGGGTGATGCAAGACTGTGGGTTGGATGGTTCAGTAATGGAAAAACAATGAATCCTGACCCCGCTTTCACCCCCTATAATTGGTAACCTCCTGAAGTGGTCGATTTTTTGTGAACGGGATGAATTTTATACACATACTAGAAATGTTAATTTTCCCTTTCCCTTCGGTGGTTCCTTCTTTAGCGGCGATTATCTCATGTGTCCGGTGATAGTCGCTTAATGCAGGTTTCACTGCATGCGAAAGGAGCATGATTCATTAGTTTTGCCGTGTTAAGGGAATGTATGAAGGTCGAATAAAGAAGCAGATGTAGGTATGATGGTAGAGTAAACTGCATGAGATGATGTGGCATAGTAATCACTCATATTACAATATAGGAACAACAATTATAATTAGACCTAAATCATATATTATTATGTGAATAGGATTAGAAATAAATTTATTATCTTTTTTTCCAATAGTAGACAAAAACAAGGCCCCCTTTGATTGAGAACCTTCTATAAAATATGTAGTAGTTCAAGCATTATCATTTAAATTGTTATGAATAACACTTTATCACAAAAATACTAACAATTAATAGAAATCGAATTAAAATGATGTTATTATCAGCTCTTTTTATCAAAATAGGAGCCCCTCCTTTCCATTTTTATCTCCAGGTAAACTTCCTGGCACATACATTTGGTAAAATAAAAAAATATAAAATTTGAAGATGGCATATTTTACAACAAGAGATACACCTCGCACAAACTACCTCATTAAGAAAAAAATAAGCTGAAAATAATGAAATCACCACCTGCACCGTATATATTGCACGTGAGCTAGGCTCTCTCGTGTGTATTTGCGCCTTCAAATGTTTTTTACGGTCGGTTAGAATATTCGTAAAACAAACTCACGTTCTACTACGTTTTCGGGTTAGTAACGAAAGTTCTTATTCTCTCTTTCGTTCCTTCTCCAGATAAGATTTTCGTTCCAGAGGAAATCACCTCTGCTGGCCAACTTCAGCAGTAAAACCTTCTCATCCGGGAGAAAAACTTTTATTTTTTCACCCCTCGCCTGATATGAAGCGCCGACAAACGGCTCTCCAGAAAATGGTAAGTTTCTCCGACTTATACCTCCACTATTGTCAATCAGAGATAGGTCCGAAGTCTAACAAACGACTTTTGCAGGAAGTACTCATGTGATGAAATATTTCCACCGGAAAGAGATCATTAGAATAACATTTGGTAAAGTTATTTTTGAAGTTATATTATAAGGGCAGGTTAGACCAAAGATTAGACTTAAAGTTATGACTGATAAGAACTAAAAATATGAATGGATGATCAAATTACAGAGCCTTACGTAAAGAATAAGAGTTGAGTGATATACTCATACCCACAGCATTTACTCTACCCATAACTTAGTTGGAAAAAAATATCATTCACCCAGCATTCAAAAAACTTCGTCTCATTTTAAAGAAAAATATGTCACCCTTACAAAGACAAAGTGATTCTCACTTTCAGTATTCGTTCAAGGCGCACGAAGGAATATGTCCTTCTTCATCCTTTTAACCGGCCTCATTGCTCATTATCTTTCCTCCCTGTACCAATCCTGTCATGAAATCAGGTTCCGTGGCACATATATTTCCTTCACTATACAATGCACCTCCGTGCAACAAGAGGTCAGTGGTCAAACTTTTAAAAAGACGAAGAGTTATTGCCACGTACTGCGTGGCGTTGTTTTTGGCGGTGATTCTGATTCTTAACAGATCCGATACGAAATGAAATCTCCAAGTCATCAAATAAATATTCGATATACATGTTGGCGGAATTGATGATGCCATCAAACTTACATCGCCTGAAAGAATTCAGTAGGTGAACAGTTTTACAAGTAACCAAGATAACTGATAAAAGAGGAGTCGCTTGGGGACTTAATTACTTGATGAAATGTACTATGAGATGTATGAGGAGTTAATTTACTCCCACTGTTTCTGATTTATGTACATAAGTTATCCTTAACCCAATGCGAGCATATATAATTTTTATGCTGCGATAAGAGACTGTATGAACATAACTATCATAACTAATATTAGGCTATATTGGGCTTGAAGCCTAATAACAATCAGGGAATGATACCAGGGATTGATAAGGAATATGAGAAGTATTTATACGGAAAGTACGGAAAGTGCGGAAAGTATCTGAAACCTGAATTTTAAAGATCTCATAATTATCAATCCCTTTTTAATCAATACTGTAACCGACAGTTAGTCGCCCTGAGGAGTGTAAATTATTTAGTAACTCCTACAACACCAAAACATGCCGAACATCCGCTTCCAGAGCAAACTTCATTGCAAACACCATGACATCTCGCGTTGTAACAGGCAAACTGACAACCCAGGATGACCCGAGAAGAAATATTCTCCGGGCCTTATTGAAGAAGAAAAAATGCAATAAACAATCGACAAGCTCCGCGCGAGCAAGATAAATGGGAGTTCATTTCCCTCCAATCGCCAACTTTCCCTCCCATTGACGTCCGATGGAAATCATTCAATATCCCTCACACCAACTCCACGACCCCTTCCTTTGAAACCCACGTGTATAACATACCCTCGCCCGTTCCTCCATTTCTCTTTCCCTCTCTGTCTCTCTCTCTCACCCAAGTAACGCGAATTTCCACTTCCTTCTCTAACCCCTCATCTCCCTCACTCCTCTTCACCACCAGTCTCCGATTCCCGTAACGGGGGTTGGAGGACGGGGTGAGGGGAATGTTTCCTGCCGATGGGGCGAATACTGTCGGGGTAGGAAAAGGATTGATAAGCGATCTTCGATTTTATTTGCTCTGTTCCTTCCGAAAGCGGTTGATTTTCTCGCGGGGCGGAGCTATACCTAGAGGCCCGTTTAGGGAAGAGGACTGGGTGTGAGTGAGAGGAGGGTTAAGATCCAAGGAAGAGATAAGCAGAGACGAAAGGAGGGTAGACCAAAGAAGAGGGATTAGATTAGGTGGGATAAAGGCAATGCAATTCGTTGTTACATAAACAAAGACGGGAGTTCCTTATTGGAAAGGAGGACTAAGAGATATGGTTGAGAGTAGGTATGTATTTTCAAAGTGGTTAGAAAGCCCCCAGACTAATGCCAATACATTATCAGACTTTTCTTACGCTGAGGTATTTTTTAAGCTGTAGAGAGGGGTAAGATGACAAAAATAACAGGTGTAGTTATGATCAATACATTTCAAAATTTTATAGATAGTTTGGCGTTTTATATCGCCACCATCCGGTACATGTTTTAGTACCTGAACCCGGGGATGAAATGCACCATAAGTTTTGGAGGCTGGGTAAGGAAGAATTGGTCACACACCAGCTATTACTTGTGTCTTATTTTGGTATATCGAATAAAATTACACTATTTTCCAACAAATAAGTACTGAGCGAGAGTAAAACTTTCCAATATTCGGCCTGTCTACGCTGAAATCCCTCCAAAGAGAGCAGCAGAAGAAAACCCTTAAGAATCTAAGAGGTTGTCATCTGATTAACCTTGAAAAAGGTCAGCATTTAAGAGCCAAAAAATTGGATGCATTTACTTGTTTTACGTTTAGTGCACTGTTTACACCGACTGTCACATTTAAAAGCTTCAAGATTTAGTACGTATTTAGAATATTTATTCGACAAATTAAGTGTAAGCAGGTACCAGGTCAGTGACGTATTTCGAATACCCAAATGCTATTGCAAAAAAAATTCTAAATAAAAAAGAAAATACTAGACAATATCATATTCAATTTGTTTATTCAACATTAAAATCTACCACATAATAGATCAAAACTGACGTTTTCATTTTTCCTTGTCCACCAACTAATTTTCTTCTAAATAGGTTGACGTGTGACGAAAAGAGGCCATACATCCCTGCATATTGTGGTAACAGACGATAATTATCTTTGAGAGTGAAATACTTATATCTCAAAACTTGCCCTTTTGGATACTTGTTCACTTTTGAATTCAATACATTTTTAACCAAAAGAACTTTTTAGGCCCAAAAAACATTCAAATAAAATTGTAACGGCTCTGTTCCTACCACTAAAAGAAGATACGGCTACGCAGAAGCAAACTACGTGAATGGATGGGAAACAAGGACCGTTAGGAAAGCAGGGCAAAATAGATTAGAAGCATTCGAAACAAGGAGTTGGAAAAGGATGCTAAAGATCAACTGGATGCATAGAATACAAAATGAAGAAGAATTCAGAAGAGAATAAGAGTAAAGGGCCATATGGAACGCCAGGCAGAAATGTAGGACCAGATAGATTTGGCACATCCTAAGGAACAATGGGTTCGATCTAAACACACTTGAAGAAACAATAGAAGGATGAATGTATAAAGAAAGGTCAAGCGATGAATGTGCCAAGCAAATAAAGAGCGAAATGTAATTACCAAGAAGTAAGTGAACTAACATTAGATCGGGAAGGATTGAGGGCTGCAGTCACCACTCTAGATGATGATGACTGTTTTTTCATGTTCAATGTTCAGCCCCAGTACATACAAATCAACAACTCCATTTATACAAGACTTTTGTTATACATACGCGATTCAACAAACGGAAACTCGAATGCGCAGCCCCAAACGCCAAGAGCCGTACCCCAGAGCTCCGGAAGCCTCTCAATTCATCAGCGGCGAGAACTCCATTCGGGGGAGTCGGGTTAAAAATACAAAACCGACAGGATCCGATAACTGATAAGCGATAAGATGTTCTTTTTTTCCTTCCCTCTTCTTAGGAGAACGTAGACTTCAGGGGAGAGAAGGAGAAGCGAGCAAAAGAGTTTTTCAAGGAGAGAAAGAGAAGTGGGTTGGTAATGGGAGTAGACCCGCAACTGGTATATTTTTTGTCTGAAAAAATCTGCCAGATATCACAGTATTTAGGTCCTACGCCTTCTAAACATGAAGGAAAATTCCATGTGGTAATAGTTATCCAAAAGCTCATAAATATGAACGTTTGTGAAAGCATATTTGAAATAATTCATTTTATTCGGTGTAATTCACCTCAATTTTATTGTTTGAGAATTTGTTGATCTATTACTGTTAAATCCACTGACTCAAAAAGCCAGATAAATTCCCAAGAGCATGCTGAATATGATTTTTATTTATTGAATATATTGAAAAAACTGTCGTACAAAGTCAAAAAATAACTCCGATAATTTCGAAGCGAAAGGCAGGATTGAAACTTGAGTGAAACAGTTGTGCGCTCTAGAGTAAAAGGCTTAGGATGCTTAGATAAAAACGGTCAAATAGCACCAGTATCATCAATAGAGATTTTGATTTATCTTAATTTGGAGGGGTGCCAAGGAGGCCTTCACTGAGCTGCTTTGAAGGAAGGCGTATGGGGCAGGAGGAGGAAAGGCTGCGATGGGGAAATGAAATCCCCCCTCACACGGGAAAACCTCATTTATCGGGGGTAGGACGGTATCGTCTCCCGAAAGGCACAAGACTCACTCCCAAATGGCGTCAAGGTGTCTCCCCAAAAACTTCCATCCAGTCTCTCTGTCTCACTTTCTTTCTCCGTTTCCATCTCACGGCGAGATTCAAATTCTCATCGCTTCTTTCCCGAGTCTATTATGCTTACGGTTACTGGAAAAGCACGTCTATATAGAATACATTTCAGTCCGAGGAGGTTTTGTTTTGCTTTGTGTTTCCAAGGAATAGCAAAGAATGACTTCAAAAACAAACGTCAGACAATAATGGAACCTTAACTTTGTATGCATCTGCCGGTGATGAAGTTTTGACGTTTAGAATGAGCTTAAAAAACGATTTAGAATTTTTAAATGTATATTTTGATTTTTCCGGGAAAAATACTCACTCCGCATATCTCCAAACCTTGTTCTATCCATATTTAATGTTCCATTTCTATGTTACGAAGGGATAGGATTTTAGCTCTTTCTTGCATACTATTTTGCCGGCAAAAAATTGGTAAGTAAATATTCATTTCAGTTAATGCGGACAGCGTTCATTTCTGTTATGACAGTCACAATATTTCACATAAATGTTTCAAAATCATAATGTAACACAAATAAAAGAGCCTTTGCATTTATATGAGCGGCTACTTAACCAACTTTTAACAAAAAATAAATTGGTAAAATTCTCTCATTGTTGCACGATAAAAATATATCAACGTATAAATACTGCCGAGGAAATATTATCACGTATTACAATAATTTATGGCATTTTCAACGAACTTCTACGGCAGTCATCCTAACAGTTGCAATGCTCACTGCGACTCAAAAAGAACCTTATTGGCACATGATGAAAAAGGCAATCAAAATATTTTGCTAGAGAACATTAAGCAGAACGTACCGGATGAAATACAAGCCACCAAGTTCGATTTTGCCTAAAGAGAGCCATGGGTGCATACATAAAGTAACCAGTGCATGCAGTTAAATAAATTAGAATGGCTACAGCTGCAAGAAGATGGAAATTTTAGGTTCTGACACTTGGAGTGCAGAGGAACATTCGGAAAAAAACTACTGTGCACGTGCACTGGGGTAAAAAGACGATTCAATATATCCAAGTGTGTGTTATGAATCGAGAAAATGAAATGAATAAGCGACTGAACGTCGCATTCGTTCAAATTTGCCAACTGCAATATGTGAAGTTCCCACGTCACATTTTGCAGTTGGCAGAGGTTCTGTGTAGTTAGAAAGGGAAATAATAAAGGAAGGGTCTTCAAGTAGATGAGGGTGAGAAAGTATTCTCACAAGTTTTTATTTTGTATTGGAGAACCAATTGGAGAACCAAGGGTATTGGAGAACCAATATTTATGGGTTTTTTAGGAATAATAATAAGAAAACAAGAAAACGAATCATAAGGTTTTGAATAGTCCTCCAAATTCAAGAAGACATTTGAGCAATGAATAAAATGAAATCCAACAACCATATATAGCGGTGAAAATCTCGAGAAGGTAATTGAAGCGCACATCAGTGGCCGAGTTCCACCCCTTGACTGTATAAAATTCTAAATTCTTTCCAGAAAAAGACCTGGCCTGGTCTACTTTTTCTTTGAAGTGCATTAGTTTGAACCACCTCCTGCTTCGTTTTGTTGATTCTGTCGCCTTTTACAACATTCTCCAGTTCCGGTCAAACTTTGATCTCTCCAAAAGATGCAGCGTGCCACGGTCGCACGTTTACAGCCGAAAAAATTGACGGAAACGGGCGGTATAACTTTTCCATTGCATCAATGGATCCTTTATAGATCGGGCCCTTTTTTCTTTATCTCGCAGGATCTCTTGGGAAGCAGATGTGTGAGAAGAAAAAAGGACCACGCACGGGAGAGTGAAGGGGGCTGGTTGGGGAGTGATGAGTGCAGTAGGAGGGTGCGGGGTGTCCTGCTCATCTTGCCCGCTGGAGCCGTTCGAAAATAGCCCGCGGAACACGTGCGATGTTACCGAGCGGAATGGGCGTTTGAAAAAAGGAGAGGAGGTAAAGAAGGGAGGCAGGAGGAGGGAGAGTACAAGACCCAAGGAATCTCGCAAGAAACTGAATGAATGAATGGGGAAAATAAAATAAAACAAAAATGTAGCGTTACAAAATAGTATCGTATGGGAGGAGAACCCACGAAATTGGCGGACATGAACACCCGACTTTTTTCACAGGAATAAATAACTCAGCCCACATTATGTCCCTCGGCGGAGCGACCCGCTTAAAATATTTCGCAAATTACAACGAAGATTTCAGCAGATTTCGTGGGTAAGTAACGGCTAGCCATTGACGTAGGTGGCTGTTTCACCAGTTGTTTGCTCCCATTTTCCTAAAATGCCATCACACACGTGAGTAAACGGATTATTTTATTATTCATAGAAACTACAATTCCAAGGCAAACATCACGGCGAAATATTTTCTAGAAGTATATTTGTACGCAGTCACGAGCACAGGACCAAAGTCATAAAAAATAACTTGTTTAGTTAACCATAATTAAGAAAACACTGTACATAATTCCACGCTTTTTATTTTTTAGATCAAATTCAATGTCTTTCCATCATTTTCAAGGTACATACACCTAGATGAATGATTTAAATATCTAAATGAGGACGCAAAGACGTTGAAGCCGATCCGAAAAAAGAAAAAGGTTAATCAAGTATCAAATGTGGATCAAGTGTTTTCTTAATAATGGCTAACATCGTGACCTTTCCACAGGATAACGCCTCACCCTATCAATATGACTTTACCTGAATTGAAATACAGACCCAGTTTCCTTACGATCCAGCTGGTTGGCACATCTGATCGGCAATCAAGAGATCCGGGGTTGAAAATCAGACAAGTATTTTAAATATTTTTACGACACAATTAACAATTTTCGTGTAAATTGCATTGTTACTTAAGTGATAGTTGCCTTTTTAATGAGCTAAATAAGTCATGGCAAGAAAGATAGTCAAAACAAACCAAATCTAAGCAATCCAAATGTCAAATTAGATTAAGAAAACGTAATTCTCCGCTCGATCAATCTCGAGTCCTAATAACTAAAATTATGTTAAGTTTGCCAAGGGTATTGAAGAACCAATATTTATGGGTTTTTAGGAATAATAAAAAGAGTTTCTGAAGGAAAGTGTGTACCTTCAGGTTCAAACATATATAGGGACAGGGGTAATATAGATAAAATAAATTAAAATATTTTGGTAATACTAAAATTAGAGTCAGTGGATTCCTTCAACTATCTCGCCACCACATGGGACGGAAGAAGAACAACAGACATCAAGAGGAGAATAGCTTAGAACCTTAGAAGTCATCCAAGCTTAGAAGTCATTCATGGGGGGAAAAAAACTACTGGGCTCAAAGAAGATAGCACTACAAACCAGGAAACAGTATGTAAAAACATTTCATGAGCAGCGTGGCACTCTATGGATCGGAAGCATGAAGTTGACCAGAGCAGACTACACTACAGACTTAAAACCTGGTGCTGGAGGAGAATGCTGAAGATGAAATGGACGAACAGAATAAGAAATGATGAATTGTAGAAGAGTAAAAGAGGAAAGGACCATATGTAGCACCATTGAGAAAAGGAGAACAAGATGGATTGGTCACACCCAGCCATTGGAGACACAATAGATTTTGATGAACATAAAATAAGGTAAAATAGAGGGAAAAGTTCCCAAAGGAAGACCCAGGAATAAGTTCATGAACCAAACTAAGAAGAAAGTGAATAGGAAGAGATACCAGGAGGTAAGTATTAAATAGGGAAGAGTGGAGGGTGGCAGTCAACTCGTCTTACAATTGAACGACCAATGAACATGAACTTATCGTGAGTCACTCGGGAATTGACGAAACCAAAATGCTAAAGTGTGGACGAGCTCGGTGGGAAACGGAAACAGGTTGGTAGAGGGGATAAAGGAGGGTGTCTAAGAAAAGAATCTCAGGAGGAGAGATGCGTGTCGGGAGTATGAGGTAGGAGAAGGAGGGGTATGAGCAGAAAAAGAAAAATAACACAGACCGTAAATATACTTCGTGCGAGATGAAGAGTGGAGCTCCTGTTGGGCGGCAGAGGGGGAAACGGGAATTGGGTGGTTGGCGATGAGCGATGCCGGAACACGTGAGATGCGCAGATGCCACCCCTTGAACCTTGGTTGATTAGTTGAGCAACCATGGAAACTTACCGCGCGTCCGATCAAAATACAAAAAAATCCGCCATTGGCGCGGAGAATGTAAATAAATGCAAAACTAAAAGTGTTTCTGGTTCACAGCGTGAAACTTGATTACGGCGATGTCAAATGTGATATTTCCGTTCCACGATCGGATCTCGAAATATTTACCAACAGCCGCAGCTCGCAGCCAGTAAACAGAAGGACCAGAATAAATATATCAAGAGCACGGAGCTGAAAAACGCTCTTCAAATAGGCAGTACTAAAACGATTGGGTCATTAAAGTGACGCCGCTTCACGTTCACAGCTTTGTTTACAATCATTGGTATTATTCGCCGCGATTCAACCAAATGCATAAATAGAGTTGACACACGACCGTCCAATAATCATAGCCCTAAAGGTAATTGAATTTCGAGCACAGAATCATTCTCAACCATATCATCCAATGGAGCTAGACAAAAATATTGCTCCATGTTGGTGAATTCTGGTAAAGGCTGACAAAGATACGAATTGTGATTCGCCTGGCGGAGAAAAAATTTAACCGAGATCCTTGGTACTCTCTATAAAACCAGGGAAATATGTACCGCAATGTATGTACACAAAAGATAAGATAAAAGTGGGAATCAGCTGACCAACAAAGAGGTCCCTAACCACAGGCCAAGGGTATTAACTGTCGCATAAGGTCACAGCACTGCGGAGCGGAAGATTTTCAGACATGGGCTGCGAAAATTTCAAAAGCTTAAGAAACGAGTTGTCGGGGTTATAAAAAGTGTGGATCGTGAGTCAAAAAACCTTCCTAATTGCTGGAAGCACCAGCGTTTCAAGAAGTGGAATAGCTCACAACTACCTGCAGTCATGTTTCCACGGGAACAGGACATTTTGGTGCGGCCGTTAGAGCGCGAGCCGTTTCGGTAACTACTTGATTGCTATGTACGTATGACGTGTGACTTTGTCGTTCTCGTCAACATTCATTCATCATACGCTATAACTGGTGCCGGGAAGAGCAAATCAACTCTCTCAAAAAAACAACACAGCGCCTCCATTGCATAGTAACACATTTAAGGGCATCTATAATTATCGACAAAATTTTAAGCTATCCGGGACTAGCCACGGAGTTTCACTTTTTACGGAGTCACCCGCAATCTATAATTATATTCATATATATACATCTATATATATACATCTATATACATACATATATATATACATCTATATATATACATCTATAATTATATTAAAAAATATATTGTTCATTTTTTCTAAAACGGTGTCTATGAATTATCTTATTAGAAACTGTTTGAGTTTTATTAAACATTCTATTCTTATTGATATAATAATATATCAATACATTTTCTTATTTTTAGCTTTATTAGCAGTTCGATTTCTTGAAAACTGTTTAATACCGACCAAATGTCAAAATTTCGGGAGTAATAAATCAATTTATTCAGGGTGCATCCTCAATGTGTTTATAAAATTCATCATTGATAGGATTTAAATGCAAATCAAAGCAATGGCGATAGGTAGACATAGGAAATTTCACAGCTGGATGTGGATTGTAGCGTTGTATGGGGAAGATACGTCAAGCCTGAGAAAAGAGGACGAGAATAGACGACAAGCGTTTGAGATGTGCAGATGAGGATGGAGAAGATGCGATGCACGAAATGGAAGACAAATACCCAAGTGCGTGGTCTGGTGGGAGAGGATGGAAAATTTCTGGGCGAGAGGGTTTCTTAGGGATGTTTTAGGGTGTAATAGATGGAAGGATGTTATGTAAGTGGCGAGGGGGAAGAAAGAGAATAAGATTTATGGTCGGGAAAAATTAGGATATAAAGTATGCTGTGATGAAAAATGAATTATAAATAAACAGCGCCCCACAATTGTACAAATATAAAATCTACAGGATATTTCACCACTTTCAATTTAACCTACCATTACCGGTTGCCCACCTAATACTAATAAAAATAGTTTTTACAATGAATGACAAAAGCCTCAAAAAATACAAATAACAAATTGTGGTTGAAATCTCATAAAGTATGAATTTCACGAAAGACTGGCTGTAACTGTTTGACCGGAATATGTGCAGATCAGTTTTTTTTCCAATACACTAAGAATATGCCCCGAAGATCAATAATAAATGTATTGAATGTCTGTTTTTTGGCAAAGTAGTGTACTTTTCTGTACAACGCTTTGCTTTGTCGAAACAGTTAGCATTTATAAATCTCTGTATTCTTATTTTCTAAATGCTTTAAAACACATGATGCAGAGGGTTGGTGAAACATATCGAAGGAGTACAGAAAAATTGGTAAAAGAAAACCACAAGTATATTGGTTTTACTGTTGAAGCCATGGAAGTTTTTTTAATGAACTTAGAAAAATTCTGTAAAAAATCCGGCAGGTAAAATTAAGCTGTGGTTGACAAGCTGATAGGATTTATATCTTAAAAAATGCTTAAAAATAATATTTTCGGAAGTTCCGCGGTTCTACTTCCGGTTCAGCTAAAAGTTTTCCACTTAGAGCCCACCACCGCTTTATCTACACACCACCATTGTGTTCGTCAGCAAAATGTGTTCCCTATCTCCTTTTGTCGGAACGAAATATTAATTGTAAAGAAATTACATACTTATAAACATTTTCTCATTAAAATGCCATATATATTTAAAATGGTATATCTTCCCAATTATATGCACAAACTTCACCAACCTGAGTACATTTCCCAGGAAATTGACTATCACTCAATATGCTGAAGGGGATGGAGGAAAGACCAAGGATTGTGGGAAAGGGGCTCACACAGACAGACAGACAGGTCTTCCCCATCCCTCGCACCCTCCCACCCAATCCTTCCCCATTCATTGAGAGACCACATTTGGTGCTTGACGGGCGGGATGTAACGTCGATATGACGACGGCAAGGAAAACGTCAACAAGAGGTCTGAGGGAGACGGACGGCTGTGAAGTCAATTGTAGCGGACGAGGGCGATAACTTCATCGGCTCTGGAGGGGGGGAGAGGGTGAAGCAAGGGGAAAAGGGGTCGTGGTGGGGACGGTAGACGGTGATCCTAAGGGCTGCTGCAGCTTGAGCGGTTTTGTGTTTGACGTTGCTTGGCAAGGTTTTTAAAAGGGGCCACAAATAACCCCGCCGCGCACAGACTGGAAGGAAGTGGGGAAGAGAGGCGACTATTAGTCAGTGGAGGGAAGCCTGATGAGCGAGCGCCCACTTCTCTCACGTGTTTTACTACATGTGTACCTCCTTCTTCCCCTTCTCCCCCTTTTGAAGATACAATGGACTCCCGTTTGAATGAAAATGGGGCGCCCAGAAACGCCGCAGAGTCAATCAAAGGGCTGTTTCGATTCGAAGTGGCCTCGTTGTTCAAAGGGCAGGGTAAAAATGACAGGGACCTAATGAGTGTTGCAAGCCCATTGAAGCTCATGGAAACGTCGATAAACTGGGTTGCATCACGGCAAAGCAAAACGCAGTGTTATCTGGTTGGGTACAACATTAATCTTAAATAAACGCCCACGCAAGATACCGCAGCAGAAAAGGCGTATTCGGATTTCGCTACACTAACATTAACTGATCCACAAATACGCAAAGTTGTTGAAAATATTTTTATAATTACTAAAACAATCATGAAACATTGTATCAATGTTACAAATACCTTCAATAATATTATATTTTCTGCCTTAAAGATGTACGGTATACTTAAGAGGCCCTAGAATTTCTCTTTTCAGTAAATTACATGGTTTTTCAAACAACCAGTGGGTGTCAAAATTTTTATGTATCAAATTTGATGCATTGATAGCAATTTTTTATCTCTTTTTCATTGAATTTCTTTATCATTTAACATAATTTACTCATTTCATGCTTTTAGATATCCCATATTCGTAGTTTTTTTAGCAGATTCAAACCAATTTTCTTTGCTTACACATTCTGTGCAGAGTTTTAGGAATAAAAAAAGAAATTTTATTCTATGCGGTGAATTTTTTATCAGCAATGATAATTTCTTTGAAGTAATTATTTATTAATTTTAATACCATTATCTTATAAATTGGCATATGCTATCCGTGGCCACGAATGGTAATACTTCTTGCCATTTATAATTCTCACTTGAATTAATACAATTTTACATTTGCCAAAAAGAAAACGATTCAGATGATCAAAAAAAGAGTAATTAGGCTAAACGTGCTGAAAGGAGCTGAGGTAGCTTGGTAATTTAAATCCAATTTACTTTTCCTAACAATGATATTAGAATCTTCGTTTTCTTAATAAGATAGAACATAGCATTCAGCATATAAAAATCAAATCAAATTTGTCGCAAAAATATCAGTTAGTACAAATAATTTAAAAGGCCTTTGGCTCAAGAAGTACAGATATATGTCTACTTACGTACGGCACCACGAAGCACGCATCGGAAAACAATGGAGATTTACCTGAAAAGATAGAAAAAGTTTTAATATCGAGTAATTTTTAGGTTAAGTATAACTAAGCCATAGAATAAAAAACATGAGCTGGAAGGGAATTCCGCACTGAAGGCTAGAAGACCCTATTTGCACGTCATACATGGTGCTTGAAGCAAAAGGAAGGCGGGTGAATGGGTCCAGTGAATAGAAGAGCAGTATTCCATGAGTTCAAAGAACTCAAAAAATGAACTCCAGGAAAAAGAAAAGTAGAAAAGTACAGAGGATCCAGTGCGGACCAAACAAAGTGATTGGAAATATCTGACTAAAAAAATTGCCGAGATTTCCAGAGGAAGCAATGAAGTTGAGAGCCCATCAACAGAAAAACAGCGAGTATTGCATTCAAAAGATTATCTATCGATTCCACAACGCGAAACATTATGCCGATAAAATGCCCGTAGATGTACAAAGCCACTCAGGTGTACGTGAGAACTGAAATGATTGCCGCTCATTAGTGGACATATTGTAGGAGGATATATAAAAATGTAGAATTGTGAGTATTGCTGAAGATGAAACCTCTTTTCCTCTCTGCGTTTCTCGGAAGCAGAATGCTAAAAAATTTTAATCATAGAGCATGAAATTGCCACTATCTAGAAAAATATCAGGGACGAAATATTCTGTATATAACGCTTGGTTAAGAATTTTTTTTCGTCATCTGAGGATATTTTAAATCATTTTTTCACCCTAAGCAAAATGTATGGTGCAATTGCTTGGAGCGAAATTTAACTTGGTGAAAAATCCTCTGTGCTTCTGCAAATAAAAGAATAATTATAATGATCGTTTATGTAGTTTGAGCGATGTATCATTTCACCTAGAAGTCAAATCATTTTGTCTCAATTTAAAGAAAAATATCTCACCCTTCCAAATAATCAAACTACCACTCCCTTTCCGAACTATTCTCTATGAATTTTGTCGAAATATACCAGACCTTTTACATGGAAAATGGTACGTGAATACCCTCCAGAGGGGCTTAATTAAAAATATGAGCAATTTCTAGCGTCTAGATCACGGCAAAAAAATGAGAGTGAATAGTTCGTATGTTATTTCAACTGTTTTTGAAAATAAATCATATTGTTACGCAGTATTTTTTTCAGAATCATAAAATATCTTGTGTTGAGAAGGAGTCTTAAACGTTTCGCGAGAGGAAAATTACTCAAGTTCACGACTCACAAAAATATTTTAATTTAATTACATAAATTTCAATCTTATTGAAGTATATTAGTGCACTTATAATAATGCAATAATATTTGTTTCCACCGAGGTTACCGATAGCTCTTTGTTCTCCTATTTCTCTTTCTCGGTGAAGTATTTGGAAGAAATAATAAACTGAACTCTCTCTCATTCTATTCCTTCCTTTCAAGGCAGACTGGAATTAAGACAAAGCACCCGTAGCGGAGGAGCAGGAAGTAGGGAAAGAGAGCGGAGGCGATGGGAGGACGTAAATAAACAAAAACGGAAAAAAAACACAAGACGACGGGAGGAGATACGTTCACTGTATTTCACAATACGAGCGGGACCACGCTTCAAAGCGGATCTTCTTCCAGCGAGAAAAGGATCGACGTTAATGCACTCCAAACAGCCTTTTCTCCAACGGCCGTTACATTTTTTTATGGTGTGCACCGTATGACGCGAGAGCATTTCCATGAATGTAACACAGAGGACTAACCATTTCCAGGAGAATGTGACGTCTGGGTTCTTTATTTCCCAATAAAAAGGAAACCTTCCAATTTACTGCCATTCTCTCACACATACACACAAATGCGCGTGGATACTAGCAGTGAGTACAGGAGGAAGAGCTCCCGGGATGACGCCACGTGTTCAATCGCCCATTCGAGAAATATTACCCCGCATGCAGATGCGCAATAAATCGATGGAACAATTTTAATGTCTCAGCTATTTCCGCGCTCAACAGTTTCGTGTCAGAACCTGCTCACTTAATAGTGAAGTCTACTAAAAAAAACCCTCCCTCTTGCACTAGTCCATCACAACGGCGTAATTCGTTTATTTTATATTGATCAACGTTTTCTTTACCCGAGTGGTACATAATACAAATATATATATATATATATATATATATATATATATATATATAAATACGTTGATGGATTGGAGTCAGCCATGCGGCGATGAACACACGATGTGGATAGGATGGAGGAGATAGACACACAAAAAAAGAGACGATCACACTTACATAGCTAGCTTTCGGAACTAGTCCGTCTTCAAGGCGGAACAAATGTCCTTCCGTGATACGCCTTGAAGACGGACTAGTTCCAAAAGCTAGCTATGTAAGTGTGATCGTCTCTTTTTTTGTGTGTCTATCTCCTCCATCCTATCCACATCGTGTGTATATATATATATATATAAATGCACTTAGGATCACTTAAGTGACGAATATATAAAAGTTTGCCAGAGGAAGGCAGACGACAAACACAGAAAACAAAAAAATGATGAACACACTTACAAAGTTTCTTGATATTTCGGTGCCACTAGCACCTAGGTCGCAAGAGCGAAGACTGGGTCTTCAGTTGCGACCAAGGATTAATGTATATATATATATATATATATATATATATATATATATATATATATATATATATATATATATATATATATATATATATATACATTAATACCATTATCACTTATATTTAACCATCCATTCCACCACCTGTGTCACATGTAATACAGCATTCACACATCAAGCTTCCTCGTTCCTCACCTCCGTCCAAATCATGTCCCACCTCTGTTTCCTTCTGGGTATAGTCCTAATCCTCGTTGACTTGTCCACCCTCTCCACTTCCCGACACTCACATTTATTTTCTTGATCTTTTCACACTCCTTCTCACATCACTTATACGTACACTTTTCACTCCATCTCCACACGTTCTGACCTTCTCCCAGCAAAACTATTCTCGTACTCCTCGAAATTTCCCTCAACAGTCCTATCCCCCAACAATATCCTCCCAGTTCAGATAATCCGCGCGAGGCAGAAATGCCAACCTGTAAAATTATTACAATGGTGGCGAGAAGTTACGCCACAACAGGTATACATAAAAAAATAAAATATGTAAAATGCCAAAGAGTTGAATGAAATTCCCATAAAAAGGATAGGGCACCCATTCCGCAGCGAAACTGTTGTAGAAAATGATCAAAAAAGGATCTGAGCAACTTTTCCAATACAGCCTCGACTACATTAAAACTCTGTTGTTGACTCTTGGATATTGGCAGTTCACGAGGCAATACAATGGCTTGCGACGGAAGGCACAACTGAAGACTTGAATTAAATTTAGGCACATAAGGTTGAAATTTCACAATGTGAACTTTTGTTTCAATGGAGTCACGTCTTCTCTGATACCTACGACGAAAATTTTCCGGTCGAGAAGAATTTTGTTCTGTTTTCGATTTTCCCTTAAACATCCAATTTAGATTCACATAGATAATTAACATATCAAGAAATGATTTAAACAAACACATTTACTTTGGGTCATGACAAATCAATCCCGGCCACACTCTAGCCCCGCAGCATGAAGTTACAGAGATGTATTTTTATAATATTTAACCTTTAACTCACAGATATCAATGGGTTAACTCAGAATAATATTATGTTCTTCATTTAAAATGGATTAATTTGTAACGAAATTTAGAGGTTCAACTCAAGGAGATAATCATGTGAGATACAAACGGCTCCGTTTCGCGGTGGCCAAGACGACCATTATAGAGAAATTAGCAGACCAACACATCCCTCGTCAATGAGCAACAAAGCCGTTATTAGCTTTGCGTCCAAAATTAGTTTGACCAACATCAATCCTAATGCCTCTCTCCCCATAAGGAGAAAGCGCGGTGTAGATACGTCCATTGAGGAGAGAAAATCTCGACCATTATCACGTTCTGTATAGTGGGCGCGTGAGAGCCACCACATGCATTTCAGCCCTCCTTGTAACGTTCAACAACGCCGGTGGACAAAGAGAGGTCGCTACTCCACTGCCTGGCTCGTTAGCTAACCGCGCCAAATTCTAATTTCCAGCCCCATTTGCCGGGCTAATAAAGGGAAGAGAGTTATCGAGACGGAGGGAAGGGTAGCGAAAACTGGGCGAATAGTGGTGGTGGGGAGGGAGAACTCGCACAAGATGCCACGACCCCTCACTAAAAACGAAGCCGTAAAAAAAAACATAAAAGAAGAATTGAATAAAAAAGTAACGAGTCGAAAGAGGGGCCTCCTCCTCCTCCCTCTGGCGGTACCGACAATTAATGCATTACGAGTTTGCACATCCTCTCTTCCAGCGGCCGGAAATTCCCCGTGATGTTGCGGGAGGACGAGAATTTGACATCTAACCGATTCCAACGCTTAGAGAAGACCCCTTCGGAATACCTTGAGCAAACCATTAAGAGGATGGGAGGGGGGCAGGGGGGAGAGTGAGGCACGAAAGTGCGGCTTTTACAACCCACTCCCGAATGGGAGGTAGGACGGCATCACCCCGTGTTGATTCTAACTTAATAGGGAGGGGAAGAGGGGTTGAAGGAGGTAGCCTAAAGAGCAGGTATATAAGGGTGTATGAGGGGAAGGACTTATATAAAGGGTGAATGGGCCGAGTATCAAAATGCCCTCCCCCTTATTTACAAAGAAAAGCCACAAAATTCGTTATAAAACTGCCACGAGCGAACAAAGGGCGTAATACAGGTAGTGGAGGGATTAATAGGAAGGGTCAATAGTTAGAAACAGCTACAATTCACGCACTACTTGTATATAGGGTTCGTTTAATATAAAAAATAATATAGTAGACTCAGATCAAGAAAACACCTCATGATGACCTGAAAGGATCCATAATGGGGAGAACAATACTCTGCATAAAATATCACAATAATGATTTGCTGTACCTGCATATCATGTATTTATTTATTTTTATTTATTTAATCTCACAAACCCGAAAACTGCACATTACAAGGCCAGTTACATCGGGTGATTGACGTTATCAAGAGACGAACAACATTAAAATTCATGTCCTATGTGGTTAAAAACCACTCAGGCGGGACTCAAACCCGCGACCCTCGGATAGGCAAGCGCAGACTCGACCCCGCCGCCACCGGGGCCAACAAATTTACCACGAGACACAAGTGAGACAATTAACCATGAGACATAAGTTCCACGGGAATAAGCCGTCATTAGTCTCATTCTGTGTTACTAATATAAAGCCTTATAAACAATCCTTGGATGCCAATATAATCCTAGTTCACAAGAATTATATTTGCAACCTTACATTGGTAATCCTTGTAAATACGGATTTATAAATTCATACAGGGCAAAATTGAGAGCTATTGTGCCAAAAAGTAAATTTGAATGAATAATGTAAAGCTGGAATTTGGTTTGAAATTAGTTTCGTGTGTCACCTGGAACTAAAAATTTCAAGTCCATTTCATACGTGGAAGTCACTAAAGAAAATAACCCTCTCCAGAGAATTTAAACTTTTCTTTTGGAAGTAATCTATGACCGCAAAAGAGTCCTTTTTGGAGCCCTGAAGGGCCTGGGAGTGTTTTTCATGAATTCTATTGATCATTCTCGGCCCTAGGGAGCATAAGAGCCGATGTTTTCGAATTCAATATTGTTGTTTGCTTAAAATTATGTACGCTGCCTCATCCTCCACATTAGCTCCGCTGCTATATTGAAGGCCATTTTGTACGCCTCGTTCAGTCTCATTTCACTACGAAATCGTTGGCGACAGTTTTATACATTTTTGCATTGATGAGATATGGACCAAAAAAACTAAGTAAATAGCCGAAATTCAACCCCTTAGCATCGTATAATTTTTCAACTCCCACCAATACTGTCTTCATTAGTAAATTACATGTCTCATGGAACCAATCAAGCTCTGTCATATTACGCAGTGCTACACAGACCAGAGGTATTGTATCTCACGTAACTATTCTAAGTGAGCCCACTCTCAAGCTACGCTAATTATTCCGAGTGTTAGATCGTTAATGTTCAAAGAACCACGGAACTAGTCATGCAGTTACTTCAACGGAGTTACCCGCTAGTAATTAAACAATTGTATGAAATTCACAGTGGAAAAATCATTCACCGATTTGTTGTGGAATATTAACGATCTAATTGAGTGACATTCACAGTGGAAAAATCATTCGTCGGGACTGGGAATCGAATCCAGACCCCTCAATCGGGGGATCTGGGTTCAATTGCCAGTTCAGGCGAATGATTTTTCCACTGATAATTTCACACGATTAGACCGTTAATATTCCGCCACAAATCGTTGACTTCTTTGCGGCCGAGTGTGACGTAAAGCGCTCAAATTTAGCTGGGTAATATTTCTACAGTTTTGCTCAATTATATCATATATTGCTTTTTTGGATATACCTAGCAATTTTAAAGTAATTATTATTTGTTAGGTAAAATTCTAACATCGATATTTTCAGTGCCGCATCGGACACAGATTATTTTCGTCAAAAATAAAATGGTGTCAAAACGCCACGAATACCACCCGAATCCCTCATTTCTCTCTCCCTCTCGCTCTCAGGGTCTCTCCATCAAACCCCTTCTATCACATACCCTGTTCCGCCCCCATTCCATTCCCCACCCTGGGTCATCCCCTCCTTCCCGACGACCCAGCAACCCTCCTCTCGCCGCTCGTCCTTTGTTTGAGATTCTGATTGCTGTTTGCGGAGGACGCGCCTGTGGGCCAAGCCTCTCTTTCTAAAGGGTTGGGAGGGAGGGAAGAGTTCATAATGGAGGAGGGAATGAGGGAGACGACGACGGGGAGAGGGAGAGAGAGGTGCCTCCTCTTTCTCGTGAAAGAGCGGAGCGGGGCAGACTGTCGCGTCTCGAGTGGATCTCTCTCCCTAACCCTGAGGGGCGGAAAGATAGGGTTTAAAAAAAGAGGGTTGAGGGTGGGGAGGTTAGCGGGGAAAAGGGCGGTGAGCGAATGAATAGGAAGTGCCCGAGTGTAACCAGGGGTGGGGGCCGGAGTGAGAGTGTGGCATGGTATGTGTTCCCCACCCCGCAACCCGCCCAACTCTACACCGTTTCTTTTAGTTATTTTTACTCAACTATGTAAGGTTTCCCATTGAAATTCAGCGATTTAAAGGGAATAAATTTAAAATGGTAGCATCGGATTGAAATTAACTTCCCAATAAGGTCAAACTGTGCTGTAACTGGCTTAAATTGAGGACCTGGATACAATTACAGTGATCCCTACTTGAGTGTCTTGTGGAGGGCCCTTCAAGTACAGTACTCCGTCTGTCGGATGAGGCGTTAAACCTTGGTCCCCTTGGCGCCTTTCGTTAAGAGCAGGCTAATGCCGACGCCGGGTTTCCATCCACCCTTTATCCTTTACCTATCCCTTTTGGCGCAAATGACCTTTCTGGCTGTCGGTCACCTCCCCAAAATCCAATCCAATCCGGAACAATAACAGCGTCTGTATGAGGATTATTAATAAAGCAATTGGCACAATGCCACATTTTTTATTGACATGACCGATGTCAATGTCTGTAGCGTTATTTCAAAATGCACAGTCTGTCATTGTGAAAACGCACGGTCTGTGAAATACTTTCCATCATCGTTCATATTTCGTTCTGGTTGAGAATTTGCGAGGAAGATTGGAGGGTGCTGAGAATTGGGAAGAGAGGCAGGGGAAATGGGGAAGGTCAGTTTGTGGCGTTCATGCATGGTGTGGCGTTTTAAGAGTGAGGGGAATTAGGGGTGGAAGGCGGTGGGGTTTGAGAATCCATCGGATTTATAAATTTCTACAAAAATTGTTAGCTGCTATATTCAGAAAAATCGTTCAACATCTGTGTACTGGGTGACAAGGATTTTCTCTATACTTTTAAGCGTTTTGATACTTACGCTGCTATTGAAAAAATGTTATATTTGAAAACCCAACTTTTGAAGACGCAAAATGTCTGGCTGCTCTCAGGAATCCGAAATATTTCATTCAGAAGTCCAATGGGGAGGCAGTAGAAGTGAGGTCATTTGCATCATTTAGGATGGGTTGGAGGTTTGTTAAGGTAGTTTAAGCGGAATATCATTTTACCTATAAACCAATGAATTTGGTCTCATTAAAAAAAAAATATATCCCTCTTTCTTTGACACAAAAATTCAACCCCTAACCACATTACTTTTTGAGAAATTTGCCAGAAAATACCAGCCCTTTTACATGGGAAATGGTACGTATATACACTCCAGAGAGACTTTATAGTAAAAATGAAGCATTTTCTACACTTAGGTCTCGTAGAAAAATCAACAGTGTGTAGTTTGTGTGCTTTCTCAACTACTTTTCAAAATTAATCATATTGTCAGCGCAGTGAATCCTTCGGGATCACAATAAACCCTCCGCTTGATGGTGATTCAAACATCTTGAGTGAACAAATGAGTCAAGTTAAACACTTATTTAGATATTTTTATATGATTACTTACAATTTCTGTCATTTTAAACCATATTATATCACCATTAATAATGCAATGTTTAATTCTTCTGTCTCACAGCTGGTTAAATTAAAACGTATTGTTCAAACATGGTTTCTATTATGAATACGGTACTATCTCGTTCGTTCTACCCTAAGGAAGGATTTTTGGATAGAAGAGGGGTGAATAGAAATCTGGTGTGGGCAATAGCCGACTCTCAACTAAAGCCACCGAGGGAACCGCAATTTATAGTCTAATGGGACGGGTGAAGTATTTTAACTGAAATGCTCCCCACAAAGTAGAGATCAGATTACCTCTGAAAAAAGTACGCCACGACCGGGACTCAAACTTAGATCCCGAGCCGGCGGGATGGAAAGTCAGAACTCTTACCATCACTCTAACTCCTTTCCCGAAAATTTTCGATGTCAGGCATTAATACCGCTATATTTGATCAGTATAAAAACTTGATTTTAAACTTTTCTTTGCTAACAACAATTAATTATGTTTTTTGGCGCTCGGATGAAACATGTAGGCATATCTCATCGAGTTGGAAGTTCCTTGGTACCGGTCGCCCCCGTCCCCATGAATGTAACCAGACCTACTTAGCTGGTGTCTCGTAGTCTTAGGCGGATTTAGTTTCACAAGCTCCCTCACCTTGCACACCAACCGCTTCCAAGAAGTAGATATATCTAATAGAGTTTAGAATTGCTGACCAAGGAGAATGGTCCCGTCTTTAGATATAGTATCTAATATGACTAAAGGAAATTACAATCATTTAATGTTAGATGCAGCTAAGACTTCCTCCGTAGTTAATTTTCGCATCACTACCTAAAACAGAGTATTATTTCAGCAAAAATGGCTAATTTTATATATGGCCAAAATATACTACATGGCAGGGGGTTTTAGGTAAACCAGCCGTGTAAAGATGTAAGATTTATGTAATGATGAAAGATGTAAGGGAGGTGAAATGGTGAAATGTATTTTGGGAGTGTATTCAGTGGAGCTCAGTTTCTAAAAGAGGCTAGGGAAACGCTGGATGTTGAACTCAAGAGTAGGAGGCCAAAATATAAACTCCATTGCATTCGCCGACGACCAGACCATATTGAGTCATAATGCGGAGAAAAGCGCAAATAAGAAAACGTTCAGCAAAAGATGGGAGCTGATTACGGAGACCTTAGGGGAAGAAGAGGCTTGAAATAGGGTGCTACGTTAGGCAGAAACGTGGACTCTGAGAAAGTTGGACAAGAATAGGCAGCGGGAGTTTAAGGTGTGGGTGCGGAGAAGGACGGAGAGGGTGAGGTGGACGGGATGGAAGACAAGTGCGGAAAAGTTTGCAATGGTGAGGAGAGACAACTTTTAGATGAGATTAGGAGGAGGGAGAGAGGGTTTTTGGAGGCAGTAATGAGGGCCAAAAGGTTACACAAATGGCACAAACTGGAGAAAGCAAAGAAACTTAGTTACTTTGGTAGTACGCAAGATGAAAATGATAAAAGAAGCAAAGTCATAAAGAGGGGAATATCCTCAATGATATAATAAGAGAAGAATGTTGGGTGAGCGAGGAAGGGGAATCAGTGGAATAGGTTTAAAGGGCAGGACGAAGAGAGGTGGAACGTACGCTGATACAAAAAAGGAATACTAGAGGTTGGTAGGCTTGTAAAAATCTGGAAAATGTTCTTCTGACTTCCATTATAATCTACTATTAGCCAGGATATTACTTCAATAAAATAACGTATAATGCCACTGTGGTGATATAAAAGCATACGGCTCAAATATGACTTAACTAGGTGTGGAATTTACCACACAGAAGTACGTATTTTTAAATATATATTTATTATATATATTAAATATATATAACGACACTGCCGTGACCGGTGATACGCATATACTAATAAAAGATATTATCAAGGCAAAAAATATGATAATCAGCATAAAAATTGTGACAAAATGAAAAACACTCGGTGTTGTATTGTCCACTTTTTTTAATAATAGTCAAACTTTACTACAGATGTTTTGGAACTTTAATTGGGCATCATCAGGTACAGTGTTACTGTTGACTTCAATAGGAATTCGTATGCTTTCGCGGGAGTGCGCTTGCTGTTACTCTTTTTTTCTTATGTCATAGACAGCCGCGGAGTTCGCTGCTGTTGCGGAGAGTAAGGTGTAGTAAGGTGGGTTTAAATTTTTCTTCGGCCGGCCGAGCGGAGAGAGCGGGCGGTTGGCTTATCACCAGTGGCAAGAACGACACATATGTATTCCACAAAGTTATGGTACCCATAAGTCATGGCAACCATTCAATAAGTGTTGCATAAATATTCGATAAATTTATTGGTTTCATAGCTTGTGGCATGGAGTTATGAGTTCCATAAGTAGCCAAGATGGCGGATGAGCAATGAACCACTTGGAGAATAAATTACTTTATAAAATAATTGTTTCGAGACAAATGGCCAGTTTTTTCACCCTGACTGACAAATTAGTATCTTAATTTACAATTAATCATACGCTAAGCTTTTTAAATTATTTTAAATTAAAATAATTTTTTAAATTTTTTCCGGTGGTAGAAGATTAACTCAAATATTCAAAGCTATTAACTATAGGTAAATAAGTGAAGTAACTAGTAGATGTATTCCTGCAACCCGAATATTTTTATGAGACCTGAACATTTATGGCTCTCATAGCAATCTATTTCACAACTTAATACTCTTGCAATTGGCCATTAGTCTCCCATGTGAGAGAAGTACGCTCGCTATTTATACTTAGTATTAAGGTTAGACTGAATCGTTGCTATTGGGTCTCCTCCAGTAAGTATAGACTACCTCGTTATTTTCCTTCTTGTATTCCTTCCTTCTTGTATTCCTTCCTTCTTGTATTTCGTCCTTCCTTGCTCCTCTTCCTTCATTCCTCCCCCTGACTATTCTTTGTGATGGTCGTGTGTCCGAGCCATTGAGTGTATAGTTGACACTGCTTTTAAGAAAACTACAAAACGTATTCAAAGGTCCTTCCTTCGGACTTCTCTCCTTGTACTATTCCCTAATCTCTTCTGAGTGTGAGTGAAAGATTCCTCGCCATTTTACCCGCACTGGCACCCAACCTCCCTCCTTCTTTCCTTATTGAGCTTACGGCCCAAGATACACCCGGTAGGAAAATGGCACTGAATGAAATTATTTCATTTAAAAAAAATTCTTGTCCACCGAGCTTCGGAGATGAGTTATCTAAACCTCAGTAGTGACGTTGATACCATATTTACTCAAAATAAATTAGACTTCATTTCATCAGCGCTCAACTTCCTCGGAGATTTGACCCCGATTAGAAGGTTATTCGCGTAAATAGTTTTAAAATTTTGATTAAAAAATATTTCTATCAAAGATATGAACTATGGAATCCGAAAAAATCTCAGTTTATATTACATCAACTCGAATACCACATCATATTGAAATTTAAATAAACCAGACCAGATAAAACTGACCTAAGTGGGTGCAAGGTCCGCGAGAAAGGAGGAGTTTCAAGGAGGAAGCAAGCAAGCAAAGGTGGTCGGGTGCACTTTATGCCGAGGGTTAAGGGAGGAGTAACGAACTGAGGACGAGGAGGTGGCAGAGGTTGAGGTAGTGTAAACAAAGACCTGGGAGAGAGAGAGAGAGAGAGAGAGAGAGAGAGGTCGTTTGGATGAATGACGGGAACAATGACGGGCGAGCAGCGGGCTTCAAACTTTTAAAAGGACGAAATTGAGACCAATATCACCATGCCCTCGACATTCAACGACGTCGCGTGTCATTCACCCCGACCTTATAATGATGGTTGACGACCACGGCGCCATTCGTGGCGACAGTTTCGTCAAACTGTTTCTTACCAACGCGTCTCGCGGACTTAATGAATTAAAATTACGCCACAAAAAGGTTACTGCGTGATTCTCTCCGTACGACCCAATGATGTCGTCACTTGGTTGAACCCATTCGAAGCTCCGAAGTAGTTGTTTCATTCTTTTTAATGCGTATTAGAAATGATCAAACCCGTTCAATCTGACCGGTTCTTTTTGGGACCCGTTCATTTTCACTCTCTCACCGTTCCTTTTTCATTGATAATAATAACTGTGTTTAAGTATGTTGGACGAAATAAAAGATGAATGGTAATATTACCAACTTTTTACATGGTTTCGTAAAAAGATCGCATTTATATAAAGAAAAAATACTGCAAATCAAACTGCTAGCATCAGCAGATGAATATTTAAGGTTTTTAAAGAACAATCAATATCTGAAAGATAAGAACAAAGGACCTACTGACCGACGGACCGAAAGGAACCACGGACCGAAAGGAACGGTCGTTCCGTAGAGGTCGGTCCTCAGTCCAACCGTTCAATCCATGGACCCGTTCTATTGCGAACGACCCACCTCTAATGCTTAGAGTGTGTGTTCCACATTTAGATGGGCCTCGTGGGTGAACGCGGTTGCCAAATTAACACTCTCTCAGTTCGCCTTCATGCCACGGAAGCAGACATTTCCAGCATATGAATGAAGTAAGTTACTTAACAGAATGAGACTTGCATACTTCATTACTTTTAGATAAGAATTTTTAGTATCGTGTATCACACTGTAAACTTACCCGTTGTTTTTGGCAAGATCTCATTTGCGGCCACGTTGAGATTTACATAGGAAACGGATCTCTATAAGACCCAATAATAACAATTACACGGCAAATGCCCATAGCTAAGGAATGAAATAGATTGAACTATACCGTGCGATAGTATGAGGTTATTATAATGACATAGAAATACTCATTTGACCTCACTAAATGTAACAGTTGTGCAGTTTAAACGCCTAAGATGTAGTGGATAGTACAGCACAGTAGCGGAATCTTCGCATCGTAATCAAATCCGCAGTGCTTTTACAATGAAACTACAAAATGTGTTTAATTTCCTAAAGATCACTTCATTAGTGAAAAAAATTAGTTGGTTGGATTATTTTTGGTAAAAAAGATCGGGCTTTACCTTCGTGCAAGACGGAAAATTCAAGAAAATTTCATGTCCATCCATTTTGTAAATGAAAATAAAGCCAACCACATTGCTATAAAATAAAATCCTGTATATTATACATATTTTTAACGAATGAGTTCAATGCCCTGTATGTGTTATGCATGCATATAACTGTTAATTGACACCATCAGATTCTTCTCCTGAAGAAACGGACTCTGAAAAGAGAATGGGTATCGGGAAGGGCGAAAAATTGCATTAAAAAAGCCGAGAGTATGGGTGCGGTGGAATTTCTAATGAACACAATACGCATTGCGTTGAATGAATGCGAGAGTGACGATGGGGCAAAAAAAACACAACACACCAATGCGAGGTTTCCTTGATTGGGTGGGGAGAGGGGTGTGAGGGTGAAACTGTGCGTAGGCAAAACGTGGAGGGGAAGATGAGATGAGGAATTGTTAAAAGAGGGGATGAAGAAGTGATTGTCTTGGTGGGCGTGGCGCAATAAATGGATGGAAAAGGGGGGGGGAATAAGAGGTCGCGGGCAGAGTAAGAGGAAAGTCAAGGAAGGAAGTCAGGAGGGAATAGTACGTGGAGAGTCGAGGGCCACTCGAGGAACGAAAAGGGCCCCGGCAGAAAGAGAAGCAGGAGGGGAATAGGGACTGGGAAATGAGGAAGAATGGGGCAAAAAGGGCAAACCCCCCTTGTCGTCACACTAAAAGGGATGAAGGGAAATGAGCAGATTGACTGATAATAAATCTGAGCCCCCGTTGGCTAAGGGCAATGACTTTTCTTTCCCACCCCCACACGGCCCTACCCTTCCGCTCAGCCCTCCTCCATCCTCTCTCTACCTGTGTCACCACCCTCATTCAGGGCGCTGATGCCCTCTAGGAATTGGAAATGAGAAGTGAGGAGACGGTGTATGTATACGTATATATGTATGTAAGGGAAAAAAGAGCACTAAGAATTCTAAATGAACAAGCTCTGGGCGAGACAGGGTAGGGGGATGAATGAAGTGAAACACGAAAAGGAAGGATGGGAAACTTTCGTCATTGAAGGAGGGAAGGTGATTCCGATTTCATGGAGGGGCACGTTTTACGAAAATAATGATCGAGCAGTGATAGATATCGTTTGGATAAATCTTCTCATGGCTCGGAGGAAACTTGGGAGAATGCTGTGCTTTATCGACCCTTTTTGGCCATTTACCGACCCATTGCTATTACGAAATTATATTACATGACAAAGAAATAATTTGTAAGATAATCTATGAGTCAGAAAGGTGGTCCATTAGGGAAAAAAGGAGCTCTCAAAACCTGGTGTAGAGGCGGATGCTGAAGATCAATTCAATGGATAACATTATAATTGGAGAAGAATGCAGAGGAGTAGAAGATGAAAGAAAAATATGAAATACTATACAGGGAAAAAAGACAAGATGAATTGAGCACATCCCGAGGCACGATGGGTTTGTGGAGAATGTAGCTGAAAGAAAACTAGCAAGAAATTATCTTCGGCCTCGCCGAAGCTTCAATACCCTACACCACTTTCAATTTAAAAACATAGTTTTAGTCCGATCCAACCCATTCTAAAACTATGTTGTTTTTGGACTACTAGAGGCTTATGTCCCAAATTTCAGATCAATATCTTAATTTTTACGGCAGTTATTGTGCAAAGAGACACACAGACATAGCTATATTGGCTCGTATGGTGATGCTGATCATTTCTATACATACTTTTCCATACCTGCCACTCCTCCTTCAATGCGTTACATTTCTGCTCAGACGAAATCAATATACCCTACCCACGTAGTGGTGTAGGGTGTAAAATTCCCAATAAGAATAAAAAGGGATAACAACAGACACCAAATAAAGAGTAGGGTACGTAAAGGAGCTGCCTGGTTGTAAAGGAATCAGCATTAGATAGGGAAGTATCTGAGGATTAAACGACCAATAAAATCAGTTTGCCTCTTAGATAATTTACTTCTTGTAGAGAATTATTTATCGTGCATCCTACCTACCATGTTGCAATTGAAGAGAAGAAAAAAGTTGAGGTGATGGCATTAAAGCTGTCTTGAAGAATTTTAGCTGCAAGACCTGCAAAACAACTCAAAAGTAACCGGAAAAAATTCAAGCATATTAAAAACTCACAGCACCACTGAATGCTATTTGTGTGACTGTCGAAAGTGTAAACAGTGCATCTAAAAATGCCGCGCTCTGCTATTGTTACTCAGACAGTATACTGATTCCTAAAATCCGGGATACACATAGTTTTGAGCAGCCTAAAACAAACTGGGAAGCTGCTTATCGATTTAACCGATGGGGTGCAATTATTTCATTCTTTAATAGCTAAGATAAAATTCAATTATCTCTCTCCGACGCGGTGGCTTGTCACAGTACCATTACACAAGTAGAGAATACGAAAGTTGTTACGGTAGAGTGACTGTAGGCTCACGCCGAGTAATTCGTCTTGGACCACCGAGGTGATGAAAAAAATGATCCTCGGTTCGGTTTGAATCACAGGAGTCTCGCAACCAAGTTATACGTACGAATGCAATGAAAAGCTTTCGAAGATGCATAATATAGTTTGATAATAATTAAAATTACATATTTCTTGCCTTAGAGCGGCTCTATCAGTTGGGACGGGTGACAGACGGGGCGAAAATGGTCGTGCGGGAAAACGGGACCGCTGTTAAAAACTGGGACGATTTCGCGGGATTTGCGGGAACCGGGACGTATAGTAAGCCTTCTCAGCTATTATCCAGATACAAAAGTAAACATGTGAAATGAGAGAGGAAATCAGAGAGAGAAGAATAGTATATCACGCAACCAGTCAGGGTAGTAGGATTTCGCGATCAGCGTAAAATTGCCACCAGATTCGAAGGAAAGGTTGGTCACAACGCGAGTATACTTCTAATGTAATGCATATGAATTTTGGCCACATCTGAGAGGCGAGTTCATAAAAATAGTCGTTGTTTATAACTGTTATGTGTCATGATTAACTATGTTAATATTTCAGACAAGATGGAAAAAAACACGGTAATGTTTTTGACAGACACGAGATTTCTTTTCTCAATGAAAGTTTTTCATTGTTTCCCACATAATGACCATTCATGTCTTTTTAAAAAAATACTGCAATGAAAATTGCATTAACAAACTGATTTCCCAGCTGCCAAATAGTCTGAAATATTATGAGCATTCAAAACGAATTCTCGAAATTCTGCATTTTTCATCGCCATCTAGAATTTTCCAATGAATTCATATTTCGATCAAGTTCTCTTTTTAATAAATTCTACCATGACGTTTCAGTTTATCTATTTCAACACGACAAGACTATAAGTAGTGTAAACAAGTCGTTGTTAGGTTGAATAAACACGATGAAACGTAAATACAACGTGGAGGAAAAGTTTCGCTATCCTCTAGCAAAACAAGGTGGAAAAACAAACTTTCCGTCAAGGTGCAATATGGCGAAAAAATATATTTCTCTTTCCACTTGAAAAATGTTCTATCGGTTGAAAAGTATTGGCAAATTTTTAGATTGACTTTCCATTTCAATTAGAAGGACCGTATAGTCCGATTCAATAAGGATGGAGGAGGTTGGGAACAAGGTGTCAGCCTCCTGTGACATTTTAGATGGCTACCTTATTTCCTGCAAATCCCTTTACCGAGGAAGTTCTTCTTCCTGTCTCTGCAGCAACGGAGATATCGCCCGCATTGAGATGGAGGGGGAGAAGTTGGGTCACATTTGCGCTGTCCGGAAAGAAAGACGCTGGGTCCAAGAATGGATTTTTACGGAGCGTACATACACGAAGAATGATTAAATTGCTATAAAACTAGCTAACAGGATAAGGACTATTATTACTCGATTCAATGATTCAAAGCATGATTATACTAACTCTGACACAACTTCGGCCTTTACTTGGTGGAATATATCCATATACGAAAGTATGCAACTTTGTTATACTCCACACAGTGATATTTATTTAAACTCCCTACCCATCACAACACATAAGAATTCCTTACTGATTGAACTAATCAGAAACAAGCTCTGATTATATTACAACATGTACTTAAATGATGGCCAAAATTGTGCAACTCAACAACTTAAAAGTACAAGATCGATCAACTTGACCGCGTCAGGCGTCATTATGGAGGAGTTAATTACATTTGTGTAGCAATGTACAAATTGCGTTTTCATTATTGATGCCATAGGTATGGATAATGCAGCTCTTAAACTCGGAAGTTTGAAGCAAGCGGGAGATTCTTAAAATAATACATAATATTAAAAAATACTATTGAATTGTCAGTAGTATAAGATATAATTTTTTCCTGCAGTTGTAAGTCACCTTCAAATGTCACATTTTCTTCCACGAGTAATTTAACTGCTATTCTTTTTAAGCCTAAAGTGGCTGAAAATAAATTAATTGATATATATGAGTACCTTGGGATCAACATTTTGCTCAATGTAAAAATATCTACCTTATCTCGATGACTTCTGGGAAAATCTGGTGACGACCAAAAAGCATACGCAAAAAGCGATTGGAAAACACTTCATTTATTTGGAGTGTACTTCTCCGACGAAGCAAGATACGGACGACCACAGCAGAGAACAATAATTTAAGACTCAAAGGACATCCATGAAAAAGGAAGAAATATGAAGTCTGAATGCAAGGGTTGGGTCTCTAATGGAAAAAATTAAAGCATTGAGGTGAGCGAATCGCGGTCAACTGCTGATAGTGAGGAGTAAATGTCGCCTTAATTCTTTCAACTACTTTCAACTACTCCTAAATTTCATTTCATTCAACTACTACCAAATCTAATAGATCACGGTGAAGTATTCTTCACTTCCACCGAACAAAAGGTGTCGTTTCTTGTCTTTATAGTCCTCGGCCATCGTCGCGTATGGTTTGATAAAACTATTCCATCTAAAGAGTTCCCCGTCTCCCATCCTATGTTTCCACAATTCTGGCAACCGATTCCTATCATTAGAAGAGTAAGCAATAAGTGAGTTACGAAATATTTGATAATCGTCGATAGTTCAACGCTTGGTTCAAGTTCAAATTCACCATTCCCCGAAAGGAAAAGAAAATTACAAGAAGAGCAATAAAAACAGGAGGATGAATAACAAGAAAGAAGAAAAACAAAGAAAACTCCCCACTCTTTCTCATTCTCTTTTATGTGTGTACACGTCCAAAGGGGAGACGTGAAGGTGAATTCGAGCACGCGAAAAAAAAATAATCGATCGATTCATCGACTTCGCCGTATAAAAAAAAAGGAATAAAAGGTGAGGAATTGATCGATAGGTCGGGGTGATGCTACTACTCGATCCGACTAGGTTATGTCGGAGGAAGAGGAGTAGGTGTGAGAGGGAGAGAGAGGAGGTAAGGAAACACGTATCGGCAGATTGGAAACCAATGACGTCTCTTCGCCCCACGAAGTTGTCACACGGCGTCGTGGCCAAAGAGGAGAGAATGAGGTTATGGGAAGCCCATAGAGAGGGAGGGCTGGAAAGGGCGTGCGGGTAATCTTTAAGGCGGGGTGGGTGTGGGGTGGGGGGGTTTGAGGGGTGAATTAGGAGGCCAACGCCCCTTCGAGCCCTCCACTCCATCCAACTACCCTCCTCCCCCTCCACCCACCAACCAGGCCTCGACCCATCTCACTGTCCCACCCCACTCAAGTCCCCACCCACCTCCCCCCCCCTCGCTGTCAACCAAGGCGGCTGAATGAGATTGAGAAAGATAGCGCAGAAAATCGGGATAACGACGTTTCCGTCCTCCCGACACAAACCCCCGCGGAAGATAGTCTTGGCACCGCACGGAAACGTTAATTGGGATAATTGTTGGACAAACAGGGCGTCCGGCAACATGCCAGGAGGATTTTTTCATGAGTAAGTACACACACTGGTTATTTTCAAGACGCTGCAAAGGGTTCGGATTCCTTCGCAATCAGAGCGAGGACGGTTTTCTTGTTATTTTCTGACGACAAGTGACGAATGTAAACGGTCCATTTATTGAGCCTGGGAATCGTTGAGACAAAAAGGTAAGTAAGAAGAAAGAAGCTTACTTTATGGTCCAATTATAAAACCCTTAAACCGTATTGACTAGATTAGATAGCAAGATAGGATCTCATGACTAAAACCAACTTCATCCCGGTAAAAAATTTTTCCTTGGACGATTGAAGAGTATAACCTGTCCATTCATAGATTACAGAAACCGTTTAATTTGGAGGAGCCTAAGAGCATTAATATGCTTGCAACGCTCCGAAGGTGGTTGAACGCGGGAATCGTTCAGACGAAAAGATGCTAATGGATATAGCTGTCTGTTTCATTGTAGATTTATAAAGTAATCGTTAAACCATAATGACTAACTTCAATCGCAAATTAGGAGAAATCAAGGGTCTGAGAAAACATGAACATGACAGTCGAACATCTTTCGCTTGGTATAGGCGATTTCTTCCACCTCCACATGGCATATGGCAAATGGCTAATGTTTTCATACATTTTTTTCTTTCTCCTTCTCTTAGACCTTGCAAAATATAATTTCACCGGTCATGAGAGTGCATAAATAGGTAATAACACTATGAACCAAATTAAACTAGTATTCAAATCCACAACAAGGAATACCGTTTAACAGCATGGAAGGAATTTGTCAGTAGAACCGCAATTGCAGATTGATAGCTAATTGCATGTCGTCACACTATAGAAAGATGAAAACATCGTTCTAAAAAATTTGTTCAAAAATTTGCTTAAAATCGCAAATATAACTGGAAATTTACAGCGCCTGGATCATTTAGTTATCTTCAAGAGACCATAAAAAACATAAAAATCAGGTGATTTTTCATTCAGAAAAACCTTAATGATAAAACAGTTGATGTAATTTTGAAAAGCATACGCACCCGAAGAGCTTTTCCAAGGCTCTGACTCATTTTTTTGCATAAACAGTAGACGCTAAACAGACTCCAGTCTCGAGGACTACACTCTGTCAAACAATGCGGCGGCAGGGGGATAGGAAAACAAATCAAAGAGCACGACGCAAGAGATTGAATTGAAATTCACTTTCTACAAGAGATAATTATAAAGACGCTTCTGGAGTGGTTAAAATTGCTCCTAAAGGTAACTGGAGATATGAGAACGAAGGCTTTCGTGGTGCTCTACGTTGATCACCTTCATTTTTTGGGATCTATCCCGTATTTTTACTGTAAGTGACAACAGTTTCGCTGACACTACTATCAGCGTCTTCAGGTCGAAGATACCGGTTCATGAGTTTGATCCCCATAAAATAGGACCTATTTCCCGCTAATTTTTGGTGCTGATCTCTCATTGGTCCTTTTCAGTATTCTCCTCCATGTATCGTCCGGTTGGCATCACTTGTCTCTGTTGAAGTTGTCCGCCCGTGCTATCTCAATGGATTATAATCGATTAAAGAGTTAATGCTACCTCAGTGACATTAACATTTTGACAATGAAAGCAGGCATGTACTATGCGCGGTCAGAATAGGTTAATGCTGCATGCAAATCTTTATATTGAGTTGCAACTAGCAAATTACATAATTGGTTAACTCATTCTATATAAGCAACCTTACATAGTTTACTACACCCAGATTCTGACAGGCTGCGACTCACAGGCTTTGGATTGAAATTCTTATTACAGACGCTGTATTCAGGGCAAAGAGAGATCTAATGCACCCATAAGCCAGCAATAAGTAGTGACACATCAATCTTGTATCACAGGTCCCAGTATGGCCCAATTACTCTGCTTTTAAACTCGTCTAAAATCTCTACGAAATTTTTACACAGCTAATGGAATTACTAAATGGGAGACATTGGGGATTCATATTCTATAAAATAAGTTTACATTACTCGAAAAATTCAAATCATGCAAGTTTCAGTAAATAACCAAGGGTATTACTTTGACCCCAAGGTAAATCTCTACAGTTATCAGAGACGACAATGGTAGAACTACTTCCAAACTGGGAGGTTTGAACAATCCTCCTTACCACGCATCATCATAAATTATGGCAACAACGGCGTGACACTAAGAAATAGCCCACCGTTAAAAGACTTTTCTTTTTACAAAACAACGTTAAAAGACAAGGCAGAAATTTACATTTATGCCTTGCTAAGTCAAAAGACGGTAACTGACAAAATTACACATTTTGAGGTAAAAGTTGATTTTGCTATTTTCACCCTTGAGTATTTCAAAAAAAATAAACAACAGACTGTATCTTTAGGGGTGTTTAGATAACACATTCTTCTATCCCCATATCTACAGTATAAATATGTTTCATAGGCCATGTTACAGTAACTATAAGTCTTTCTCTAAAAGAATCTCATCACTATTGTTCCCTTAAGATTTATCTTCATCTCCCCGCTTTGACAATCTAAGCGTCTAATTTAAAGTGTGTATTCCCTTTGGAGATGGACTAGATGAAGAATCGAAGACTCAAAGATGAATACTTTAGCAGGCAATAAGTCAGAAATGATAATGATACACTCACTGTCTTTTAGCTTAGCGGGGCAGATCTGCCCTCTCAAAATATTTTTTCCCTATTTCCTCCCTCTCCACGGCTGGTGTCCTAATAGCTCCTTCCACACGCCTCTGCGTCGGCTTGCAAGGCAGTATGCATGAGGAAGTGAATTTACCAAATTATAGCAAAAGCAAAGATCCAGGCGCACTTCTGCGCGGCGATGGGGAAAGGCAAAGTGGAGGGAGGGAACGGACGGAGCTGAAGGTAGAGATGGGACGGCTGAGAACCATAGATCTTGAATATAGGTAGATGGCGCTTTTCACTAGCCCCTTACGGGCGGAGCGCGTAACACACATACCGCCCCCCTTTCCGCCCTCGGAGTCAAGTGATTCGGGTCAGATTAATGGCGGCGTTCGAATTTTCTGTTGTAAATATTGCTCCCGCTCCGGTGAAAGACGTGTTACTTGTACTAACATAATTTGACAAGAACATTTTTATGTAATTTAGATTATATACTAGTTACATTAAAGTGACATGGATTTCGCATATATCGATCTTCACTGTCGTATAAACGATTTTCACCAATTTTGTTCGGTACCCAGTCAATATAAGGTGGGAAATAACGCATGTACTCCAATTGACACATTCTTTCTCGATAGTAAATATATGCATGGTTAACAGCATTAATTCTAACTGAAAAACACTTACCTGTGAAAATAAATGGAACTTCCTTTACGGAATCTCTCCTTGCAGCCAAACGCACTACACGTATTCACCATGATGTTGACCCAAATCACCTGACACACGACGAGCTATGTTGAACACGTCGGTGTGACGTCATGCACCATCTACTTAGTCAAGATCTATACTGAGAAAACGGCAGGGGAGTCAAACTACTTTGCAAGGAGTGGTAGTACAAATAAAATGCAGCAAACTGGACGCTAAGTAGCTGTGACTCATGAAATTTACCCAGGCGCTAATGTTGGCAGCAACTAGAAAAGGTTCACTCACTGACGCTTCACAATTTACAACCTTCCCCCGCCATGGCAGGGTTTTGTCTTCCCCGACCAATCCACGGGTGGTGTCCTAATACCACCGGGCAGGGTTTTAAAAGTTCTGAGGACCATGTCCCAAAATCGTCCCCGGCGCAACGCCAGCTTCTTTTGCGACTGCTATACACATATTAAGCGCGTTAATTTTCAGAATTAATACATTTTATTTTTTAGACAAGAACAATTGCCTATTCTTCTCCTCAGAAATGCATAATAACAACAAATATCTCTGAGTTATCATGTATATTTACTTATGTTATTTGCCTTATCTCCTGCTCCAGTAAGTTGACAAATTCTGTTGTTAAAGGTTACTCGGGTTTTCCACCGGCTCAAAATTCACATTTTTGCAGACGTTTCGTTGAATGGGCATGACGGCGTCATGAGGGTATGTGAAAAGACACATGCCTGATGAACATGCCCGGTCAGACACATGCCCTGATGACGATGGACGATGTCTGCCTGGGCAAGTTCATCAGGTATGTTGTTTCACAGGTCTGGTGTAAGATACGGTAGCGATGTGATAATCTGATATGGCTTTGCAATCAATGGAGATGTGTCTCTCGATAGTCTTTTCAACGGAATGATTTCTGTTATCAGGGAGTATTTTTTTAATGTAGTGCATTAGGTACTTTATAGCCAATCCTCGTATACCCTTAAGGCCATATAATATTCAGAGAAACATATCGGAGAGCTACTTGCAAGCGACATTAATTGCTACGGCAGTAAAAATGTCGAACTTCCATGCCTGGAGCCGTTCTTAGCGACAGAGAGGCAAGCAAAGCGGACGATGCTTCAGCTGGAATAGGAAATTAACAAGGGACGCTGGAATCTACGATGTATAACGCCGGGATCGACAACGACGCGCGTCGCTCGAGCGATAAGTATCGCATTCCGACGTCGAGTCGCTGGGTAAAGCAATACATCGCTCACGAGGCGTAATTCTAATCTTCCAAGGGAGATTGGCCGCGCGTGATATCCCGTTTTAGTCGAAGGCAAAGGGGGAATTTTGTCGTAGTACATTGATCACTGTCGTTAATTAATATCCTATTCATAGGGGTCAAGAGGGGTCAACGGTGTCGAAGGGCAAATCGACACATCGGAAAATTATGTCAAGACTACGATGGTAACAAGACCTCCGGTTTCGACGGACGTTGGCAGGCAAATACTCATGGAATAATAATTTACGAACCAACATACTTCAGGATCTGCAAACACATAAGTTTAAAAAAATATTAGGTAAGCATCTTTGGCGTGAATTAGAGCGCCTGCATAATTGTCATGAAAATGTAGGCAAACTTAACATAGATGAGTCATTTTTAGCGTGTGAAGTAAAAAAATGGAAATGATTACTCAAGGAGATTGGATCGATATTTGACAGTGAACCTATTAACGTAAAACGTTGCATAGGTGAATTAAACAGTGATATCTATCTTAATAGTATAAAAATTCCGCATGCAAATTTCATTTTTTTGGTAATTCGATGCTGTCTAAACACGTAGTCCAATAGCTCATGACAGATGTTCCGTAAAAATTAGTTTATATATTAACACAAATTTTACTGATCAAAACAATATATTTTCCGAGCAGTTCCTAAGAATTAGCAAGGCGTTATGTCGAGTCGACGATTCGAAAAAATCATTTAAATATAATTTTCCTCTAAATTTCGAATATCGAGCCAAAAAATAGAGCCATCATTATACTTAAATAGAGCATTACCATGTCTAAATTAACCCTTTGAGTTCCACGCGACGATATATCGCCGTTTTCAGAATGTGCCAGAAGTGCCAACGACTATATATCGTTGTCTATGAGGAGACCTGTTTAAACAATGAGTCATTACAAAAAAAATCATTTTTTTTCGTATTTATTAGCAAAAAAGTATTCTTTTTCAAATACAGAAATGATCATGTAAAAATAGTAAAAAAATAATAATTTATTTTCCGTAATAAACAAATAAAAATTGTATGAATAAAGGCCTACAAATATATCAAAATACCCATGGCACTTCTGGGAGTACCCACCGAAAAATTGGTGGCACTCAAAGGGTTAAGGCAAAACTACTCACAAAACTAAACTTAAAATGGCCGTAAATTAAATTTCAACTCAGGTATAACGTTCTCAACCATTTTTAATATAATATACAATATAATATCCAAAATTCTTGGATTGTGATCACCAGAGCTTGCTTATAGGCAGTTGCTTATAGGCAACGTTTCACCAAATTTTTTACATGTTAAGGGATTTTTTTAAGAAAAAGGAGATTTACAACCACGTATTTACAAATATATCTATATAAAATTTGCGGTATAAGGAATTACCTACCAATTGAGATTAGTAACACTGTAACATCAACAAAGTAAACAGAGTAATGAAGCTCAAATGATTTCGTACCGTCTACTAATTTTATTTCCACCTCTTGCTACACGTGTTTCGACTGACTAGCAGTCATCATCAGGCAAGACATGAGGCAGGTAACAAAGTAAACGAAAACTCTCAGCAGTATCGAAATATGAAAGCAGTTCCGGACGGCTACAATAAAATTAACGTAAGTAAACCATTAGTTGATACTAACAAAATTCCGAGCATGTAGTCCTCATCCCGGCTGAAATACTAACCGTGCACGTTCCCCCGGAATGTAAGGCGCAGGATAAAAGTAGTCAGGACAACTGAGCGCGGTCAGATCAGAAACTAGGAGAGTGCTTCGTGAACGAACATACTACCATGCAGTACACTACTTAAGACATGACCCCTGGTTATAATTACTATGACAGATAAATAGTTACAAGGAACTAAATCATGCAACAGATATATCATGCCGGAAATTGCATGCAACGTTAGTAGCTAATAACGATGATTAGATATTTAGCACAAGGGCAAAAACCTTTTTGCCCAGTCAGGGTCAAATTATCATAGCACTGATCTATAGATCATGGCATTCCTATAGATAGCAACAATTACATTCATTATCGTATGAAGAAAAAAATAACATTTTAAATCTATCGGTTCGGCAGTCTATTTCATTTATCTTATACCTGTGATCGTTTCATATCATAATCGTTTGACTCTAGCAAAATATGTTGACCATCCGGCGAAAAATAATCTACATCAAACTTTTGCAAAAGATTTAATCTATATTTTTCTCTTTGATCGAATAGAGGTCCCTACCCTAATTCCCTCAACTGAAGGCAGGGAAGATTACTAGGAGAAAAGCTGAAATGGATCAAAGAGGAAAAGGCCAGGCTAAAATCAATGAAAGGGACGGAAGATTAAGCTTCGAGGGAAAGATGTGAGGAAAGTTATTCCGCCGTTGAAGAGATCTTTTTTTAAACTTAAATAAACGCTTTTATGAAGGTGTTTTTCCATCGCTTTGCCACTGTATTGAGCATCAAACAAAGAGCCCGTTTCCATGGCAGTTGTGGCATCAGTTGAATACCTAAAGTGGAGGAAAAATCGTAATGCTTTCGGTCTTCCTAATTATTAACGTTCGCTGTGGAAGCATAATCTAAAAATGGAAGTACTCAAACCGTTGCACACCTTTACGTTCAATTTTGGTCAATAGTAATTACGCCCCACAGTTCCACGAAAGAAATCACGTGAGTAGCAAACGACAGGCAGAAAATTGTCGGTCTGCAATCCCTGCCACTACCGCGGCGAAGCAGTTTCAGTCAAAAGTTTTGAGAGACAGA